>CAIIXF020000011.1:7752070-8195158 GCA_903813345.2 Owenia fusiformis
AAGACAGGATTCCTTATTTTGGTCAATTCTTTCAAAAATATAGCATCATACATCACAAAACTATACATTTCTCTAAATGAGAATATTGTCTCCAGCTGTAGATTGATATAAGTATGCATTCATCAGTTTTATTATGACATATATATGTTGGAAGTGATGACACCAAGTTTTAGATTAAATGACAAATCTGACGTCAAAACGAAATCAATATTTTTTAGAAATATGTAACATCTTTTTCGGATTAAGTTTGATTATGTCTAAAAACGATTTATTCTAGAAAAAAATAGCCAAATTAGTGTAAAAAAGATTAAAGTTACTACATATGAAATTTTAGGCCGATTTATGAAAAATCAACAAATTGTTACAGTTTTATGTCAAAGTGTTACGTAACCAAAAACAGCGTGGCAATCAAAACAAAACACGTCGTAGGGAATGAAGTCAATTTGCTTTCGTGATTTGAATGATAATATCTCAGTATTTCCTTATAACATTTATTTCTCGAAATTGCATTATCTTAAACCCAAGAATAAATACAACAAATTGTGAAAATTTAAGGAACATTGAGAACTCACTTGTAAAACTGAAGGCAATTATATTACCGTACACGTAATTCGTAAACTTCTTCATGACGACATAAGCTTAAAAAATGGCCATTTTCAAAAAGGGACTCAACTAACTTTGAGATTTACGGAAACCTCATAAAATTAATTTTAAATTCCTGATTTTTTCAAATAAATTAAACCACATATAGGAGTCAATATTCAGAGAGTTTTGTAAAAAAATATTCAAAAATGTATGATCGTTACAGTTTTTGCTGAAATGTTGAAAAATTAAGATTTATTTTGTCCAAAAAAAGTTCATCGGCCGGCGCAACTTTTCTACATCAAATTCTATTCAATGAGTAATTTAATTTAATTGACTCTGCAGATCTAGATAAAATCTACCATCCCACCAAATATCATGAAGATATGCAAGAATATGAATGCGTACGAGCCGTTCAACTTTTCATGTATACACTGATTTTAATTTTCTTGAGAATGCCGTCATAGAATATAGTCCCGCGGAAGACCACTAACTTTTTTTTAATAATCACCGCTTTTGTGCCGTCGGCCTCCTAGCTGTTAGTGAGATGATTAAGGATTCATTTTTTCCTACCAAGGACTTGTCGATTGGTCATTTTATTCGTGAGATATAGAGTATATAATTTGTAGGATTTGTTGCAAAGCTCTGATGTAAATTGCGCTCTAGACGAAAGGTCAATTTTCGGATCGGTCTTACGTTACACAGATAGGAGCATGCTTGCTTTTGGGCAACGTGTAAAGATATTTATCCCATGGTTGCAAGGATATAGATCGAATATCACATGAAGATATATTTGATATGTGGATCAAGATATCATATTTTAGCAAAAAATTCACAAACCATCGAATATCACTTTTAAACTATCGAATATCACGTGTTAGAAAGTGATATTCGATGGTTTGAAAAGTGATATTCGATGGTTTGAAAAGTGATATTCGATGGTTTCGAATTTTTTCAAATTTTTTTTTACATTTTTTAATTATTTTCAAAAATATTTCAAAAAAATTCAAAATTTCAAAAATAATTTCAACATTTTTTCACATTTTTTTTTTATTTTTTTTCATTTTTTCAAAATTTTTCTCAAATTATATTTTTCAACTTTTTTCGCTGATGATGATTTTCCATGGGATAAACGGACAATCCTATGGTTTTTCAAAAATATCAATTATATCCACTCATGGATACAAATATCTTCACTCATTCGCTGCGCTCACTCATGAAGATATCAATATCCATTCATGGATATAAATGATAATTTTTCAAAACCATAGGATATTCCTATAATATTTGCATTTGCTCTACCAGGGACTTGTTGCATGGTCATTCTATTCGTGAGATATTGAGTATCTAATTTGTCACAAAGCTCTGATTAACATTTCTCTCTAATTGTTATATCAATTTTCTGATCAGTCCTACGTCACGCTGGTACTAGCTAGTCCTTTGCTGATTTGTGAGACGTTTCAGTATATGTGTCTACGTTTTTTGTACAAGGGATTTAATGACTGATGTTTCTGGTCGTGAAATATTTCATATCTAATGTGTCTTATGTTTGCGCTCTATGATATATTTTTGTATATGTTCAACCAAGGACTTGTTGAGTAGTCATTCTATTTGTGAGATATTGAGTATCTTATTTGACATAAAGCTTTGATTTCAATTGCGCTCTAGACGAAATGTCAACTTTTTGACTAGTCGTACATCACGCAGATACCAGCTAGTCCTTTGCTGATTTGTGAGACATTTCAGTATATGTTGCTTCGTTTGTTCTTTGAAAGATTTAATGACTGGTGTGCCCCTGTATTTTATATCTATTTGTCTTAAACTCTGATGCAGTTTGCGCTCTAGAAGAAATGTCAATTTTCGGACCAGTTGTATACGTAACGCTGGTCGCAGCAGGATATTTGCTAATTAGTGAGATGTTTAAGGATACATTTTTACATTTGCCCTTCCAAGGACCAGTTGATTGGTCATTCTATTCATGAGATATATAGTATCTAATTTGTAGGATTTGTAGCCAAGCTCTGATTTACATTGCGCTCTGCACAAAATGTCAAATTTCGGACCGGTCTTACGTCAAGCTGGTAGGAGCATGATGTTTGCTTATTCGACCAACGTGTAAGGATATAAATTTTGCATTTGCTCTTCCAAGAACTTATCGTATGGTCATTCTATTCGTGAGATTATGAGTATCTAATTTGTCATAAAGCGCTGATTTACATTTCGCTCTAGACGTTATGTCAAGTTTCTGACCAGTCGTACGTCACGCTGGTACTAGCTAGTCCTTTGCTGATTCGTGAGATGTTTCAGTATATGTTTCTACGACTTCTCTACAAAGGATTTAATGACTGGTGTTTCTGGTCGTGAAATATTTTATATCTAATTTGTCTTAAATCGCTGATACAGTTTGCGATCTAGACGAAATGTCAATTTTCGGACCAGTCGTATGTTATGTTGGTGGCACCAAGCTATTTGCTAATTAATGAGATTTTGGAGGACACATTTTTACATTTTCCCTACCAAGAACTTGTTGATTAGTCATTCTGTTTGAGATATATGGAAGATCAAATTTGTCGTAAAGCTCTGATTTACATTGCGCTCTAGACGAAATGTCAATTTTCGAACCAGTCTTACGTCACGCTGGTAGCAGCATGTGGGTTGTTAGTTTAGGAGACGTTAAAGTATATATATTTTTGCATTTTCTCTACCAAGGACTTGTTGAGTGGTAATTCTATTCGTGAGATATTGAGTATCTTATTTGTCGTAAAGCTCTGATTTACATTGCACTCTAGACGAAATGTCAATTTTCGGACCAGTCTTACGTCACGCTGGTAGCAGCATGTGGGTTGTTAGTTTAGAAGACGTTAAAGTATATATTTTTGCATTTTCTCTACCAAGTTGGTACATGTTGAGTGGTAATTCTATTCGTGAGATATTGAGTATCTTATTTGTCGTAAAGCTCTGATTTACATTGCGCTCTAGACGAAATGTCAATTTTCGGGCCAGTCTTACGTCACGCTTGTAGCAGCATGGAGATCGTTAGTTTCAGAAACGTTAAAGTATATATTTTAGCATTTTTTCTACCAAGGACTTGTTGAGTGGTCATTCTATTCGTGAGATATTGAGTATCTTATTTGTCACAAAGCTTTGATTTAGATTGCGCTCTAGACAAAATGTCAATTTTTTGACCAGTCGTACTTAACGCTGGTACTAGCTCGTCCTTTGCCGATTCGAGAGACGTTTCCGAATATCTTCCTACGTTTGCTCTACGAAAGATTGAATGACTTATGTTTCCGTTCGTGAAATAATTGATATCTAATTTGTCTTAAATCGCTGATGCAGTTTGCGCTCTGAAAGAAATGTCAATTTTCGGACCAGTCGTACGTCACACTGCTACTAGCTAGTCCTTTGCTATTTTGTGAGACGTTTAAGTATTTATTTTTAAGTATGCTTATCTATAGGTTTAATGAATGATGTTCCCCTTCGTGATATATTTTATATCTAATTTGTTTTTCAATCTCTGATGCAGTTTGCGCTCTAGAAGAAATGTCAATTTTTGGACCAGTCGTACGTAACGCTGGTGGAAGCAGGATATTTGCTAATTGGTGAGATGTTTAAGGATACATTTTTTACATTTGCCTTACCATGGACTTGTTGATTGGCCATTCTATTCGTGAGATATAGAGTATCTAATTTGAAGGATTTGTCGCAAAGCTCTGATTTACATTGCGCTCTAGACGAAATATCAATTTTCGGAACGGTTTTACGCCACGCTGGTAGCAGCATGTTGTTTGGTTATTTCAGCAATGTGAAGGAATGTTATTTTTGCATATGCTCTTCCAAGGACTTGTTGTATGGTCATTCTATTCGTGAGATATTGAGTATCTTATTTGTCATAAAGCTTTGATTTACATTGTGCTCTAGACAAAATGTCAATTTTCTGACCAGTCGTACTTTACGCTGGTACTAGTTTGTCCTTTGCTGTTTTGAGATACGTTTCAGAATATGTTTCTACTTTCGCTCTACGAAAGATTTCATGACTTATGTTTCCGTTCGTGAAATATTTTATATCTCATTTGTCTTAAATCGCAGATGCAGTTTGCACTCTAAAAGAAATATCAATTTTCGCACCAGTCGTACGTCACATTTCTACTAGGTAGTCCTTTGCTATTTTGTGAGACGTTTAAGTATTTATTTTGAACTATGCTCGTCAATTTATTCAATGACTGATGTTCCTCTCCGATATACATTTCATATCTAATTTGCCTTCAATCTCTGATGCAGTTTGCACTCTAGAAGAAATGTCAATTTTCGGACCAGTCGCACGTAGCGCTGGTCGCAGCAGGATATTTGCTAATTAGTGAGATGTTTAAGGATACATGTTTACATTTGCCCTTCCAAGGATTTGTCGATTGGTCATTCTATTCGTGAGATGTAGAGTTTCTAATTTGTAGGATTTGTCGCAAAGCTCTGATTTACATTGCGCTCTAGACGAAATGTCAATTTTCGGAACGGTCTTACGTCACGCTGGTAGGAGCATGATGTTTGCTTATTTGAGCGAAGTGTAACGATATATTTTTGCACTTGCTCTACTAGGGACTTGTTGTATGGTCATTCTATTCGTCAGATTATGAGTATCTAATTTGTCATAAAGCTCTGATTAACATTTCGCTCTAATCACTATGTCAATTTTCTGATCAGTCCTACGTCACGCTGGTACTAGCTAGTCCTTTGCTGACTTGTGAGACGTTTCAGTATATATTGCTACGTTTGCTCTTCGAATTATTTAATGACTGGTGTTCCCCTGCGTGATATATTTCATATCTAATTTGTCTTCAATCTCTGATGCAGTTTGTGCTGTAGAAGAAATGGCAATTTTCGGACCAGTCGTACGTAACGCTGGTTGAAGCAGGATATTTGTTAATTAGTGAGATGTTTAAGAATTAATTTTTACATTTGTTATTCCAAGGACTTGTCGATTGGTCATTCTAATCGTGATATATAGAGTATCTAATTTGTAGGATTTGTCAGAAAGCTCTGATTTACTATCAGACTATGCGAAATGTCAATTTTCGGATCGGTCTTACGTCACGTTGGTAGGAGCATGATGTTTGCTTATTTGAGCAACGAGTAAGGATTTATTTTTGCATTTGCTCTTCTAGGGACTTGTTGTATTGTTATTCTATTCGTGAGATATTGAGTATCTAATTGTCACAAAGCTCTCATTAACATTTCCCTCTAATCGTTATGGCAATTTTCTGATCAGTCCTACGTCACGCTGGTACTAGCTTGTCCTTTGCTGATTTGTGAGACGTTTCAGTATATATTTCTACAAGGGGTTTAATGACTGATGTTTCTGGTCGTGAAATATTTGATGTCTAATTTGTCTTAAATCTCTGATACAATTTGCGCTCGAGGCTAAATGTCATTTTTTGGACCAGTCGTAAGTAACACTTGTGGCAGCATGTTATTTGCAACAGGTAGTGAGATTTTTAAGGATACATTTTATATTAGCTCTACCAATGACTTGTTGATGAGCCATTCTATTCAAGACCGTCAAAACATGAGAAAGAGTCGAAGGCAAATATACAAAGTCGGCTTCTACATTACATTTTGTTGTGCATTATGCATCTTATTCTCGTATAATTAGCATGAAAATAAGTAAAATTGTAACATATTGCAAAAAGTAATTTCAAACCAAAACCATGGGGAAAATTTAATTCTTAGTAAAAATATCGATGAATTAAATCATGTTCGTTAATAAGTGAGGTTTTGAGGATAATTCTTTTAATTTGCCCTATCAAGGACTTCTTGATTGGTCATTCTATTCATGAGATATAGAGTATCTTATTTGCAGGATTTGTCGCAAAGCTCTGATTTACATTGCGCTCTAGACGAAATGTCAATTTTCGGGCCAGTCTTACGTCACGCTTGTAGCAGCATGTGGATCGTTAGTTTGAGAAACGTTAAAGTACATATTTTAGCATTTTCTCTACCAGGGCCTTGTTGAGTGGTCATTCTATTCGTGAGATATTGAGTATCTTATTTGTCATAAAGCTTTGCGCTCTAGACGAAATGTCAATTTTCGAATCAGTCCTTCGTCATGCTGGTACTAGCTCGTCCTTTGCTGATTTGAGAGACGTTTAAGTATTTATTTTGAAGTATGCTCATCAATGGATTTAATGACTGATGTTCCCCTTCGTGATATATTTTATATCTAATTTGTGTTCAATCGCAGATGCAGTTTGCGCTTCAGAAGAAATTTCAATTTCTGAACAGTCGTACGTAACGAGGTGGAAGTAGGATATTTAAATTAGTGAGATGTTTAAGGATACATTTTTTACATTTGCCCTACCATGGACATGTTGATTGGTCATTCTATTCGTGAGATATAGAGTATTTAATTTGTAGGATTTGTAGTAAAGATCTGATTTACATTGCGCTCTAGACGAAATATCAATTTTCGGACCGGTTTTGCGCAACGCTGGTAGCAGCATGTTGTTTTGTTATTTCAGCAACGTAAAGGGATATAATTTTTTCATTTGCTCTTTCAAGGACTTGTTGTGTGGTCATTCTATTCGTGAGATATTGAGTATCTTATTTCTCTTAAAGCTTTGATTTACATTGCGCTCTAGACGGAATGTCAATTTTCTGACCAGTCGTACTATACGTTGGTACTAGCTCGTCCTTTGCTGATTTGAGAGACGTTTCAGAATATGTTT
This sequence comes from Owenia fusiformis, assembly GCA_903813345.2. Taxonomy (NCBI): domain Eukaryota; kingdom Metazoa; phylum Annelida; class Polychaeta; order Sabellida; family Oweniidae; genus Owenia; species Owenia fusiformis. The sequence goes on from CAIIXF020000011.1 coordinate 7,759,372, forward strand.
CTACGTTTGCTCTACGAACGATTTAACGACTTATGTTTCCGTTCATGAAATATTTTATATCTTATTTGTCTTAATTCGCTATTGCAGTTTGCGCTTTAAAAGAAATGTCAATTTTCTGACCAGTCGTACTTTACGCTGGTACTAGCTAGTCCTTTGCTAATTTGAGAGACGTTTCAGTCTACGCTTGCTCTACGAACGATTTAACGAATTATGTTTCCGTTCGTGAAATATTTCATATCTAATTTGTCTTAAATCGCTGATGCAGTTTGCGCTCTAGAAGAAATGACAATTTTCATACCAGTCGTACTTAACGCTTGTCGCAGCAGGATATTTGCTAATTATTGAGATGTTTAAGGATGCATTTTTTTTACATTTGCCCTACCAAGGACTTGTCGATTAGTCATTCTATTCGTGAGATATAAAGTATTTTATTTGTAGGATTTGTCGCAAAGATCTGATTTACACTGCACTATTGACGAAATGTCGATTTTCGGACCGGTCTTACGTCACGCTGGTAGGAGCATGATGTTTGCTTATTTGAGCAACGTGTAAAGATAAATACATATATTTGCATTTGCTCTAACAGGGACTTGTTGTATGGTCATTCTCTTCGTGAGATATAGAGTATCTAATTTGAAGGAATTGTTGCAAAGCTCTGATTTACATTGCGCTCTAGACAAAATGTCATTTTTCGGATCGGTCTTACGTCACGCTGATAGGAGCATGATGTTTGCTTATTTAAGCAACGTGTGAGGATTTATTTTTGTATTTGCTCTTCCAAGAACTTGTTGTATGGTCATTCTATTCGTGAGATTATCTAATTTGTCATAAAGCGCTGATTTACATTTCGCTCTAGACGTTACGTAAAGTTTCTGACCAGTCGTACGTAACGCTGGTGACAGCATATAATTTGCTACCTTTGGCTTGCTGTATGTTTGGCTTAATAAAACGTTCATGAGTACTAGAGATGCGCTGGCTAATAAAAGAAATGTACAAATTAACGAAATGTCAATATTTGGACTTCAAGAATTATAAACCTACTCCGAATGCCACTCCTGTTATTTATAGAACTACATGAAATAACTACTGTTCAGTGTAACAGTCGTCATATAGCCTACTTGGAACCGAGGATAACTTAAAAATAGTTCAAAATAATGGGTTGAGATATATTATATATAAATCCCCCATTCACCATTTGCATGTTTTCTGTGGTATACAATCGTGAAGCAAGACACACTTTAAGGTGATAGGGTATTTCCTGACTGTTCCTTATATATCGTCCCTTCTCTATTAAAGGTTCTAACTACCAATATGGGTCAAATGCATGTGAAAGTTGATTCCCCCTAAATTCACCATGCTCTTTTCAAAAATTAAGGTTATAAAGCTATCTCAATTAGAAATAGGAGATTTCTAATGCAATAAGGCTCTATGTCCTTCATTTGACAAATATGATTACTGCTATATGGTTCTATTTCTCGAGATAAAACCTTTTTAATTTTAGCATTCAATGTCATGATTCAAATTGGAGATGAAACCTTTTTACATTTAATGACATAGTATATACAGTGTGACACAGACAAAATGACACCCACCAACATAATGTTGCAGAACTTTTTTATCTGGATGAAATCTGACTTGTCCTTTTGCATAGTAAAACCTTACTCCACGGAGCAGCCCCACATGTAGTTTCAGATTGCTAGCTGAATTAGATGCACCATTATGAGCATATTCCTTTGCAGAAGCGCCTGGATTTTACACAAAATGCCACCCTCATTTTGTAGCAGAATTTTGTAAAATGTTATAATGCCTTATCATGTTTGCTCTGGATATATAAAAGGGCCACTCTTCGCAATAGTGTGGCTTGCGTCTTTAAAAATAGCTTTATCTAATTGAAAAGCCCTGTATTCTGGTATTCCAGGGTAAGGAAAGGTTCTCCATCAATTAAACTCATTGTTGCGTTACAGACGCAAAAGGTTCCATCTCAAAAAGCATTTTTTTAAAGGTAGCCTTAAACATTGACATATCTTGCCATCCTGATCAGGAATGATTCATCGTGGCTATATAATGCATGAACATTCTTCTTCTTTACTGTATCACAAAGAAAGAGAACCTAAATGTTCTGCGTTTTCTCAAATATGGTATATATGAGGACATAGAACCTTTTAATAGTAGAGGGACAATATATTGAACAAGGCCTGCTTCTAAAAGATCTATCCATTCCAAAATAAACTTGATTAACACATACAACTCAACAGACTACCTTTGCAATATAGAATTGCGATATTTATTGTAGATTTCATAAACCAAAGTGTCACAATCGTGCACTTTCAGACATGACTTTGATAAGTTTTGGTTATTTGGTGCCTTTTATTCCTTTAAACCAATTTTAAGTTGGATGTCTCAGCGTGCACTTCCTAGATTTCTACAACAATAGTGTTCATTTTAATTGGAAATGTGTCACGATTCGTTATGATATGTTCGCGATTTATATTGCGGGAGGGTCAGGGATGCCACAAATAAAGTGGAGTTTGCGACATATACTGATATAAGGATTAACGGATTTACGATTACGCAACTTTACGATGACCGCATAATACCAATGTGTGTGCGATAAGCATTGAAATCTGCATGCGAAGTGAAAATTGAGACTAACCTCTGGACTACCTGGAGTGACGAGATTTCTCGTCACCTCAGAATTGACCTTGAAAGCCAGAGTGACGAGAAAATTGTATACGTATATAGTAAAATGTCAAAAGGTGGCAAAAATGAAAAATTCTCTGGTTTTCAACCGATTTTAGAGCCTGGGATTCAAGAGGTTAAGCAATGCATATAAAATCGAAAGGTAAACCTGTACTCAAAAGTTGCACTATACTAGTGCATGTAGTTTCCTCACATAAATAATCGTCCAGTTTTTTTGTTTTTTTACATACTTCATATTTATTTCTAAAAATCAATCGGTTACATTTTTACAAATTGCCATTGTTGACAGGACAACATTTTCGGCAATTGAAACAGTTAAGATAAATAAAAAATGGATATTCAGAAAAACACAAAATGTTCAGAGAAGCTTCTTCTTTTTTGTTGTTGTTTGGTTTGCTTGTTCCCCAGTACCAAGTGATGGTATCAAGATCAAATGTTAAAAATTACTCTGGCCCAGACTTTGTATAGCTTGAGAAGTATAGTGAGCATGAGTGATTTCAATCAGTTTTTCATTTGTTTCAATGTCCAAATTTTCATCTCCATTTAACAGAAAATCCTTTGAATTGAGTAAGGTTCAAATGTAAACAGTTCAAGTCTAATAGTCCTGCAAGAAGAACTTCACGTTCATTAAGTAGCAGTGGACACTTGATTAAAAAGTGTTCAGTGGTTTGGAATTTTTCACCACATTGACATTTGGGATCTGTTATCGACAGAAAATGATGAGAATAAAAGTGACTGTTCAAAAGTAGACCAGCTCTTAGTCTATTAAATTTGATTTATATTTGCCTTGGCATACACCTAGTCATTTTCGTAGCTGATACAGAGACAAGGCTCGTGTACTCTCTCACTGACCTTTTAAACCTTGAAATGGGTTGACCAACTCTAATCGCAGCTGTAAGTTTATTCCAAACATTCATGGAATTAAAAATAGTGGATTTACCACAAGATGAACTCAAATGGTTCGGAATTCTATAGTCATGCTGGAATCTAAGGTCTCTGGTATGAGTGATTTCGTATGAACGAACTAGGTCATAATCGTCCAGTTACAGTGTTTACTTAGTCCGATGCATCGACTACACATCATCGTGTAATATGCCATTGATAGTTATATAGCTTGTTTTTATGATACATATTTCACAGGTGTTAAGCCACGATGATACCATGAGCACATGCTATGAGGATCCGCGTTGTTTGAACCTACCGCCGAGCTCACTTATACATCAAGCCCCGTTACACAGTCATGATACCGCCGTGCAAGCTCATTGCATCATCGGGTCTGCTTTACCCCCGTGTATTTTAAACAATTGCAAACGCGTTAAGTAAGATATTTGGAGTTAAAACATGTAGGGCTCTAGGACATATCGTTTTTATTATAGCATTATAGTTCGCATCGAAATTAAAATTGCCAGCATAGTATTCAATAGACAGGAGTATTAGGATTCCCGTTGACACCAACGCGAAATTGAAAATCTCCCGTTCTAAACACAGCTCTGAAGTTGATCGAATATTTGAAGTAGAATAAGCCGCATTTGTTTTGTATGCGCGCTATATACGTGTACTATAAGTTATTCAATGATTCGAGTGAAATACAGAAAATATTCTTCCCGAGAAGGTCGTATTTCACGATGCGCTAGCAGAGTGAAATACAGACGTTCAAGGGAAGAATATCTTCTGTATTTCACGAGAAATCATTATTAACGTTTTTATTCCATGATTACTCAGATAAAACTCCCCTAAATCAAGTCCATTTCCGTGCCTTGGGACCGGAGAAACAGATCAACCTTCTCACCTCAAAAATATTTTAAATCGATATTCCTTCAAAATCTTTTCGGCCTTGTTTTGCTTTTATTGTATTATACGATACGTTTGATTTTCTTCAACATTTTTCTTCAATTTCATCAGCTGACTTTCGTCTGCCATATTGGATTTTTACTAGTTCATGAAAACAATGTGCATGCTTCATACCGATTTTTTTTATAATTACAGATAAGTGTTTTTTATCATAAAATAATAAATTATGGTGATCACCGTATCATTTCCTGATATTCAAATCAGATATTTCTAGCAAAATGCAAATAATTAGCATGCGTTGGTGTAAACAGATCGCCATTGATTTTTTCAGTAATAGTCATATCCTGGATGGAAATCTGGGGCGTTGGGATACTGGACTGTCTCCCAACGCTGACGTCATTTTCACTCTGTATTCAATGCTAAGTGGAAAGTGCGTATAAATACAGGATATATTTAAGTCACATGGACCAATCAGATTGCAGGGAATTTCCCTGCAATCTGATTGGTCCATGTGACTTAAATATATCCTGTATTTGCACGCTCTCTCAACTTAGCGTTGGAGAGTGAAAAATGACGTCACCGTTGGGATACGGTTATAAATGTCTGGTTTGCTTTTAGGAAAATATGATTATGTAGAACCTTTTGAAACCTACTTTTCACATCTACTTTAACATGCTTTATGTTGTTGACGTGAAATGTTGTTTCCATTCATTACAAATCTTTAATTATAAACTTTAATTGGTATCAATCAATAAAACAAATAAGTGATAAAAGTATCAAAGGTTAAAATCATGTTACAATGTTCATTTATGAGCTTAACCATAAATCATTTAATTTAGAGAGATATTTAAAATCTAATTCGTCATAAATCAATTGATGCAGTTCGCGCAATAGACTAAATAGAAATATCTGTTTTTGTCACGCTTGGAGCAGCGACACGATGCCCATGTCAAGCAGCGTGCCTACTAGGCACGCAGTTTGAAACTCTGACAAACTGCGCGCATATTTTAAAATGTGAGACGGGGTGGACAAGACTCCCAAAAAGAGCCAAAATACGAAAAATACAAGGTTAGTCTCGTTCTAAAGATAGTACCATTCTGTGAAGATGAACTTAATTTACTCATAGTACTCAATGTTTTTCCCGATGTAAACCTAGTTATCTCAATATAAGGGACTTAAGTAACTTCTGTGTTCAAAATTTACAGTGTAAAGTTATATCTATGCCTTTTTATCGTCATTTGCCGTTTATTCAGCCATTGTGTCTGTGTATGCTAGAATATATAGGATCACTCCATCTGATTAAATCAGCAAAGTTTGTGTTCAAAACGATAATACGCCATAAACGTGATTTAAACATTTTTCTTGTCAAACTGCACGCCTATATTCACATGTATTTCCCAAACTGCGTGCCTAATATTTGCAAACTGCTTGCCTATCCAAGCTTGTTTTGTATTATTAGAAAACATAAGCGCCATACAAGGCACATATGTGTCTAATAGTAGAACCCCATAATTGAAACACAATGAGAGTCCATCCACCAAGATGGTGATCTGAAAATAAAAGTTTTTTTCGTTCCCAACTTAATTGTCACTTCTATTATACATTTTGACTTTCAATATGAAAATCTCATAAAATCTGACGATAAAGCAAATTTCCAAAGCTACATGAAAAACACCTACACGTGCCTCTGTAGAAATTCCAATGATAATATGTAGTTTTAATAGTGTATGCGCACAGTTTGTAATTTCTGGCTAAAATAGGCGCGCAGTTTGTGATTTATTTCTTTTTAATCTCCTGATTATCTGTTTTATCTCGAAATATTTTGAATTATACATGATAAATGTGTAAGGAATTAAATATAAAACGAGTCTAAAGTATTTGTCGTTTATGTTTAAAGTGCTAGATCGATTTACGTATAAATTCCCGTTAAATCAGTGATGAAAATGCCATTAATCTGCTTATATTTTAAAACTTAGATTCATTTGCACATAGTTTTTGCTAGTATTTGCAAGATTCGTATATTCGCCACAGAATGAACGTATTGAACAAGAAAACAATGCAGGATAAATGTCTTTAAATTACCTTTTCAAAATACAGACTCCAACTTAAATGATGCAATGTTCTTAGGCACGCAGTTTGTGATCGAAACAAACTGCGCGCCTAGGTAGGCGCGCAGCTTGACATGGGCACCGTGAGCGAGTCGTTAGCTTATATGTGAGACGTTTGAGTATATAGTTGTACGTCCGCCCTAACAAGGACTTGTTGATTGATCTTCAATTTAGGAAAATATTTAATATCTCATCCGTCATAAATCAATGATGCAGTCTGCGGTATGGACGAAATGTCACGGGATTACGGAAAAGACAGACCACCGACCAGTTATATATTTATCGTTAAAAGTGTATAATTCAACAATTAAATGGTGTCAACTACTATAGTATCGAATGTCATATTTTCGATTACATCAATAAGCACTTGAACGACAATAATCACATCGGCCTATTACCGTATAGAAATACGCTGTTTTAAGAAATTTAAATCCATTCCTCGAATGTTTCCTTTTAGTTTAAAAGTCCTCAAAATGAACGTCAAACTTCATTCGATTGCCATAATTACTACGGTTATCGGGAATATCGTTTTTATTGGCACCTAAACCAAGTGAAATGGCAATAAGATTTTATAAGACTATGTGTTAACGCAAAGATAGAGAATGGTCGGCACAGTGAAGTAAAACTTAAAAGCAATACAGAATACATTTTAGTAAATCTATTACTGTATAGGGAGCATGTAAGTTTCAGTTCGAATATGTTACTTCTTTTGACATTAACAAACAAGAACACAAATGTGTACAAAATGTCCCCACCTATGGGTGATCCTGTCAAATGGTTATCCTAAAAATGAGTAGACAAGACTTTACCGACACAATTTGATGACGGAAAATCCAAAATGGCCACCTTAAAATTTACCTAGAATGCCAAAAAACTAATCAGATCTAGATTTTCATACTAAGAATCATCCCTGAAAATTTGAAATTGATCTACAACACAGTTCACCTAAAAACGCGTAGACAAGACTTTACGGGCAGGATTTTAAGACGGAAAATCCAAAATGGCTGCCTTGGCATTTATCCAGAATGCCAAAAAACTAATCAGATCTAGATTTTCATACTAAGAATCATCCCTGAAAATTTGAAATTGATCTACAAAACGGTTCACCTAAAAACGCATTGACAAGACTTTACGGGCAAGATTTTAAGACGGAAAATCCAAAATGGCTGCCTTGACATTTATCCAGAATGCCAAAAAACTGATCAGATCTAGATTTTCATATTAAGAATCATCCCTGAAAATTTGAAATTGATCTACCAAAAGGTTCAACGGGAAATGCGTAGACAAAACTCTACAGACAAGATTTTAGGACGGAAAATCCAAAATGGCTGCCTTGGCATTTACCCAGAATGCCCAAATACTAATCAGATCTAGATTTTCATACTAAGAATCATCCCTGAAAATTTGAAATTGATCTACAGAACTGTTCACCTGGAAATGCGTAGACAAGACTTTACAGACAATATTTTAGGACGGAAAATTCAAAATGGCTGCCTTGACAATTACCCAGAATGCCAAAAAACTAATCAGTTGTACATTTTCATATTAAGGATCATCCCTGAAAAATTGAAATTGATCTACCAAACAGTTCACCTGAAAACGCGTAGACAAGACTTTACAGACAAGATTTTAGGACGGAAAATTCAAAATGGCTGCCTTGACATTTACCCAGAATGCCAAAAAACTAATCAGATCTAGATTTTTATACTAAGAATCATCCCTGAAAATCAAGAATTGATCCACCAAACGGTTCACCTGAAAACACGTAGACAAGACTCCACAGACAAGATTTTAGAACAGAAAAATCCAAAATGGCTGACAATAAAAAAGTGATCATGAGTTTTTGCTGATTTCTTTTTACAAAATTATCACATATAAATACTGTTAACAACAACATAGCTTTAACAACAAAGTACATCTGAAATTATTTATAAAGCTACTAAATAGTTAGAATATGAAAACTCAAAAACACCATTCAATATGATACAAAGTATTATCGTGCGCTAACTTTTCTTAAGACATTCAAAATGGCTGACATGACTGAGCTAACAGGTCCAAAACCTAATCAGATCTAGAATGAAGTGAGCCGAACAAGATGTTAAAGTTTTAAAAGCAACTGTGAAGCCGTTTTTCTTAAAGTTTGCAGACAGGGATTTTAGCATTTGACTTCAAAATGGCCGACAGGAAGTAGGTATCGAGTTAATTTTTTTCATCCACATCTGTATGCACTCATAAGTTATCCCTGAAAATTTGAAGGTGATATCTGTAGCGGTTTTGGAGAAAACTCCCGGACGTACGGACGGACAGACGGACGGACGGACAGACGGACGGACAGACGGACGCGCCTAGGCCGACAATATGGCCCCACACTATGTGGTGGGGACATAAAAACGGTTATTTAAACTGCGTATCATTGTAGATACGTTTTCTAGTATGTCATTCAACTGTATTTTTGTAAATTAATTGTTTTTCAGAAATATATGATTATCTTCATTTTGCCGCCATGCAGAGCATAGTGCAAAACATTTTTCCTCTTGTCACAAAGAGGACAATGTGTTTTGAGGTGTCAGGTGATGGGCGTTTCATGATTAAATGCAAAATCATTAGAGCAGATATCCAAAAACATCGGAATTCAACATGTCATGCAAGACTACATCGATCTAGTAATAGTTTTCAGAGTTTAAAGTATGGATTAAACACGGTTATAATATTATGAATACACTTTCTACAAATACACTAATTATACAGAACTAGTCCAGTCAACATTCAAAATGGCAGCAATCATCATATGCCAATTTCTAAAACTTAAATTCATTGTTGCAGTGACCTATATATGTACAATGTGTTACGCAGTAAACACGATACAAATATATGTCATATTCCGCAACGAATATGGCATATTCACTTGCGGTATATGCCAGATTCACCTGCGGTATATGACACACTAACCAATGAGAACGCAATACGGAAGTACGCAATTGTCCATTACATCGATTCAACGAACGTGCTAAAGTCTATAAATTATCATTATAGTTACTGATTCAACATCTTAGTGCATTGAATATATCAACTAATACAATTGAATAACAAAAGTTTAATATTGTTTTGTGTGTTACAGTACATGCAAAAACACACTTCAAGTGAAACATTAGGACACATTAATAAACGAACCTAGTTAGTGAAGCTTATAAGTGACTTTTATAACCAAATCAAAACTTTAAATAATCACGAGTATTTATATATTGTTGAATTGGCAATCACGATTGACACATTTCAAATATTTTCATAAGTATCATTTAGCATTAACATGTAATAAACGAGGACGACATCTAGGATATCAGCTTTATTTAGCAATGTAGAACTTACACTACTTAATATGTTCAATGGCGCATCATAAAATTAAGGGATTTCTGTCTGGGGTTTCCATATTTTGAACAGTAATCTGGCTTGACCAAAACCTCTTCTGCGATACATTATCAGTAAAACATGTATAACATTTACACCTGCGGAGCCACACAAAGTGTTATTGTAGGCAAATGTTCACTAAGAGAGGAGAGGGGATTCTACAAGTCGATGTAAAATGTGTTTTGAAGTGGTGTTTATTAAAGGCAGGTGTTCACTAGAGAGAGGTGTTGACCAAGTTATGTTTCAATATAGCAACAATTCTTAATTCTGTCCCAACATTGGTTAAATTTCAGTAATATTTTTCAAAAAACTGCAAAATATTTATATTGAAAAAATGTAATGCCAACTATGGAATTTTATTTATAAAGGAATATGAAAAAGTTTTTGTAAAATTCTTTAATTCTCATTAAGACATTGACAAGCAAGTCAGAATATGTTTGTAATACAGATGTTCAATAGGTATAAACAGTACAGTATTCAATAAATTGTGTTTATTGTACACATATTATATATAGCTCAATGCTATTAAATATCAGCTCACGATTTGTTCAACACAGGATATGAAGTCGCCACCGATAACTATACCACTATCATTAATCTAAGTTACAAAAGAAGGGTACGATAATGTTCACTCTACTAATTACCTAACACCTAAAAATGCATAAGATACTTGGTCTAATTGTATTGTTAAGTTTATTTTTGAAAGTGCCTTGGTAACATCTACCATCAACCAATAAACCATTAATAAGGAAGAGATAAATAAAAACAATTACATAATCATTACTAATAAGCCAAATGTGTTGCTCATGAACACCAAATGCAAGGTATAGTAGAGTGAATGTTGTGCTCTCCAAGGTAAGGATTGTAATTTGTGGTGCAACAACAGAATATGATAATGTTCTCTCCCAGTTAAGGATTGCACACAATTTGTTATAGCAGTTGGCAACTAGATTTCAGTCATTAGTGGTTCCAGAGATGTTTTCTCCAATTTGAAGGTTGTACACAATATGCAAGCATACTCAATAACAATAGTTGGGTTACAAAATCATTAGTGGTGCCACTGAAGAGTAGGATAATGTTGTTTTCTTCAAGGTGAAGGTTGTACACAATATATAATCGCAGTCCATAACAACATGTATGTTAGTGGTGGCACAGATGAGTATAATACCGTTGTTCTCTCCTAGGGAACGATTGCACAAAACAAGTAATAGTAGTTCATAACTAGCATCAACTATCATTAACTATCATTACAGTCTAGGTAAAGAATCATCAGAATGTTGTTCTCTCTCCAAAGTAAAGTTTTCCGCCAATATGATATCGCAGTCCACAACTAAGTTCCAACACCATTGTTATCTAGGTTACAAAGTCATTAGTGATGCCACACCACAGTATGATAATGATGTTCGATCCAATGCAAGGATTGCGCATGTTAACGCAGTCCATAAATTCCATCTCTAGCAGCAAAAGTCGAGGGAACAAAGTCATTAAAGGTGCTAACAATAGTGTTATAATGTTGTTATCTCCAAGGTCAAGAAGGTAAGGATTGCACACAATATGTAAAATCAGTCCATAACTAGCTTCAACCATCATTATAGTATAGGTAACCACCACATCAGAGTATGATTATGTTGTTTTCTCCAAGGCCATCACAAAATATGTAATCCCAAGCCATAACTAAGTTCCACCGACCACCATCATTGCAGTCTAAAATCATAATGATATAATCTTTCATGATGAGCATATTTTACTCATCACTTTAAAGAAGAGCATTAACATGCAACATGTCAGCTTGCCATTTGTTACAGATGCCTAACACATAAATACAATCACACAGCCCTTGGGCCCATGCATTTTGCATTCAAATTTGCCATTCATTGCAAATTGCATTCTGCTATCAAGACATGTGTTCTTGATGAACACAAAAAATGTCCATTGTTGCTAATATACAACATTGATGGTTTAAAAACTAGTTTAAATTGAAGAAAAAAAACAGGGCCAAAAAACAAGTGTCAATCCTTGAAAGAGGATCTAATCAGTCAGTTGTAACATTTTGCAAGTAGCTCCTGACCACAAAACAAATGAGATGTAAGATCTTAAGGAGAATCATTGAATGATATCAAGATCAATTTAGTGGTTTTTAAAGGTGTGAGTAGTCCACACACCAACAAACTTTTTTCAAAATGCATTTGTTTTGTTTTTTAAAAATCATACTTTTATACAACGTTCGATTATTGAATACTGGTAAAACATGTTTGATCTTTTAAAAATTAATTCCTATGCGCTGTACACTATTAAATAATTCAACTTACTTAAACAGGATTCAAAGACTTCTGTCCTCTCCTCAAATATGCCACTTTAGTTAAACAGATCTATCACTAGTAGTAACAATATGCCATGTAGATACAGACACTGCAAAGAGCTAACGTTGATTGTCTATCTTTTATGTAACTTCTCAACTGGGGTTCAAAGTGTAATGACCTGAAAGTACTTAGAAAAAAGGAAAAAAGTCAGCAATGATTTGACTTTTTTCCTTTAAAGTGATAAGTTAATATACCCATCTCTCTGGAATGGCCATTTTCAGATATGAGTATGTTTAAATATCACTTTAAGAGAATGCATTAATATGCAAAATGTCACCACTGGCCATTTGTTAAAGATGCAATCTGTTACAGTAGACGAACACCAATTGCTGGCCGCAATCCATAAAGAGCTTTGTTCACAGAAATATACATGTAACATTATGTCACTACTTTTGGTGGCGACATAAAAATCAAATCATTGCTGAGTAAGTACACTTTACTAAGAACTATGACTATATCACCTTATCACCGCTGAATTAATTGGCAACTTGTTACTTGAAAGTTATCATTATTATATTGATCAAAACTAAATTGATAGAATATTAACTATTTTCCCAGTAGTCACAGAACATAAATTACCAAACACATGTAAACAAGACCACTGTTCCTGGTGTTGCAGCCCAAGATCTGCTTTGCTGAAAATACAAAAAGATGCTGTAATACTCAGATAATATCACAATGTAAACAAATTGCCAAAAAAAGAATCAATTAGGAGGGATGGAGTAAGGTAGTAATACATTCTAACTAGACAATACAAAACTGCTTCCAGCATTGCATCCATTGTGTGCCTTCTGCCAAGTTCATACTTCTGGCTAAATTGTGATTTTGTGCAAGGAGAAAATCGATTTATTAGTATCTTCTATGCAATAGTAGAAGTTGTTGTCCAAAGCAGTAGAAGTCAGCATCTCTCTTAAAACCACCTATATTGAGAAAAGTTGTTTTAATGACTACCTTAACTCCAAAGCAAGCAAGGGATTATCATTTGCAAAACCTGAACAATTTGCTTTAAACAATCAGAGTCTAGGTCATAAATACCTATACAGTTGATTGCTTTTTGGACCAAATCATGGTCACATTTACACTGACCTCAACACAAGAAAAAAATAGTTGAAAACTAAAAATTGGCTACAAATAGGCTACAACACAGAGAACCATCTTCCAGCTCGCACCAAAAAAAAGAATTGAAAATTGAAACCTAAAATCTGAGACTAACATACTTAGTATGTTAACTCTCAGGTGAAAGTGAATTTATAAAAACAATATGAAGACAACATTTCCAAATATGGCGCACATCTCTTCCATTTTGAAATGAACCATTGGTGGATTCCACTATTCTTTCATTTCAGAACATAGAACCTGTTAGGAAGCTTTCAAGCCAACCACACCTTAACAAAAGATCAAACATTGGGTGACCGTCCCCTCGCTCATGCTGTATGCTGTCCAGAGAGATTAAGAAGAATTACAAGAATGCCATCCTTGGCCATGCATCATTAGGATACATCACATTAAAAAGATGAAATACAAGACCAGACCACTATCAATTCCTGATAGTATCTTTACTGTAACACTGATAAGCAATGTCTACCTACCTAAAGAGTACAAGGGTAACATGTATCAACTCCAATGCCGTTCCTGTACAGTAACCACGTGAACCCTAGCTGCGTCCTCACAAGATCTTAAGAATCACACTATACTCGTCATAGCCAACTAATCGACACTGATGCTTGAAAGCAAAAATGAGTGGACCATCACCAGAATTCACCGAGACCCCTCGGGAACTATCGAATGCACACCGGCACCACAGCAATACATTGACCTACATCCTGGTGGGTGCAGGTCGACCACGTTTACTAACGAGTAACTGTGGCTTTCATCGACCATCAGAATATAGGCGAAACAAGAACCAAGTTCAACAATAAGAGTCCACAATGGAAACTGTTGGGTTGGGACTTACAAGGAATTGATACCTGAAACCCATGCATCTAGAGATTGATAGACACTGATCATCAGAATCACAGTGGAGATACCACAAGGAACATCAAATGGTATGATCAAGTAAGCCAGAGCTCTCAATGCAATGGATCAGAATGACTCATGCTCAACGATGCCATTCTTAGATATTCCTCAAAATCAATCGGGACAACATAAAACATGAACAAAGGAAGGCCTCCCAATACTTGATCTCGTGTTAAGACATGTTCAGCCATCCAGCTTCATAGCAGACTCCACATTCCTCCACTCCAGAATAATGGGCTGGCCAGCAAAATCCACCGGTTCATTCAAAATGGAAGGTGCCCCACTAAACGAGAAGAACCTGCCTCCCAACCCATAGATGGAAATTATTGTCTAGCTGGAGATGACCCTTTAAATGACATAAAAAATACAACATAAAAAATACAACATAAAAAATCAAGATTACTTAACTTGGGTGACAGGAACATTGCAACACATCAGCGGTCGTGTTAAAGTAGTTTCCAGTGTACGGGTCATCTTGGCTTGGCTTCCCATGTGTGGCTCACACTCCAGCAGGTGATTAATCTTCCAGAGGGCGGCTTGGTTTTCAGTAGGTAGGTCATCTTCACTTGGATTGGCTAGGTTTCCATTTGTGACTTGATGCTTATGGGTGGCTAGGTTTCCATTTGTGGCTTGATGCTTATTTGTGGCTCATCTTACAGCAGGTGACTATCTTCCAGCAGGTGGCTCATCTTTCAGCAGGTGGCTCATCTTCCAGCAGGTGGCTCATTTTCCAACAGGTGGCTCATTTTCCAGCAGGTGGCTCATTTTCCAGCAGGTGGCTCATCTTCCAGCAGGTGACTAATCTTCCAGAGGACAGCCTGACTTCCAGTAGGATGACCATCTTTGCTTGACTTCCAATTGATGGCTAGGTTGCCATTTGTGGCTTGATGCTTATTTGTGGCTCATCTTCCAGCAGGTGGCTATCTTCCAGCAGGTGACTCATCTTCCAGCAGGTGACTCATCTTCCAGTAGGTGACTCATCTTCCAGCAGGTGACTCATCTTCCAGCAGGTGACTCATCTTCCAGCAGGTGGCTCATCTTCCAGAGGGCAGATTGACTTCCTGTAGGATGATCATCTTGGCTTGACTTCCAATTGATGGCTTGGCTTCCACTTGTTGCTCGTCTTCCAGCAGGTGCCTCGGTCTTCCAGAGGCCAGTTTGGATTCCTGTTTGTGTTTTGGATTCTGGTGGGCTTCTAAACTCCAGGCTAAAGGTAAATCTGAAAGAAATACTTAACATTAGGAAATGAAATACTGTACTTACTTGATCAGGATCCTAGAGACACATCCCTCCTAGACAATGCTACTTGAGTCACATAAAGCATCACCAGAAGTAGTCATAGCAATATTGTATGTGGATACAAATGCTGCAGTCAGACTGTTCAGATTGTAGTTCCTATCCAACATTTCTCAGACAAGACAGAGCTTTACATCTCCAAGGTCAGAAGAGTGCATCTGAAAGTACATACAAAAAGGAAAAGTCAGTACAGCTCTGAGAAGCTTTCAAATGCAATGACCAGAAATAGCCTGCTGTCCACTCATGAGTATTTACACAAAAGTGAGAAAATTCTTTTGCAACCACTACACAAAAAGTGAGAAATGTAGCATTATCAGCTTTTTCAACAAATAGTAATCAGGGCGCCGTATCCAAACTGCGTGCATACTATGCAAGCAGTTTGAAAACCTAACAAACTATAGTGGAGACGATGGGCTCGATTGCCGTATCATACTGCATTTGAACGGCGATATGGCAATTGCCGTATAGAACATCATTATTTGTAATAACGGTTATCTTTTAAAAATCTAAACAATTCCGGACTTCAAATTCATATTAAATCATATAACATCCATAGTAAGTACAATCTTAAAGTATTTTCCATAGATATCGTTTATTTCTACTCCAGTGCACAAGGGCCGATTACAACCTGAAATCCCTGAAATTGTGAAATTGCAACAGACCCTCCTTGTACTTAATTTCGGCAATATTAAATAAAGAGATGGCATGAATTTTTTTATTGATATTAGAAGAACATATATAAAATAAACTTTTCCTCGCGTGCATTTAAATTCTGCCGTGTGCAATTACTCCCGTGGGTTCTCAAAGTTTCACTTATTTTAGGCAAACGACAAAAACGTACTTTGGAAGTTAAGGTGCTCTTCAGACATTCCAGAGGCGAGAATAACATGAAACCAGACAGGTTTTCATTTTAATTTTATCGTTTTTATAAATAACATCGTCTTCCTGCATGCATTTTGGGTTTGATTCATCCTTTACACTGACGTTTTAGGTATAAAAGTCTCGGCTTTAAGTCATTACTAGATCGCGTTCAAAGTACTAAGTACCGTTCGCATTACCATTGTTCTCAGACGGACAATGCTGCCTGGATAATTTCGTCCAGCAACCAATTCGCCCAGAAACAAAACCAAGAGACGTATGTAGCAAGTGCCATTTCTAGAAACTCAGTTTAGAGTCGGGAAAGTGACTTGAGAATGCAGGAAAACTGACCAATCAGAATGCCCGATTCCTCAGTATTTCTCAAGTGAATCTTCGATTATGGAGAAAATTTTTCACGCTCGAATTCCACCTATCTATTGCACATGGATCGCTTCAAAAGTGATACAATCGGGAAGCTGGTTTTGTCAGCTTCACTATGACATTATGCTTTTAGAAATTGACCGAGAAATGGCGGAGAAAAAGACCGAAAAGTGTCATTTCTAAAACGGCGAGTTTGGAGAGCTAAAGAGGATTGGGACTGCTAGAAAGCCTGCCAATCAGAACGCAGGATTTCTTATGTGAAACTTGGAATTCGAGAAATCGCCTTTACCTTCTATTTCCTCAATTTTCTCGCAATTTGGTCACTACAAAGTGGAACCATCAGAAAGCTTTAGTTCCGAGCATAACCATGGTCTTATTTATTTCGAAATCTGTCAACTAATAGCAGAGTTATAGACTAATAAATGCCATTTTTTAAACAGCCAGTTTAGAGCCAGAAAGTGGATTCAGACTGCAACAACATTATGCAAATTAGCTAGACGTATCTAGGTTAGTAGCACACATATGTGGGTTAGTAGGTTTGCTCTGTCAAGGCCGCGCATGTATCAATATATAAGCATACTTCGCATACAGGTATGAATCGTTACGTGTACTTTCACGGAATCCACGCAGATTGAAAAATGTTGATACATATTTGATCATTTCCATTTACTAGTATTAAGCCTCAATTCGTAATTATATTACAGCGGAAATATTACATTTTGCATCTGAAAACCTGCTTACTTCAACCTGAGACTAACCTAAACAGATAAAGGGAATTTTAAACTTTATCCGAGAGTTGTATCTCCCGTGTCGCGCCACCCGCAATTAGATATGTATAGTCTCAGCTTCAACATAGGAGGAGGAATGACATGTATATCATACAAACTTCATTCAAATACATACAGTAATAAACTCATAATTATAAAGAAATTCTTGAAACCTTTATTGCAATAATGCAATTGCAAATGCGCAAAGAAGACTTTATTTCATGTATTTGGTTCCGTAATACTTGTCAAACTATATGCCTTCATGCAAATTAGACTGCCAAGAACGTTTTTATACCGATCTACCACGGGCAATAGATCTACTACTAAGTTTTGTTTTTTTGTGGATAATGACAAATATTCTACCATTTCCCTTTCCTTCCCATTTCCCAAGGAAAAATCTTTTTAACTGAATCTTTCACAGATTTCATATTGCAAATAAACAGTATCGCATAATATAATCGACAATGTTTTGATTAAATATACTGGCCATACTAACTGACTAATAATTGATATATCTTGTTGATACTAGGTTCAGTCTATTTTCGTAATTAAATAATTAATAGTGATTTAAATGCTAAACCTAATTTTGAATATTGTTTATCCAAAGTAAAATCGGTTGTCTCAGTGCGTTTGAGATATCAAACATCATACTTTCAATAGAAATAAAAATGTATTTCAAAAATCGGTGTTTCAGTCTTAAGCGCAGTATTGATTATATTTAAGTATTGCACTACGCTGGAGCCTAGAAAGTATAAAAATGACTTTTTAATTTAAACCAGCGTAAAATTGAATTTCGAATTATAATATTTGCTTGAGTCGTGTTAATATACCTTCCAGGGCTGTTGTATTTGGGCGATAATAAAAAATAAATACTCTTAATAAAATTGATGCACGATACGGCAATTGCCGTATTATGCTTTAATAGCGCTGAGTTGCTAGACATGCGCGTTTGGAATTAAAATAAGACGATACGGCAATTGCCGTATCATCGTTCAATTGCAATATGATACGGCAATTGAGCCCATCGTCTCCACTGAACTACATGCCTTTTAACATTGCATTAAACAACTTGGAGATACAGATACAGAAAATACTTGGATTTTGTTTCATAGGTAAATCTCAACCAAGTTCTCACGTACATGTACAATTTCGAATTAAGTCAGATGATCATGAGAGAAAAAAGTAAAAAGTAATAAAACACAAACTGCATGCCCATTTTACCAGAAAATACAAACTGCGTGCATACTCTTCAAAAAGATTTAAAATTACATTAATGCCTTGTATAATGGTATAATGGCTTAATGTAATTTGTATTGATCTCGATCACCACAGTCCTGTCAACCCTAACGCATTAGGAGTGATTGTCATGCATTTGCTGGAAAAATAGAAATCACGCGTCAATTTAGTGTGTATGATCAAATATCACTCAAATCACGCATTATGTTGATATTTTTAAAAACCATTTTTCAT
Organism: Owenia fusiformis; assembly: GCA_903813345.2. NCBI lineage: Eukaryota > Metazoa > Annelida > Polychaeta > Sabellida > Oweniidae > Owenia > Owenia fusiformis. The sequence continues at coordinate 7,778,524 of CAIIXF020000011.1, forward strand.
AAAACGCCGATACAATAAAAATCAGAAAGCATTTGGTTCGGTTTTTGTACGCGATTGCCATTTATGTCACGCATTTGGTCCGAAATATGTGTACAGTTCTGCAACAAATTAATTGATAAGTCGTATAGTTGGCATATTTTCTTAATTTTAACATTTAATGTCCAAAACTCCCACAAACTGCAGAAAAGTATATACATTTTGTATCAGCATTATATATATCACACATTTGTTTTATAATATTTACACCTCGCTTTTTATGAAATGATTAGCTGCTTTGTCTCTGACTTCACTGCTGACTGTCACTTTCTGTTAATATTTCATGAACAATACATATTATTTAGAATACACGACTAAAGAATATAGTACCAGGGACCACATGATTGATTACCGAGGGATACGAATACGCAGATACGAAACGAATCTAGTAAACGAGTGAGCTAGCAACAGACAAGGTAGGGACTAGGAATATCAAAAATGTTGCTGTAAAACAGTGTTTTTAACTTTTTTATTGATACTTGACCAATGAAATATTAATCCGAAAACGATCCGAAAAGCTGATCCGAAAAGATGATCCAAAAGCAGGGCCGTGATCCGAAAACCGATCCGAAGGCTATGAACCACGGTTTTTCGGTATTTCGGTTATCCGTCCCACCCCTTTTGAGTACCCAACATGCCTTAGTCGTGAAATATCACAAAATCAAATTCAAAAATGACCTTAAATATCCGCACCTTGCACATATGATATCCGCACCGCTTGTTTTTGTATAGAACAGTCTGTATAGAGTGGAAATGGGCCAAAAGTGAATTTCACGGGACAAAAATGGTGACCATTTTTAAAATAGGAGAGCTTTGGAACCAGGAGAATTTTACACCATTTATAAGTCAAGTTGTAGACAATAATTTGGCTTAAAGTTAAAGAAGATGGTCTAGTTTGAGAATGTGCATACGGTTCTATGTTTGATATATTAACGAAGATGCAATTCACATATTTAGTCCCTTGCTTTTGTTACGTTGACATAAGATCAATGTTATGTTGAAAAACGTGTGACCTGGAGCTGTTGTTACATTGACGAACCATATTAACATTGGCATATATTGGGCAACAATCATGACTAAATAAAGAGAATAAGCAGCGATGATTATTATTAACATTATTGGATAGTGAGGAGGTGGGTTACAAATCCATTACAAATCTTTATAATCCAAATGAGATTTATTTCATTTATGCAGTTTTGTTTAAGTTAAGATATTGTTTTAATATATAAAGTTCTAGGTATGAAAATCCCAAAATTGCTGACAATAACATGTCTTCTGTATAGATGGTGAACAAAAATAACTTTAAATGGGAATCCCATCAACAGAGGTTTTAAAACATTCTGCATAGTGTTGATCATCTTCTGATCACAGGGCTTCAAAATCCAGAATATATTCTTTCTTTTAACCCCCTGCGATAAGCAGTTAGCAATGCTAATTAAGAACTCGCAATCTGATTGGCTGTCGCAACACTGCAACAGAAATCCTGTTTAAGTCATTGCGCATAATTAGATCACTTCCAGCGCTTCCAAATTGGTTATAGCAGGGGGAAGAAGGTACAGATTCTGGATACCTGCTTAGTAGCGTGATTGTTGACAGACAAAAATTTCTCAAGACGAAAAATGGCAGCCATTTTTAAATTGAGTGAGCTTTTGAAGGAAGTTTTCTTATAATCGTAATTAACAAATGTAACCGAAAACCATAAAAATATCGACAGAGGTTTGGTTTTTAATGTAGACAAGACTTTATACACTGTTGCTCATAAATATGGAATATTTTATAGATACGAACTGTTCGATGGAATTTCTACAAAATGATAACATTTTGATGAAAATTTGTAATGTGTTCTCATTCCCTCATCACACCCTTGGTATACGCAGCTAACGAGAATTGACCGGTACGGGTCAAAAGCTGGACCGGTACGGGTTAACGGTTTCATTTGAATTTAAAACAGCCATAACTTGCTCAATATTGACTTCCTCGTGTCTAATTTGAAATATATGATGCCTCCCGATGCTTTTAAGAAAGTAGTCCACATGGTCCAGCACCAATGATTAGCACCTATGATAAATAAGGCACAAACTGAACAATATTCATTATTCACCCTTGGTATACGCAGCTAACGAAAATTGACCGGTACGGGTCAAAAGCTGGACCGGTACGGGTTAACGGTTTTATTTGAATTTAAAACAGCCATAATTAACTTGCTCAATATTGACTTCCTCGTGTCTAATTTGAAATATATGATGCCTCCCGAATGCTTTTAAGTACCCCAATTTTTTACAGATTTTTAAACGGACCAAAACTCTCTAAATGCGCATTTATGCTCTTTTCTCTCGAGAACGACCGTCTCATTTTCACAATAACTTTTATTTAGTACTTCTAACATATAAGATCTATTTTTCCTCATCAAGGTATCAGGCCTGTCAACTGTCCCGCAATTTGCGTATTTGTCACGCATTTGCTGAAGAATTTGAAGTCACGCATTTTACCTGGTAATTGTCAAGCAAAAATATTTCTGTAGAAAAATTTCTAAAAAAGGAACGTCTACACAGCAAAAATACGAACGCCGGAAAAAAATGTACGCATTTCGGTCGGACTTTTCACGCGAATTACGAATATGTCACGCATTCCGTTCGAAATTTTTCGTACCTACAAAAATGGCAGAAAATAAAATATAAAATGGACAGTCACATGGGTTTTACTATGCAAGACACCTGAAATCATTTATATACCTAGCAAATGATCCGAAAATGAATTTTGTGCGATAAAAATTACGGCCATTTTGAAATATAAGCGAGACAAATTTAAAAGTAGGCGATCTTTTAACAGGGAGTCATTGGAGGATTTTTGGTATTGAAGTTGAACATAAATAGCTTAAAACTCTGTGCCAGATTTACTGTAACATTATTGGATCAATGTCAGGGGAATCATGTGATAATAACAATAGGTTGAAAAGCTCATGGTAAAATGCTTGTATCTTGATATGCTATCATCTCCACAGGCACTTTTCACCAGGCGCTGTGCCTTGTTGGACCTTTGAGTATGCTTTCTTCGCGCCCAGATAATGACTTGTGCCTAGATGAAAACCTCTGTCCACCCTACACAAATGATTACAAACCCTGACCTGAAAAACTTGTCTACTCATAGATTCAGCCAAGTATTCTTGGATGATTTGAGGTAATTTGCATCAAGTTTACAAAGGGTATTCTAATCTAAGTGTGACACCAAATAAATGTGAATCTTATAAATAATTCTAAAATGTACCTTTATGCAGCCAGTAAAAACAACCATATAATCACTTCGCCTACCCTATCAAGAGTGCCACTACATATATGTAGCTGTAGCAAAGAAAAGATAATTGGCTTAATTGCCTTGAATTAACTGTGGGCTATTTGACTGAACAATTAAGTTGACTGGCTTGCCTCAAAAGCATCTAAAGGCTAATGTCCAATTAAAGGGTGATGTTATTAAAAACATTGGTTACATAAGCACGGCTCAGTTTTAATGAGAACATAATTTGGCCCAAAGTCTGAATAAAATTTCAAATCCCTTTACAGAGTTCGATTTATATAAGAGTACATAAGGCCGTGTACATGTATCAATCGATTTTCATTATTTACTTGTGTAAGCAAAACTGAAGTAACCCCAAAGTTATTGATGCACAGATCTCATGTATACATCATTTTGATTGGTAGAAGGTATTCTGGGATATCACATCTTCTTTCTCCAAGCATGAAAAATCTGAACTGAGTATTCATTCCCACTTGCGCTAGAGTCTAAGAAATGAATCTTATTTTGAAATATTTCATACCAATTTTGGGATCACCTCATTGTACTGACACACATTATACCGAAACACATTATACAGATGCGCATTGTACCAAAAACCAATATACCGACGCACATTGTACCGAAAACCATTACTTTATACCAACAGTCCGACACCATGATTTTGTGATGTAAAAAGACTTGTTATGGAAGATGTATGTTAAGAGTAGAAGAGTATGATAAGTATTATTGAAAACCATGCACATTTAATCAGAAAGACCAGGCAAGAGAAAAATACAGAATACTAATCTAGTATAAGTTTCATCAAGAAAGGGAAACTCAAAACCGCAAACACCTAAAATCACACCCCAAGTCAAACCTTCATGTACAACTTGTAAGTCTGCAAAAATATGTCACTTATTTATTATTTAAGTTTAATTTGGATCAAAATAGAAATGCAATGTATTTCGTATCATAAACAAAAGATGTATGATATGTTGATAGCTTGAGAAGATTTATTACAATATCTGTTTACATATTGCACCATTATTACTAAAGTTCTGTGCGTTACACTCAATTTCACAGTCCAATAACATTTGATTTGATTTAGTTATGAATGAGATTAAAGAACAATTAACAAGCTTTCCAATGGTTTGTTTACATGTGGCTCGCTATCTCAAATCATTATAATATTGTCAATCAGGAAAAAATGTTTTGTCATCTATTAATAAAGTTCAATGCGTAACAGTTGATTCACTTCTGTTAGAAAGGAGACTGAAAAAGACAAGATAAGCTTTCCAATGGTGCGTTGAGCGTTGTATACGTGACAAGGTATTTCAAATCATAAAAATATACGTAATGTTGTCAGTTCGTGAAAATATTTTATCATCTATTATACAATGCGTTACATTTAATTTCAATTCAATCTGTATCTTCTTTTACATTTTTATCCCGTTTTTCTGCGCTCGACAAAGGAATTAAAGGCTAGACAACTCGGAATAAATCAATGTTAGAATTGTGACGGCAACTTTTTAATTGGCTTCCATTTTCAAAGATTGTTCTAAATCAGACGTCTTATGGCCATTAGGCGTATTCTTACAAACTATTGAGTTGTTTTCCGCAAAAAATAGACGGACAAACAGATAAACCAATAGGCGGCTTTTCTATCTCTGATAACAGGTTGTTCTAGTCTCAAAATACATGTTCCCTCCTTTGTAAAGATTTTAGTCAATTCTAATTATGAATATCATGTTTTAAAACTTAAAAACTGTCTAATATTTTACTCCAAATAAACTTAAGATATGTGTTCGATCACTAATTTGTCTAGCAATTAAGTTGCGCTCGCATTGTCTCTTAAGGTAACACTCAGATAGATACACGCAGGAAAACTTTACAATGTGCATCGGTATTATGGCATTCGGTATAACGCCTTTCGGTACAATGCGCGTCGGTACAATGCACGTTGGTATAATTGGTTTCGGCATAATGCGCGTCGGTATAGTGGGTTTTGGTGTAATGTGCTTCGTTATAATGCGCGGACCCTCGATTTTAAATGCCCCACCAAAACTGTGAAAGGGAAAAATGATTTTCAGAACGGGTTTAACCAGCTCATATAAGTTAATATGTGGCTGGATGCAAGTTCATTGAGAAAAGAATTCTTAATTTCAAGACTTCAAAATGTGAGCATGAGTGAGCGGCGAATCATTTGAAAATGTTTATAATGCAAACGAAGCGAGCAACAAATATTTAAAAGATTTTAACACTGTGAGCGATGTGAAATTTGCACCTACCTGAGAAAAAAACCTGGAGTGAACGCATTGACAAATGAATGTATATCAACATACATGTATGCACCTGTTCAAATCCTCAGATAATAGCCAAAATCCAACATATGATTGTCTGAAATCTACCAATCTGATTTTATCCCTTTTAGGATATTTAACTCCTTCGGAACTGGACACTTTTTGGAAAAATGAAAAAATAAAATGTAAATGAATCAAGACGCAAGAAAAAGGTTCCGTTCTTTTCGCATCCCCCTCTCGTCTGCAAAATTCAAAATGGCAGGGAGAAATATAGTCCGGAGCCAAAATTTCTGATTTTTTTGTTTCTGGGCAATATAGAATTGATTTCAATAATTATCAATGTAGTAGATATGCATGAAACCAATAAACTGAAGTCTGGGTCAGGAGGTAAGTAAACAAATTGGAACAGCCAAACGCTCAACCGGAAGTAGAAATGAAACAAACACACAAATGTGTACAAAATGTCCCCACCTATTGGTGATACCGTCAAATGGTTATCCTGAAAATGAGTAGACAAGACTTTACAGACACAATTTGAGGATGGAAAATCCAAAATGGCCACCTTAAAATTTACCCAGAATGCCAAAGAATTAGTCAGTTCTAGATTTTCATACTAAGAACCACCCCTGAAAATTTGAAATTGATCCGTCACACAGTTAACCAGAAAACATGTAAACAAGACTTTACAGACAAGATTTGAGGACAGAAAATCCAAAATGGCTGCCTTGAGATTTATCCAAAATGCCAAAAAACTAATCTGTTCTAGATTTTCATACTTAGTATGACTAAGAATCATTCCTGAAAATGTGAAATTGATCTACCAAATGGTTCACCTGGAAATGCTTAGACAAGACTTTACAAACAAGATTTTAGGACAGAAAATCCAAAATGGCTGCCTTGACATTTATCCAGAATGCCCGAAAACTAATCAGATCTAGATTTTCATACTAAGAATCATCCCTGAAAATTTGATATTGATCTACCGAACAGTTCACCTAAAAACGCGTAGACAAGACTTTACGGCAAGATTTTAAGACGGAAAATCCAAAATGGCTGCCTTGACATTTATCCAGAATGCCAAAAAGCTAATCAGATCTAGATTTTCATACTAAGAATCATCCCTGAAAATTTACAGACAAAGACTTTACAGACAAGATTTTAGGACGGAAAATCCAAAATGGCTGCCTTGACATTTACTAAGAATGCCCAACAACTAATCAGACCTAGATTTTCATACTTAGAATCATCCCTGAAAATTTGAAATTGATATACCATGAAAACGTGTAGACAAGACTTTACAGACAAGATTTTAGGACAGAAATATCCAAAATGGCCGACAATAAAAAGTGATTATTAGTTTTTGCAGATTTCTTTTTACAAAATTATCACATATAACTACTGTTAACAATAACATAGGCTTTTACAACAAAGTACACCTGAAATTATTTATAAAGCTACTAAATAGTTAAAGTATGGAAACTCAAAAACACCATTCAATATGATACAAAGTATTATTGTGCGCTAACTTTTCTTAAAACATTCAGAATGGCTGAGATGACTGATCTAACAGGTCCAAAACCTAATCAGATCTAGAATGAAGTGAGCTGAATAAGATGTTAAAGTTTTAAAAGCAACTGTGAAGCCATTTTTCTTAAAGTTTGCAGACAAGGATTTTAGCATTTGACTTCAAAATGGCCGAAAGGAAGTAGGTATCGAGTTAATTCTTTTTCATCCACATCTGTATGCACTCGTAAGTTATCCCTGAAAATTTGAAGGTGATATCTGTTGCGGTTTTGGATAAAACTGCCGGCCGTAAGGACGGACGCGCCTAGGCCGACAATATCAGAAGTACTCGTTGCCATAAGTCGTGCCCTCAAAACCCGGGTTTGCCGTTATCCAAATCCGCCTTTGCAAAAATGTGAACGGTTCATAATTAGACTTGTTAGTAGTGTGTTATTTTCAAAGAGAAAAATATAGATTTAAATAAGGGGTGTATTCGGAACTAGAAGCCCTGCTCTTCGGTCTATATTTCTTAATTCTTATATGATACGTGACGTCACAATAGCTACAACAATTGATTTATCAGTCTATATTGGAGTATGTATGACCGCTAAAATTCATAAATGATGGTTTATCATATTAGAATCGTAACAAAGACCTCATTTTATGATTTATGTCAAATATATGACCTTAAATTTTATTGTGACCATTGCCAAAGACCTCAATCGCTTACATCGTTAACAATGAACAGAATAAAATTTTAGGTCATATATCAGTATATCACGCCATAAATCATAAAATCTCTGTCTTTATTCCTTAAGTGTTTAGAAATCTCTCATTGTTATCTGGAAGTCATCTTTGTCATTCGAGAAAAATAACATTAACATTAGAAAATTAGTACCGTGGGTACTGGGCTCACATGGTGTTGCTCAAAAGTGAAAATAAAAAAAACAGATATAATTTTTTGCCGATTTTTTGTAACAAAATTATTTCGAACAACTACTCTTGACAAAGACATGGCTTTTTACAATGCAGGACACCTGAACTTATTTGTAAAGCTAGGAAATGGGCCAAAAGTGAATTTCCCGAGACAAAAATGGGGGCCATTTTGAAAATAGGCGAGATTTTGAAGCAGGAGTCACATGTTATTTTTCTTTATTGATGTTGAACAAAAATATTTTAAAACGGGAATCCTATCTACAGAGAGAGCCAAGTGTTGACAGACAGAGGTTTTAAAACTTGCCACTATTTTGGACTGACTGAGAGAGAGATGGACAAATCAATGTTAACTAAAATAAAATGACTGAAAATAAAAAAAAGGACATGATTTTTTGCTGATTTTTGTAACAAAATTATTTCATACAACTTCTCTTTAAAGTGAAATGGCTTTTTACAATGCAGGACACCTGATATTATTTGTAAAGCTAGGAAATGGGCCAAAAGTGAATTTCGCGAAACAAAAATGGCAGCCATTTTGAAAATAGTCAAGCTTTTGAACCAGGAGTCATAGGGGAGTTTTTTTGTATTAATGTTGAACGGAAATAAAAAATAACTTAAACCGGGAATCCTATCGACAGAGGTTTTAAGGCAAATGGTTCAAAAGTGGATTTCGCGAGACAGATGGTCAAATCAATGATAACTAAAATGGCTGAAAATAAAAAAATGGATATAATTTTTTGCTGATTTTTTGAAACAAAATTATTTCATACAACTACTCTTTACATTGACATGGATTTTTACAATGCAGGACACCTGAAATTATTTGTAAAGCTAGGAAATGGGTCAAAAGTGAATTTTGCGAGACAAAAATGGCGACCATTTTGAAAATAGGCGAGCTTTTGAACCAAGAGTCATAGGGGAGTTTTTTGTATTGATGTTGAACAGAAATAACTTAAAACGGGAATCCTATCGACAGAGGTTTTAAGGCAAATGGTTCAAAAGTGGATTCCGCGAGACAGATTGTCAAATCAATGTTAACTAAAATGGCTGAAAATAAAAAAATGGATATAATTTTTTGCTGATTTTTTGGAACAAAATTATTTCATACAACTACTCTTTACATTGACATGGATTTTTACAATGCAGGACACCTGAAATTATTTGTAAAGCTAGGAAATGGGTCAAAAGTGAATTTCGCGAGACAAAAATGGCTCTAGATGCAAAATAAGTTTGATTCTGATGGGGGCAGAAAAGGGGGTCTGTTGGGACGGTACCTTTCGACTTTTAAAAAATAATGTGTGTTTCAATGGATCCAAGACCAGAAACGAAGAGGATGGTGTAAGAACAACAAGATAAGGTCTACGGTCTAAAAACCTTGGTGTTCGACAATCAAAAATCCATTTATTCTCTCATTTGGCCTTATTCTTAAGTTTTCCCTCCATATGTTATAAGTTTGCCCGATTCCTTATCTAGCGCCACCTACTTTTTGTCAGTTAATCACAGGAAATTAAATAGAAATCCCCTTCTCTCATATCACGCAAATCATTTCTCCCTCGCATTTGTCTCAAATTCCAACATGGAAGAGATTCTAAGAAAATGACGTCATCGCCGTATGGACTCGACGAAACTGGGGGACAAGGTATGTATATATCAAACGCTGCTATCTTTCTTTCAGCAGGCACCCCGAAGTAAATAATTTTTTTACAGATACGTGACTTGTTATGTGATCCCTACAGTTCCCGGGATTGACAAATTTATACTATTTGGTTCTTTAATTGGTCCTTGTACTGAACAAAGTCAAGATAAATGTCATTTTTCACCACTGTTAGATAAACTTGCCCGATATTCGGAAATTTGACGTCACTCAAACACAGGGCAATGAGAATTTTTCTGTAGAAAATGACTGACCTGTCCTTCGATTTTAGAGTATTTCTGTTCCTAGCTATGAAATGGATAAAAACCCCGATAAAAACACTTGGCCATAAAACTCTGTGATTCATCAAATGTAAGTAGGCTGAATGATTTAGAAGGAATACATGAACTTCTTCAGAAAATGGACTTTTTGATTGTCGAACAGCATAGTTTTTAGAGTATAGAGATCTATATAGTCTATTTTCCGGCTAGGGTTTTACTTTTATGCTGATTTCAGAGATATTTCTTTGCTTCCCTAGCATAGGCTGAGGTTAAGTACTAGTCTAGCAGTAAACCATATAAGAATTAATTATGGTTTACTATAGTACTTAACCTCAGCCTAAGTTCCCTAGGCTACATTGAAATTACTGAGGCGCTGCGCCTCCAAACAATTTGCAGTCAAATCCGCCTCGTGGTTATTCCTTGCAACACTAACAAACCCTACACGTTGTTTCTCCACTTCAAAAGATTTAAAATAACAAAAAAATCTTACCGGGAAGTTTTTCACACGTATGCAGTGTTTTATAGAACGCATATTTCCTTGCTTCAATTACAGATTAATATGGAAGAAAAGCGAACGTTCGCTATTTCACTTGACCGAACACAAATTTATGTCGTTCGTATCGTATATGCAGAACTTTACCGAACACCCATTTATGTGGTTCATGACAGAAACGAATTGTTCGCTATTTCAAACGACAGAACGCAAATTTGTGCCGTTCCTATTTACTCCACTGCTTTCCCCCCGTTTTCGATTCGGATCAAGGAATGCACACCACAATTATTTTGCCATAAGCCGACATGAACTTATAAAATGTCCTAAAGAAAAAATATCGAATTTATGCTCAATTACCACCCTTACGTCAAAGCAAAATGTCTTATGTTCCCACTATCCCCCCCTTAGTGCCCCCCCCCCTTAGTGGGCCCAGGATTTAGGTTTAGTTTTTGGGCCCCAAAATTTTGTAGGGCCTCAAAAGTGGGGCTTTTTGTTCCCAAAATGTTGTAACTTAGTGCCTCAAAAATTCAGGGTCATTTAGGGCATCATTTGGCATTTTTAGTCCTTTTCGGCCATTTTATCAAAATAGGCATTTTCAACTTTTCAAAGCTTGGGAAATAGGGGCCCAAATAAATTTCCAGACTCAAAGTCTGACCCCCTTGTTAATTGCTAGATCCGCCTCATTACTAACAAATATAAAATGTTGCACTGTCACGCTGTACTGGAGAGGTTAAGCTACCGTATAAATCCAAAACGCAACTTAAACGTATCAATCGCCCCTATACAAATACACGTAGAGTTCACACATAAATAGCCGTTCAGCTCTAGTGTTTGTTTAGACTACACCGTAGCTTTTTAATGATTACATAGTACTGTCATTGATGCAGTTCTATAGCTGGTTTTCTAATACATATTTTAAACGAGCTCGTTTCGTAAGAATATTGGAGTTAAATCATGCATAACATACATCATCTTCTTCAGAAAGAATTATACTCTGCATCGAAATCAAAATTGCAAGGATAGTATTCAACAGACATGAGTATAATGATTCCCGTTGATAGCAACGTGAAATTTAAAATCTCCCGTTCTAAACACGCAACTTTGAAGTTGAACGGGTATCTGAAGTAGACTAAAGCGATACAATCCCAATGTACTTTGCGTTTCCGTATACGTTTTGAAAAACCGTATTTGCTTAACCTCTCCACTAACTCACCGGGACGTATCGAAACCAAAACGCCCCGCAAAACCGTTAATTTGAATTTCAAATCTACCCTGTCTTTGGAAAATCAATGACTGCGAGTCTCACAGTACGCCGTTTTTCTTCAAACTTGTTCCATTAAAACCTTCATAGAAACATCTTTCAGTCGAGACATTGCTTTTGTTTCCAAAGTCCCTCGTTTTAGCGGCGTTTTGGTCCCCAGATGTGAGAAGTGGGAGATGTGGGATTTTTTTGTTTTCACATTTTTTCGCGGCCTGTAACTGGGTCCCTGTAAATTTGTAAAACCTTAACGGAAAGTCATGAATTTTTTTAATGTTTGTACAGAAATTGATAAATAGTGCCTGGGTAACATTTCGCTCCAATCCATCGAGAAATGATGATCCCCAGAGATCATGGTCCCCTTTCTTAACGGCCCTTACTGGCCCTGATTGTGTATAAGATAATGAGGGAGAGTTGTATTTAGGTCACCATATAAATCAATGGAGAGTAGGACCATAATTTGATAGGACCTCCTACACTTTTACACCGGACGAGTGAGTGTTTTGCTCAATATTGTATTCAAATTTGAACAAAATACTCAATCGGCCGGGCGCCGAAAGGGTTGAAAATCGGGGCAAATGTGACCAAGGCATTATGCATTTTTCCAGGGGCATTTTTTATCAGGGCTCCCTTGGAGACCCATTAGAACTGTGCTTTATTACTATCCTTAGGAGTCTCCATTGGTCCTATTTTGATCATTTGCATATCATATTTTTTCAAAAAACATATGGGTCTAGCCCTTCAAAATGATACATCAATTACTGTGGCTTGCTACGTTTTCCTGTATCTAGATTCATTTAGGGGAAAGCGGGGCAAGACGGACACCCTAAGAGCAGTCATTTTAACAGCTTAATTGTAACGATATTTAGCTAGAGTTTCTGTCCGCTGAATCAGGCCTGTCAACTTGGGAACACCAAACATGAGTGACTTACAATTTTGGTCCAAATCTGAACGCCTTGGCCACATTTTGAGGACCTTGTTTCAAATTTTATTGCATGTAACCAAAATTTTGACACCTCAAAAGTCAAAATTCTCGCGCTTGCTTTGTTTGCGATCTGTCAACAGGATTATGAAATTTTTCAAGGAAAATACGAAACATATAGACCTAAGGAAAAAATGCTCTCGTTTTTTTCGGCGTACGGTTTTGTGCAGTATCGGCGATCATTTTTTGGAAGTTTACTACAGGAATATTTTTGCTGGACAATAATCAGGTAAAATGCGTATTTTGCGTATTATGCGTATATTTGCGTGACATATTCTGTCACGCAAAAAATCTGGCGTGACAAATACGCAAATTGCGGAACAGTTGGCCTGGCTGAACCCATGTTTATTAAGAAACGGAACATCGGTTCTCTGAGATACAATAAGCATAGTATTGATTTTGAAATAAATTTTTGAATTGCTAATATGCCCCTCATTTTTGAAAAATGATTTTGTGTGGTACTGGGGCAAGAAGGGCCACCGTGAGGCAAGAATGGCCGTTTTATCAGAAACCTTCTTTAAATTGTAGGTTTTTCCAAATTGTCTTGTACAGATATAGGGCACAAAGGGCCACTTTTTACCCCGCTGTCCCCTACGTTGTATTTTTTCATTTTTCCAAAAGGTGACTAGTCACTACTAACTTTCAGAAAATTAAGTTGACAATGAATATCTTACAAACTCGCGGCGATACTTACTGGGTACACAGTGGAGGGGGGGGGAGATTTCCCAAATACGAGCAATGGTATTGTTGCGCAGCTCCGAGAGAGCAAAAGTTCATTCTTGATCATATGTGGCAATCTGATTGGGCATGGGTGTGATTTAAGGTCAAGTAAATAATAAACAAGAAAATTTCGTTTTTTATACATTTTACAAATCAAATCTTCTCACAAGTCTTCTCTAGGCACATAAGTGCACTCTTTGTGCAAACCTGGAAGATGTAGACAATGTGGGGAAGGAGCGATCCTTGTTTGAAAAATAACATGTGACTCAATTGAGGGATGCAGAAAATTTCCCATCATGCACCCTGACCTTAAATAAATGTTCATGAATACGAAAGAATATGAAAGAATTACAGGAGCTAGATCTACTCACTTTTTACCCTAAATTAAAATTTCGGGTCATTGGCCCAACATTTTGTTTGACATAAAATTTAATAAAAATAGGTCCCAAAAGGCCAAGTAATAATTACAAAAAGCCCCCTTATTGGGGATTACAAAATTTGGGCGTCCATCCTGCCAAGAGGAGGGGGTTGCCCCCTTAGCCCCTCATAATTAGATTAAAAAACATGTTACCATGGCCATGTAAATGATATATGGGAGTATATACAAATGACAAATGTACAAATGAAAATGAAGGCATGTTTGTATTTCCTTGCTTTTTTCAGGAAAGTATCATTGTACATTGTCTTCTCTAAGTAAACGAAGTGGTCAATGGGAATTCAGTGTTATTGAGAAACTTGGAGAGGAAATTTGTAAAATTGAAAAGGCGGCCATTTTGAATGACTTTTCTTGAAATATTAGCATTTCCTGGAGTTGCCATTGATCTGTAACCAGGTTTACTAAAAGAATTAGGTTTACTAAAAATATATTTTTCTATATTATGGCACAATTTAGTCGTATGATTTCTTATTTCTCAGGTTCAACTCCTTCCCGGGAACTCCTTACCCTTGAAGCATTGTAATAGACTGTATAATGAGGCATCAAAATTCCAATCGTATACTTACATCAAACTTGTACGAAGATCTCGTGTTCTCCGCTGTTCTTCAAGTCGTTGTTATCGTTACTGTTGGGTAGTTACAAACTTTCTCGACATTTTGAAATTTCTTTACTTGAAGGAGACATCGCTCCTCCAAAATGAATGTTCAGTTTTAGTTTGTTATCAGGTAAATAAATGTTTCTTGTAAACTAAAGCTAAAATAAACTATATTGACCCACACGTGGGAAAGCTCAGAACGAATGTACGTGTCGCACAAGCATGTATTCATGGGGCCGTATAAACTGCAGTCAGATTCCAGTTGTTGCTACACTTAATTAGCTACATTATGATGAATTTTATCCAATAAGCACAAGGTAGCTCGGAGCCTTGTTGCAGTTTGCACACTTCGTTTATGCATGACTACTGGGGATCAACAGAAAACGAAAACACAATGTCTTTGGTTCAACATGGCCGGTGTAAAAGGGTAGGAGGTCCTCTCAAATTATGGTCCTACTCTCCATTGTCAACAGTCAAGTCAACAGTTAGTTTTCGAATACAAAACACGCCAGAAATGAACACGATATACTATTCTAAGCGCATTTCGAAAATTTTGAGGCCACCAAAAGTTGTCGATTTTGACCAATCAGAGACGTGGGTTATCTCAATACCGTATAGATTTACATTATAAGCGTAGGTCATCATTGAACTCTGGGATTATTTCCCCTATTGTTTTAACTGATTTGAAATCATATTTCGAAACCTGAATCTACGCACTAAATACGTGTCAACTTTTTAGCTCAAATTTCGAGGATGTATTTTTTAGTGATTAAATCGTATCGTGAAAACAAAAAATCTTATCAAATTCTGATTTCCGGGAAATTCAGCCATTTTGCAACGAACACACCATCCCTTCCTTTTCAGTTCCAGGAGTTCGTGCAACAACTTACAACAACTCAGCATCAACTCATATCGCCTGTTCCATTTCCACGACGCATTTTAGAAATAATTTGTAAGCTTATAAATACGCTCAAACATCAAACGCACTTAAATCTAAATTATGCGAAGTGAACTGAACAGGAATAATAGATGGCATATGTATGTAAATCTCTATCATTTTTACATATCACAGATACACTGAATGTGATCCCCACCTGGTTATAAAGACATTACGTTTTTATAACAAAATGGATGTACTACAATAGTTCTTGCCTAGACATTTTAGGTTTTTGTAAAGAACAGAGTGTTGAGGAAATCATATTGAACGAAAAATGGATCTTGCGAAATAATTACGCTTTCGCTTTCTAATTAATCAAATCTGAAAGTACTCTAATAACGAAAGTGAAAGTATTTGGCCGTTGTTAGGAATTCCTCAAAACAAGTGTCAGAATGAATGTCACCATACCATCCAATCCCATATTGATGACGTAATACGTGTAGCCCGCTTTGGGAAAATAAAATATAACGTGACACCATTATGCTAAGAACGATAGCTTTGGAGAAACCCCCAAACTGTTAGTGGATATCCCAAATTATTTCACATTTATATACCGAATTAACTCTAACTAGTGTAAAATAGGCGTTCTTTCATCATATTGCAATCGATTCCTCATATTAATACACATATATGACAACAATAAAGTATAATGCTTTCAAATCTAAATAAGTCCAAAAACGTCAATGGTATCGCCTCTTATTAAATACACAGGACGAAACGTTCTGAAAATTGCTAAAAGTAGGGGTCATTGTAACAGCTCCCACTCCGCATGCCCGTAGCCAGGGTTTCCAAAGGGGGGTTCATTTTTCATAAATTTCCAGGGGGGGGGGTTCACATTTGACACTTTTGGCCCAAATATGGCTAAAATCACATGAGAAGGGCTCAAAATGGTGAAAAACTGCATGATTTTGAAAGAATTTTTGGCCAGGGGGGGTTCGCCCGAACCCTGCGAACCCCCCCCCCCCCTGGCTACGGGCCTGCTCCGTCAATATTTTATCAATTTACATTTTCCTCACATTGATTGAAAGATGAATATCCACTCTAAATGTATAGATCACGTTCTCAACTTTTCAGTTACATTCTCAACTAACCCCCCTAATGTCTGTATGTCATTTATACCTTATGCCTAAGGTCAGTGTATTGAAGTTATCAATGATAAGACCTTAGGCCTAAGGTCAGGAAATATGACTAAACCAATCATTATTGAGACCTTAGGCCTAAGGTCATGTAAACGGTATATACACGTATATCGACGAGACCTTAGGCCTAAGGTCGGGTGTATATAGTGATAATGGAATCTCTCAGATAAGCCTTAATTAAGCTGTTTCCTCCTGTTCATCCTCCAATTGTTTTGATGAGTTTAAATGATAAAATACATATTCCTGCATACGTTTTCACTTGTTGAGCACTTGTCAACATTACCATTTACTTATTATTGAGGGATTTAACAGGGGTCCACAAAAAATGAAAAATATTAGATTTTGATAATTTTGAAGTTTACAACAGATTATCTACTTATGAATTGGTTTTTTGGGATGGTTATTAGCATGACATATTGATTTTATCTGTTTAATTGAAAATAAAATCACCTGTCTGACTATATTTTGCATTTAAAATGATTAAAATTAATTGTTCCGTTTAGTTCACTTTCTTTTAACGTCATCTTGTTTTTGTTGATCCGCCAATTGTTTTGATATGTTTAAATGATAAAACATATATTCCTACATACGTTTTCACATGTTGAGCACTTGTCAACATTACCATTTACTTATTATTGAGGGGTTTGACAGGGGTCCACAAAAAATACAAATATTAGATTTTGGTATTTTTGAAGATTACAAAGGATTATCTACTCATGAATCGGTTTTTGAGAAGGTTATTAGCATGACCTATTGATTTTATCTGTTTAATTGAAAATAAGATCGTGTGTCTGATTATATTGTTCCATTTTGTTCACTTTCTTTTAACATCATCTTGTTTTTGTTGATCCACCAATTGTTAAATGATATGTGTAAATGATAAAACATGTATTATCACATACATTTTCACCTGTTGAGGATGTTACTGTTTACTTATTATTGAGGGGTTTAACAGGGAGGGGTCAACAAAAATATTAGATTTTGATAGTTTTGAAGTTTACAACAGATTATCTAGTCACTAATCGGCTTTTGGAAAGTTTACTAGTATAACAAATTGATTTTATCTCGATGTACATTAGATGTTCAAGAGACCAATAAACTTATTTATTAATTATTGAGGGGTTTAACAGGGGTTCACAAAAAATATAGAAAATATAAGATTTTGATATTTTTGAAGTTTTTTTGGAAAGGTTATTAATATTAGTATGCCATATTGATTTTATCTGTTTAATTGAAACTAAGATCGTCTGTTTGACTTTATTTTGCATTCAAAATGATAAAAAATAATGGTTCCATTTAGTTCACTTTCTTTTAACATCATCTTGTTTTTCGTTGATCTGCGTTGTTAATGATATGTTTAAATGATAAAACATATATTCCTACATACGTTTTCACCCGTTGAGAACCTGTCAACATTACCGTTTACTTATCATTGAGGTGTTTAACAGAGGTCCATAATAATGAAAAATATTAGATATTGACACTTTCGAAGTTAACAACGAATTTTCCACTTATGAATCGGCTTTTGGAAAGGTCATTAGCATGACATATTGATTTTATCTTTTTTATTGAAAATAATATCATCTGTCTGACTATATTTTGCATTCAACATGATTAAAAATAATGGTTCCATTTAGTTCACTTTCTTTGAACACAATCTTGTTTTCGTTGATCTGAAAATTGTTTCTGCCTATATTCCCACATACGTTTTCACCTGTTGAGCACTGAAACTGAGCACTGTTTACATTTTAAAACCTTGGAAAAAGCATTTGATCACATATAATATTGCATTTAAATCATAATCTAAGATGAGTTAGGAATTTATTCCCACTATTTATAAAAATTTTAACATCAATAAAGCATATGATATGATGTTGGGTGAAAGGATATATGATTTTTGCGATACGGGCTCTACAAGCATCTCGACAAGCAAATAACTTTAGTAATAGAAAAGCCTTTACCCTGATTATTTTATTTAGTAGAAAATAGACTGTCCTATGAGGCAATGCTAGAACCCAAACTTTCTCTTGAAATTAATAAATACCGTCTCGCCCAATATTTTTTTCTGGAATAGGTATTCTGCCATTATCAGCTGCTGATCATCAATATTTTGGCTTAATATTGCCCGCAGAAATGACGTTATTAGAATTATTGCTCAGGTCAATATAGTAACAAATGCCACCTAAACTAGCACTAATACCACTAAAACATGCCCCGCAAGGTGGTAATAATAGTAACTGATCCGACAACTATCCACAAAATATTCTTTTTTATATATTTTTGAATTAATCTTGAATTAAATCTTCAATAAATGAAAATCTGAACCACTTTAAGATATTCAAAAAATTCAGTGTGCCATGTTTATAGTATTCACATATCAGAGATGATCAAAATCGCTCCACAACTTTTCGAGTTATAGTAAAATATGTTAAAATGGCGGCTATGTTTAAAATGGCCGCCTTCTCCCAAAAGTGTCATTAGACAGTGTGCCATGCTTATAGTATTCACATACCAAATATGAACGAAATCACTCCACTACTTTTCGAGTTACAGCAAAAATCGTAAAATAACAAGTAAAGAACACCATTTTTCAAGATGGCTGCCATGTACTTCTTTAACATCTGCATTTCTAGCTTTATTAATGTCCAAAATGGCCGCTATTTTTAAATGAGTGGCCATTTTGAAAATCGGCTTTCGAGCAGAACTTCTACCCCCACAGGGTATATGTGTACAAAATATGAACAAAATTGGGCCAACAGTATTTGAGTTATTGCCCGAACGGACGTACGTACGTACGGACGGACAGACGGACGTATATCCCTCCGAACTTCGTTCAATTAGATAACTATTTAAAATTAATTCAAATTGTTAGGACATGATACTAAGCTTATAAAGTAAAAATTTGATTAGTTACACCAATCATTGTGATTTTAGAGCCCATTGTTATTTCATTCTACAGTTTAAATTGTATAAATCTTCTTAATATCAACGTATTTATAATAGTCTACACTTATTTAATGCCTGTTTATAATGATACCGAACATTACTGTAATATTGAAATCATATAAGTAATAAAGATCCCAAAGTGGAGGTCAATGTCCCCTCTCCCCATTTGTGATATGGCGTTATACGAATTAGGTTGAAGACATCAGAATGAAACCTGTTTTCATGATTAATACACCTCAATGATGTAATTTAATCGTAAAACTGTACTAGCTTTTCATCTAAGAACTATCCGGAAAAATACTTAATATTTGTAAAATAGACCCCTGCTGAAATCGTTCATAAATGAAGTTCTGTAACTTTGTATGGTGCTCAAAAATTCATAAATGGTCAATGTTATAATCCTAACTAAAAAAAAACGCAAATTAAAAACATTAGGCTGTAACAATAAGCTTTAAAAAAATTATCTTGTGTTTGATGAGTTATACCCCCCACTGTGAACATGGATTCCATTTTGATCTAATTTTTCAGTTGAAATTTTACATTATGCTCTTGACATATAATAATTCATGCTTTTTGTACTTATTTATTATCTATTCACAAGAAATCTTTTAAAACGATTATTTCTTAAAAAAATGGACCCCTGCTTAAATCTCAAATAAACGATAAACGGTAATGTCGTGTGATCCTCAACAAGCAATACCATATTCAGTGATATTTTATCTATCAATATAATCTATAAAAATGATTGGAACTTGAACAGGAGGTAATTTCCAAATATTTGTCAATTCCTTTATCACTAATAAGGAAACCATTCATTGATGAGACCTTAGGCCTAAGGTCATGTAAATCACGAAACGGAATATTGGTTTCCTACTGTTATCATCAAAGTGGCCCTATTTACAAAATAAGTAAACACCGTGCCCCCCCCCCCAGAAGAATTACATACATTTAGATGGTTGCTATATGGAGACAGCAACAGTAATATAGATAGATAGTTGTTACCAGTTACCTAGACACTGTTATGTGGACGAAAAATATGCAATGTTTGGGTTGATATCAGTATCATTAACTTCGTGTTACCTCGGTAACAATACAACATTTTATGATGGCCAAAATAAATCAGGTAAATGCTTTAAAACAATATTTTCTCAATATTTGAAGATCAATAAGATAAAGAACATAATCACGGTCTAACGGTTATATTAAATATTCGTTGATATTTTAACTTCCTACAATTTTCAATTTTATATTTGTATAAGTTCTTAAACCATTGATTATGAAGATTGATAACATGTTCTTTTATGCCAATATCAACATTTCATAGTATTTATAGACAATTTACTGCATACATGGATGGAGTAGACAATATTTTATAAAAAATTATTAAAAGCCTTGTACCATCATCAAAATATACACTAATGCAGTTTTCTGAAATCATGAGCCTGTTTACATTGCTTAAACAAATATTTTTCAGAAAAGTGCAATCAAACTCCATGATTTTTGTAATTTTGTAATCAAGTTCCATGATTTTGGGAAAACCGCAATCAAGTTCCATGATTTTGGAAATTGTAATCAGAATTCCATGGTTTTGTGGTTTAATGTTTTGTAGCAATTTTGTTTTTAAGAAAAAAGAAAATCATATAAAGTGAAGTTATATCAAAAATTATTTTAATTTTACACAATTGCCATATCTTAAAAAACATTTTAAATGAAGCAAATAGGTTTTTTTTAACAACTGGCCTTAAACTGAACATGAAGAAAACACAAGCAATGTGGCTTGGTCAGAAAAAACACTCAATTAATAAAACCCTGTAGTATAACTTGGAAGCCGGGGGGAGACGCTAGAATAAAAGTTCTTAGACCATTGATTATGGATATTGATAACATGTTATTTCATGCCAACATCAACATCTCGTAGTATTTATGATTAAAATTTATGATTTTTGGAATTTTGTAATCAAGTTCCATGATTTAGGGAAAAAGGCGACCAAGTTCCATGATTTTGGAAATTGTAATCAGAGTTCAATGGTTTTGTGTTTTAATGTTTTGTAGCAATTTTGTTTTTTAAGAAAAAAGAAATCATATAAAGTGAAGTTATATCAAAAATTATCACAATTTTACACAATTGCCATATCTTGAAAAACATTTTAAATTAAGCAAATAGGTTTTATCTAACAACTGGCCTTAAACTGACCATAGAGAAAACACAAGCAATGTGGCTATGTCAGAAAAAACACCCAAATGAAAAACCCTAAGTATAATTATCCCACCGAACGAAGTGTTTCCTGAACGCAATGCGAAATACCATGAAGATTATTAAACTTCATTTACCTGAAAATGTTATGCTAAACTCTGCTATTAAAACTGCGGACATTACAAAATTTGAAAGGTTTTTCTTGAAATAAAGTTAATGCTTGCACTTCAGAAAATTGAATGTAAGCTGCAAAAGAATGAACCAAAGATTTATTGAAATTGAAACAATTTTTGTTTTGCCTACTCCCTTTATCTGACTCTCTCTTTAAATAATAATGCATATTCACCTTCATTTCTTTCGAGTCATTTATCATCTGTGTTATGTTCTTTATTTTATTCATCTTCAAATATTGAAAACTTGTTATATGTTTGCAACTTTAAATACCAAGTTTTCACTTTCAAAATTTCTTCAAAATGATTGATACATCAATATTACACATTACCCTTGACACACTAGGTGGGAATAATTCATTTTCAAATATCAAGGAAAACCAGTATTTCATGAAAATTCCATGTTTTTTTATCATGAAATACCGGTAATTACCATGGAAATGTTCATGATTTTTTACCATGAAAGGCCGGTATTTACCATGAAATACCAGTATTTACCATGGAAAGCCGGTAATTACCATGACAAATCATGGAGACCATGGGTTTTTTCTTAAGGGGAAATATGGTACGGGAGTTTTAACGGGAGAAAACGGTACGAGAGTTTGGTATTTTATACGGAAAAACAAAAAATTTACGGGAGATTCCCGTAAAAAAACGGGAAGTTGGCAAGTCTGTTTTTATTTGAAATAAACAAAACTTTCATTCATACATTTTGTATTCAGATAGGTCTATACGCAGTTACTAAAATGCAGTTACAAAACACAAATTCAGAGTTTGCATAATTAATTTCTTTATTTCAAATAATACTGCACAATCAAAAACAAATTCTAATAATGAATTCATTAATGGAATCATAATATACACGAGTACATTGCATTTACAATTCTGTGATTAGACATAATTATGTACACAGATATATCTACATCTGATGAATTTTGCACATGGCATATGTATTTTATTCAAAACAAGAGATATATGATGGAATGGGAATATTTACAATTAGCCTATGAGATTTTCCTAAAATCATATTCATGAGAGAACAATACATAGACAGCAAGAGAAAAAGCAAAGGGTAACACCATGATAAGATATATGT
Source organism: Owenia fusiformis (assembly GCA_903813345.2). NCBI lineage: Eukaryota > Metazoa > Annelida > Polychaeta > Sabellida > Oweniidae > Owenia > Owenia fusiformis. Next base: position 7,801,449 of record CAIIXF020000011.1, read on the forward strand.
TGAATACACATTCATTTAAGGAAATCTTTTTATTGCAATTCAAATATATTATCACTATCATACCAAGTATAGCTAGTATGAAATCAAAATGGTCTGTATAATTTTTCTGCTCAGTTGAGCATCGGCCTATGAATTAACGCTCCAAAACACTCAAAGCTGATTGGCTGTGCCAGGCTCGGCAGATTTGAATGATCTATATTACATTTGATATTAATCATACATATTTCTGCACTTGGATGTTCGATTAAATTGTTTATAATTACAATACTCCAGTGATGACTGGGAGCTAGTCTTTATTGAGCTTAACACAATCCAAACTTCTCAAAGTTCCAAGTACGAATATCTGCTGTTAGATACATGTTCAAATTCAGTTTTTTAATGTCATAATTCATATTTGTTAGGTCACAATTCAGTTTTCGTTTGTCACAATTCAGCGTTTCGTTTGTCACAATTCAGCTTTCGTTTGTCACAATTTAGTTTTGTAAGGAATTCTTATAGTTGTGCTTGAGCACCCACCTGAAAGTACACAGTGAAGTATATTATAGTACTGTAAAAGTAATAGTTTTATTAATCAAAAAAGGTCTCAGTTCATAATTTCAGTGGAACAATTGAAAACAAAAACAAAAAAATAGTTCCTAAGGTTTTCTGAAATGAAAGTCAGTTTGTTATCAAAAAGCAAGATATTTTATTGTTATTAACAGGTTACTTAGAATAATATGAGGAAGATCAGATGATTGTATTCATAAATATAAATATTGGCCATTATTGTTTTCAGCCTCTTGTTGACCTCAAGCAGCAAATCGAACATTACGCCTGCAACATGATTCTTAAAATCATCAATAATTCCTCTCTATCATTGCATTTGATTAATCACAATATTGCCTATAGCAACAGCTGAAAGATTAACAAATTGTTTATTTCCAAGTTACGATATGAAGAATTTTGATGTCATTCAATATTTTAGCTAGCGAGCATACTTGCATACATTTGCCCTTGTACAATAGACATGAGTAGAAACTAGAAAAACAGCAACTCCACGGAGTAGCAAATCCCACCGAACAAAACATGTTTTGATAAAAAATTTGAGCCAAATTCATCCACTGGTATTTGAATTATAAAAGATTATGTTTTTATGAAACATGGTTGCCATTTTGAAATTCAGCTGTCATCTTTAGATTTTTTCTTTAGCAGAAAATGTCCATCTAATGGTATTTGGGTTATCAAAGATTACTTTTAAATGAAAAATAGCAGCCATTTTGAAATTCAGCTAACGCCTTTGAAATTTCTTCTGAAGCAGATCTCCTTTTTCCCTAAACATCAGCATATAAAATTAGAACCAAATCCATCCACTGGTATTTGAGTTATCATTAATTACGTTTTTTAAGAAAAATGGCGGCCATTTTGAAACTTTAGTGGCCATCTTGAAAATTTATTTTTGAGCAGAACTTCTTTGCCTCTAGGCATCAGCATATAGAATTTGAACCAAATCCGTCAACTGGTATTTGAGTTATCAAAGGTTACGTTCTTTTATGAAAAATGGCAACCATTTTGAAATTTAGCTACCGCCTTGAAAATCCCTTCTCCAGCAGAGCTCCTATGTCCCTAGGCATCATCATGTAAAATTTGAACCAAATCCATTCAATGGTAATTGAGTTATCAAAGATAATGTTTTTTTACGGAAAATGGCCACCATTTTAAATTTAGCTGCCATCTTGAAATTTAGCTGCCATCTTGAAAATCCTTTCTCGAGCAGAGCTCCTATGTCCGTAGGCATCAGCATCTAAAATTTCAACCAAATCCATTCAATGGTATTTGAGTTATCAAAGATAACGTTTTTTACGAAAAATGGCCGCCATTTTGAAATTTAGCTGCCATCTTGAAAATCCTTTCTCGAGCAGAGCTCCTATGTTCCTAGGCATCAGCATCTAAAATTTGAATCAAATCCATTCAATGGTATTTGAGTTATCAAAGATAACGTTTTTTTATGAAAAATGGCCACCATTTTAAAATTTGGTGGCCATCTTGAAAATGTCTTCTTGAGCAAGGTTCCTTTGTACCCAGGCAACAGCATATAAAATTTGAACCAAATCCATCCACTAGTATTTGAGTTATTAAAAGATTATATTTTTTCTGAAAAATGGCCGCCATTTTGAATTAAGCGGCCATATTGAAAATTCCCTCTCGAGCAGAGGTCCTACACCCATAAGGCATCAGCCTATGAAATTTGAATGAAATCCGTCATCCGGTATTTGAGTTATCGCCCGGACACACGAACGGACGGATGAACGGACGGACGAACCGACGGACGAACGGACGGACAGACGGACGGACGGACGGCTTTTCTATATCCCCCTCGAACTTCGTTCGGTGGGATAATAATCTTGATTTATGTCATTAAAAATTCAAGATTCAGTCAAAGTGATATCATATTTGAAATCTACATGTAAAATTACATCTAGCAATACAGTTTTAAAATATATCTATCAACTTTGAAAATTAATTTTCTTTGGAGATGTGACTTCTCCATAGACCCCATGTTATAAAACCACAAAAAGTGAAAAATCTTGTGCAGATAACATTTTCTTTTACTGGACATATTTTAATTTGTATAACTATCAGGCACATGAGGGTAATATGAAAATTGAACCACTAACACTGATGAATATTCAGTTTTAAGGAACTTTCTAATACCCTGTTATGTTATCTACCCCTAACTAGCCACCTGGTGGTGAAAATGGTAACCACCTACTCTCATCTGGGTAATTCAGCTAAAATGTATGGTTGAAACATCACTGAAATTCAAATAGGAGAGTATATCCAGGGCACAACTTATTTATGGTGCACTATAGTTATTATGTGTCTTGAAGAGGGGTACCTTACAAGTTTTAATAGGGCCATATATATACTACTGTACTTATGTTGGATGATGATGATTTTATGTAAACGTATGATAATTTTGGGAGAAATAATGGTGATCATGCCAAAGAAATCAGTAATCATAATATTGAAGAGAATGGTCATAACAGAAAAAGAGAATGGTAATCATGACGGAAAAATGGCAGTCATAGAGGAGAGAATGGTAATCATAGGGTAAGAAACACAATCCTAGAAGAGAATGGTAAATATGGGAGATGAGAATGACAACAAGAGCATGGCAGTTGTGGGAAGATTTAAGATTAGTCTAGAGTCAAAATGAATTGCAATGATACATACTTGTACTTGGGATTGGACACCAGCCTACAAACAGGAAATATTAAATAGAACATACAAACCACATGTAATATAGCAGACTTAGTCACAAAGTTCTGGAGCCGTGAGTTCAGAATTGTGAAAAGTATATTTGTGTGTTTTCATTAAGGAATTAACAATGATAGGCTATTAGGTTATGGGCTAGCCCTTAAATTGCGGTATGGAGGTAGAATTTTGGAGACCATGGTAATTACATCCTAATTTGTAATTCTCACCACAATTTGGCAATAATTAAGCAAAATTTTACAGCGTTTAGGAAAAAATCAATATTTATACCCCCCGCATGACAAAAGTAGGGGGTACATAGAAAATAATTAATAACTTTACAAAAACATTATGAATAACCACAGAATATATACACATATATGTCATTGATAACTGGTAAAAATTTGGTGACTATAGGTATGATGGTTGCTATGGAAACAGAATTTGATTGTCAAAATTTGCTAATTTGTGTCTATTTTGGGCGGGCTAGTTAACGAAAAAATCCTATGCTAGCCAGTTATGCTGCAAAAATAGCATTGTTTTAAGGTTTAGAAAATTGCATATATATGTCCTGCATGCATTAAAATTGGAATGATGATTGAGTCTCAATTAGAAATATTAAAAAAAAATGTCTATGACACTCCCTATAAATAATCAAAAGTGGGCGTGGCATTTAACTGAATGATCAAGCCTACTTAACAGTAGATAACTTCAATTGTATAGCCAGTATTATCACAATTTCAACAGAAGGTATGATTCTTGTATCAGTTAACATTTTCTATGATTTTTCTATCCCTCCTCAATATTTGTAAACCCTCCCCCTCCTCCACCACTCCTCCCGCAGGACAAAAGTAGGGGATACATTGAAAATGATTAATAACTTTACAACAATGCAGCAAATAACCACCAATTTTTCAGACAGAATAAATGTATATGTCATCAGTAATTTGAAATAATTCTTGGTGATGATGGTTCTATAGAAACAGGATTTGATTGTTGTGAATTTGTGTAGATTGGGTGGGGGGCTAGTTTATGAAGAATCATATCCTAGTAAATTATGCTGCAAAATACCATTGTTTTAAGGTTTAGGAACTGTGTCCTTTATATATTAAAACTGAAATAATGATAGGATGTCATTCACAAATAAATTTTTTGATGAGATTATAATAATAGGTGACATTAACAAACTTTGATTTAGCGGAAGAAAAGAAGGTCTATAATATTGCCCGATCCTTTAATGTTTCACTGCAATGCTTTCATTAGATTGGGGACATTCCATACCCTTTTGTGCTGTGGGAAAATATATGAGATTAAGGGTTCGAGGACATTCTTATGGAATCTTAGATATTTGCAGTTCAATTGATGGTAGTGGAAAACACTTCAACAAGGCCTTCAGAGTTCATAAAGTCAGGAATGAGGAATTGGAATCCTTGTTGATTTCAAAATTCCATGAATCTGGAGAGTATTCAGCTTACTTATTGTATGATCTGTAAAATGAAGCCCTCTGATTGGTCAGTTCTTGTTCTGTACCAATCTGTATTGCTACTGAGATTGTCCTTATTGATCATCTCCTTAGCAATACAGAAAATATTGGGACGGAGGGGACAATCTCAGTAGCAATACAGAATATTTCATAGGAATTACCTTCTGAGTAAAATGTATTGGCCTAAGACCACACGATAAAAATGTTATAGAATGATTCGAGGTGCAATACAGGATACATTCTGCTCTCAATATTATGTATTGTCTCTTTCCAACACAGAATTTCTCGAGCAGAATATATACTGTATTGCATTTCAAATCATTCAATAACTTATATTACTGCTACTTCAACTAAAGCCTTAGTTGATATTGAAAACAATGAGTTATATCAAAGTACCAAACATTTAAGAATGACATGAAGAATGGAAAGTTTGGAAAGACTGTCCAATATACTGAGTTACATATCAGAACATGATTGATATATCACTGTACTTTGAAACACCAGAGAATGGAACATCAGCCAGTTGACGAAATGTGTTTGGAAATTTGGCTACTTGGTAAAGGACATGTTGCCACAAACACTTTCACTGTTTTGTAAGTTGTGACACACCCTTCTGCCTGGATAACTGCAATTTGCTTTTTGCTAAGCACCATAGAATCTGTCCTCATGGACTTTCCATGATTCCATGGCTCTCCATGAGTTTTTATTACAAACTGAATGGTGTTTCTTCATATTGATTTGGGCGCATCAAATGATTTAGTATTGATCCTAATACGGGCATTTAACAAATTCTTAAGAAGCAATACCTCCTAACACTGGGTGGATTTTTTGACTTGAGTAAGTGCTGAAAGTCCTGATGATATCCATAGAGTCTTGATTCTGTGATATCAAATGGCTTGATAAACACCACCAATCTGCACTCATGGTACATTAATAGTACCGTACAGTGCCATTCTATTATGGTGGTGTACAGTGTCCATGGTACTGTACAATACTATTTTAGCCTGGTACCATATATTACCATACCATATAGTACCATAGCCCAAACAGTACCATAACATACTGTTGGAGATACACAACTGTATGTGATTTTACGGTACTGTTGCCTGTGAAGCTGTAAAATGGACGTTAACTGTTATCTTCATTATTGATCATGAATCTTTTTAATACCAATAAGGAACTTTGCGTGCCTGTTGATTGTTGGTTGTATTGTTGAGGTTTTGATTTTGACAGCATTGTACCTACCCCGTGACCTCCTTTTATGGTACATTCCCCCATCATCTAGCTAAGATTTGACACCAGGAAATATTGTATCTACGCTAAGCAATGTCAGAAGATACATTATATTGTAGCAGGCATGGTTCTGATGATCAGGAGTGATGAAGAGATGTATTATTTTGGTTTATATCACAACCCAATGAGGTGTGTATTAATGATTAACTTTCCTGTTATCTCAAAATCTGCTTGGAACTATACCATAGGATTGCTATGGGAATTCCTCAAAGAGAAAATTGTAGGGAATAAGGAATGGGTACCATTAACACGATTTGAGAAATTATTGGCATACATTAAACCTATTTTAAAACAGCATTTATATGATCATAATCAATGATTCCTAGCCCTCTGAAGTTTGAAAAATAAAAAACCTGGGTGTTAATCCATAGATAATCCTTGAAAATAGAAATATCTTTTGGGGATTATATGGTGCAGTTTTATAGTCAATAAAATGGTTTAAAGTGTATTGATGTTTTTAACCCGATTCATTCTACAAACAACATGCGGTCCTTTGTTTGACAATCGAATCCTTTTTCCATAGCAACCATCAAACCTATAATCACCATAATCTTTTTCCAGTTACTTATGACATATACATGTGTAATTTTTAGTATGTTAAGACGAGGGGAGTGGCATAAATATTTGGGGATGAACAAAATGATAAAAAAGTTAACTGATTTGTGTAGAAATGTTGATCTATTAAGTAGGTTTAATCATACAGTTAAATGTCACGCTCACTTTGGATTATAAAGAAGGATGGGTCATAGTGAAATCTAAAAAATCTAATTGAAACCCAATCATCATTTCATTTTAATGCATGCAGGACATACATATGCAGTTTTCTAAACCTTAAAACAATGCTAATTTTGCAGCAGAATTCGCTAGGATAGTTTTCTTTGTGAACCAGCCCCCCCCCTCCCAATATCTTCTTAGTTGTGACGATCAAATCCTGTTTAGAAACTATCATACCTATAATTACCAAGAATTTTTTCAATTACTGATGACATATACATTTATCCTGTCTGAAAAATTGATAGTTATTCGCTGCATTGTTGTAAAGTTATTAATAATTTTCAAGGTATCCCCTACTTTTGTCACGCGGGAGGGGTGGTGGTGACGAAGGAGGGGTTATAAATATTGAGGGGGATGAACAAAATCATATAAACTGTTAACTGATACCAGAATCCTACATTCTGTTGAAATTGTGATAATACAGGCTATACAATTGAAGTTATCTACTGTTAAGTAGGCTTGATCATTCACTTAAATGCCACGCCCACTTTGGATTATTTAGAGGGGGTGGGTCATAGAAAATTTTTTAAAAAATATTTCTGATTGAGACTCAATCATCATTCCAATTTTAATGCATGCAGGACATATATATGCAATTTTCTAAACCTTAAATCAATGCTATTTTTGCAGCATAACTTGCTTACATAGCATTTTTTCGTTAACGAGCCCCACAAAATAGACACAAATTAACAAATTTTGACAATCACATTCTGTTTCCATAGCAACCATCATACCTATAGTCACCAATTTTTTACCAGTTATTAATGACATATATGTGCATATATTCTGAAAAAAAATGTGGTTATTCATAATGTTTTTGTAAAGTTATTAATTATTTTCTATGTACCCCCTACTTTTGTCATGTGGGGGGTATAAATATTGATTTTTTCCTAAACGCTGTAAAATTTTGCTTAATTATTGCCAAATTGTGGTGAGAATTACAAATTAGGATGTAACTAGCATGGTCTCCAAAATTCTACCTCCATACCGCAATTTAAGAGCTAGCCCACCACCTATATTCGATATGGTCAAATTCAGCACTAGTTGGACGGAATGTCGTAAAAAGCACGGACCGAATGTCAAGGTGGGTGCATATTTGTACTGACATTCTGTCGAACGAGTGTAGAATTTCACCATGTTGAATGGACTATCATTAATTATTCTGATTCAAACATAAAAATTAACATTGTTCAAATAATTAAAGCATATCCCATATTGTTGCATGTATTGTTTTTCCAGATTCTATTAAAACGCAGTAATGGCACTTGCATTGCTATAGCTGCATTATGTCCAACAGAAGTATTATATTCTTGGGATATTATCATTCTGATACTCATAGCATCTTTCTGTTTCACTGAGAAGATTTGAGATGTCATGGTTTATCATCATGGGATATTATAGTTCTGCCTCCCCATTTAAATTAGCTATGCTTATTTTTGGATCCTTGCTTCACACCTGGCTTGCTACGGTATATCTTATAAAATTCAAAGCCAAAAGCAAGCTGAATAAGGAGGAAATAAACCTTTGTTGGACTGACTACCAGTTTGAAACCTTCCATGACCCTACACTTGGCTGCAATAATAAACATTAAGAAGCATTTCATATTACAATTTCCAAAGAACTTCATAAGGTCATTGTTAAAAGTTTCAAAATGTATATTTTACATGTATTTTGAAGACAGTCATTTGAACATTCTATGTAAGCTTCAAAAGCTAGTTATAAATACTTATTATATATACATACATGCATATGTAACATCCCAAACAGGTGCATGGTACAGAGTTTATTAAAAGTATTGAAACCAGCATATATTAATTGTGTTAATCTCAAACCAGCAAACCAGACAGAGTCAATATGATGGTAGAATAACCCACACATCATCTGTTTAAAGGTGAACATGGTAAATTCAGTTATCTTTGAAGATAATTAATTTCAGATTGCCCCGCTCCTTCTCCTCAAAAATAATTGACTATTACCATGGGCTTTCCTAAGCCATGTTGTAATTGAACTACATTGTACACATACATGTTATCGTGTATTTTATAGAAAAAGAGTTAAGGTTTTTTGAGTGATAAAAACAACACTGAAAAACTTGTAGCGTTCCCCACTTTCAGACATATGCCATATGGTCTGTACGGCATTCCTCATGCAGCATATGATTTATAAAATATCACCCGTCATATGTCATATGGTTCAAAGGACAAAAAAAATATCCGAATCTACCTTATCCTTTGACTGACCTTTCTTATTCCTGCCGTTTCTATGTCCATTTACTTTAATTCTTGCTAATTCCACTAATAATTTTATATTCTAAATGAATCCTCACAAGAAACCACCATACCTTTTGTGTCTTGTATTTGTTCAGCTCTTGTTGAAGCCGGCTGCCATATTCTGGATCACATTGTCCAAAGTTTTTCACAGCCCTTGCTTGTATGAACTCCTGGGCCCCAGACAAATGAGCTCCAATGTTTCTGACAAGGGCACTCCTCTCTGATGGTTTTAAGACCTACAATTATAACAAATCCATGGGAAAAACTTTCATCCATGGGAACGCCAAAAATCGACAATTGCTACACTTTTAAGTTATATCAATATAATGTGAATTTCAATCATGATGTTTTTTTTAAATTCACAACATTGCTGTAAATGCTTTTTTAAATGTTGGCAATTATGGTGGTATAACTAGTTCATCATTTGAGAAAGACATGGGAATATGAAACAAGACATTAACATGCAAAATGTCAACACCTGCCATCTGTTACTGACACTGACTGACAAAAGCAGAATGCCAACCACCAGGTTGTTTGTCACCACTTTTGGTGGTGACATAAAAATGGGAAAATCCTTTAAAAAATACTAAAAACTGTTTAAACATGAAGTTGTGATTTTGATTTTGAGATGGGGTTTAGAATCTTATCTCTGTATGTGATTGTATTACATATTTTTACCAATACAGATCAATAGAGCAAGCCAAAGTTTCTTTCCAATTGCATAATGTAAAATGAAGCAAGCCTACTTTCTGTCCTTCATTACAGTATTGACTTTAATCTTTAATCTTTTTGGCCTTTAATATTGCTTATCAAGGTCAAGGTATAATGTTTACACACCCCTTGGACCCTTACAGTCACACCTGCTGGTGAGTTATGCAGGCCTAATGTCAAGAATGTCATTCCTCATATAATCAGATTGAGAAAGTTAAACAATAGTGTTAGATCTACCTCTTCACTGACAATCATATTTGATATATGAGATTCTTTTAAAAACATCTATCATCTCATTGTTATATTTGAAAGAACTTTACTGCAAGGGATGTCATGTAAGATTATCAGGTCAAAATACACTTCAGCAACCCTGAGAGCACATATCAGTTAGTTCTCTTCCCTCTTACAAGGACTGATTGTTTCACATTTTGCCATTCAACCGATAAGTGAGCACTAAAAGGCCATGTTAATGTGTTCCTTTATCTAACATCAACAGCACCTTTGAGAGATGTGAGGAGCTGATTGACTCAGTGAATCCAAAGGCTTGTCTGTTATATAAAGAGTGTGGGATTGTTGTTGATCACTATGGCAAAGGGTCATATTGAATCTCCTTCAGATAAAAACTTTTACTTGTAGGTGCTAGATTGGTCTCAGTTGTGACAATCAACATGTAAACTGCCAATAAATCATTTTCAATTAAATTTCCTAGGCATGCATATTTATCGTAAATAAGTAATGTTGACTTTGAAATGCTTTCATGATTTCAAATTTGCAGTAAATTATGGTTTGAAACATCATTACAAATATTTATGGTGCATTGTAGAGTCTCTATGTTGAATCTCACGAATGTCAAGTAGAGTTAAGAAATCTTAAAAATATAAAATAAAAAAATAAAAAGACATAATTAGTAGAAATAAACAGTTATATATTTCAATTTAACATATGCCTGGTCCAAGAATATGTGCATGTGTTATATATGACTTATCAGTTTGCAAGGTTTCCTGACACAAAATATTGACTTTAGCCAAGATAACACCTGGAGTTATCAATTTCATAGGTCCTTAAGGTTCACCTTATGTCACATTTGTACTGTTTCACAACAGTGTTATAAAACCATTTATTTGAAAATTATGAAATTCACTGTAAAATAAGGGAAGTGGCAATTTTAATGAACTTATGAAATGTGATTTCTCTTAAAAATATCAAAATAAAAATATCAAAATCATTAATGCTATAAGAAGTTCAACGTGATGAATACGCTACACAAGAAAAAGTATGTTCAAGAAGATTCTACCAATCTTTGTGGGTCACCCTGTAATACTTACATTTCTCCAGAAGTTTCCAACTTGTGTAAAGTTGTCATCATCTGCAGAGTTGTATCTTTGCACATCTCCTGATATGTTGAATGTTGTTTCATTGTTTTTCACATTGTCTACTGGGCCACTGAAGCTATTTGGGAAGTAGTTGGGGGCACCCACTGTAGAAGCAAACATTCAGGTTTTATAATTAAGCACAAAGGTAGCAATTCATGAATAGCCGGCTGCCAGCTACCAGTTTGATTGCAATTGAAGTAACGATGTGTTCTGCAAATAGCGGAAGTGCATTTGGCGCAAAACTTGTTGCAATGGCATAAAAAAAGTCACATGATCACTGTTTAGTCGACAAAATGGTTGTTCGCTTTTTTAACTTCAAGATGACATTTTAATTTAATAGGTTAATCTGGCAGCCAGCACTTGCATTTGGAGATGCTAGCTAAAAGCTAATTGCAAATATGTTGGGCAAATTCTGAATATAGCATGTACTATCTGTACATTGGTGAAAATATAACACATGATTGTAAGCACATCTAGTATCTTGTTTTGGATATCAGAATATAAATAACATTTTGAGACATAACAAACTGAGATACTTTATACAATTGCAATGAACTTTGGAACCAACATATAAATTGAACTGTTGCTACTCATTGCTATAACTCCGATCACGTCTATCTCAAGTTAAGCTTACATCAAGTTGAACCAACTGCCCAATTTCAATGCTTTTCCATACAACTTACTGGTCACTACACATCTCTTAACTTTATTCCTTATAGATTCCTCTCTTTTCCACTCCATTTTAAAACATGACCACTATGAAATGTTACTTTTGGGCTATTTACCTTGATTATCTGTCACACAGGCAGGGCCATCTCGTTGGTAGTTATTCGTTTTAGCATAGGGGCAGTTGACAGGTATTTGCATGTAGTTGGTCCCCAGTCTGTGCCTGTGTGTGTCTGGGTAGGAGTACAGGCGCCCCTATAAAATAATATAATCAATGACTAAATTAAATGTTTAATATTACAAGTCTCAATGTATACAAGACATTTTCAGGTTTCAAGAGCTGTCTATAGGACACAACTTATGATTCAATGCTCAAATCAGCTGTTTCCTCAAGTGAATATAACTCATATGTACATTGTGTTAAAAGTTCATGAATTGTTATCATATTTTCTGATTGGATTCAAATCAGCCTCATTTGACTGGGTCATATCATTCAAATAGCAACAGTGCTTCAGTAATATTGAACAATTCACTAACTGATTGCCTTATAAAGTGCAGGAAATCCTTAAACCTACCTGCAACATTTTGTCAGGACTAGCTTCGACCCCTGGGACCATGTGAATGGGGGCAAAGGCGATTTGTTCTACCTCAGCGAAGTAATCCTTAGGGTTACGATTCAACACAAATCTACCTGCAGGGATTAGTGGGAAGTCACTATGTGGCCAAACCTATAAAGGAAATGAATAAAAGCAATAGTTAGGAAATGAAAATATACATAGGGGATAGAAGACAGTGTTTAAGCCAATGGAAATTTTATTAATTATAGAAAAATTAATTAGAACTTTGAATTCGTAATCTTTGAACATGTGTCTCCCTCAAAAAGGTTCAGATATGATGGCATTTTAATTCCCTCTCCATTATATGTAGCATGGAAATTTGGAACTCAAGTTCGATACACTTTTTTCTTGGTTTATGAAGAAAATTATAATCATAGTAGCCCATGAGTTCTCTGTTTAGTGTGGCAGATTATTCACATATACAGGTACATTATTCGGCTCAACTGATCAGTAAAGGTTCAAGGTGACAAAATTAAGAGGCACAGTGCTGTTAATAGTTTTTGAGTTTTGTGCATATATGCATTTTTCAAATATTGCCTCTTGAGCAGTCTGAAATCATGAGGACTGTGATTTATTAAGTTTTTTAAATTATTTTAAGGTCTATAGCAAATGGGATATGTTCGTGCATATACTTGGGTGTACTTGTAGTTGTCCTTCAGAATTCACCATGATTTGTGTTAGCAGTCTGTCACTTATCATATACTTATTTATATCAGATAGAAGTGAATATTGTTGACAAGGGGTTCCAAAGTACACGCAAATTGGCATATATCTTACTTGCCAAAACCTTACATATGATACTACTTTTCAGTCTACAAGAACAGTAGAACCTGTTAAGTGGAACACCTCTGTAAGTGGAACACCTCACAAGTGGAACAGTGAACAGAAATAAAAATATTTCTATAAAATTCTCCACCAAGACCAAGTATTTTGTTATAGAAGATGAACAGTATGAATATTATGATAATATTCAAGTTTCATTGGCAGTTCTAGTCTTCAGAATATGAGTAATATTGTTACTTAATTGTCCACGCCGAGCAACTTAGTATCAAGATTGAATAACGGCTTCCAATCCTCCTTAGTTGTAACAGATAATATATAAACCAAATCCCAAATGAACTATGCCCAGTAAGAAACTAAGGACATAATGGACATTCATAACCAGATCACAGGTGTTATGCAAAATGAATCTGCTAGGGGTTTTATAATATAACTTAAATTAAGGTTTCAAGCCCTCCATGGACTCAGGGCATTTGAATGAATCAGCCACAATGCATCAAGTATAGGGCTTAAATTCTTTTCACGCATTGTAAAATATTTTCGACAAAATCACCAAAAAGATATGAAATCACTTATAGAACATATTTTCAATGAAACTTTTTGCAAGGGTCAACTTGGCAAAGCATCAATTTCAATCTGTAGACTCAAGTTGTTGCCTTAACAACCATTCAATGAATAACCTTGAGTGCGGTGATTGGTTATATAATGCAGTGCAGTAATATGAAATACTGTGTTCGGATTGGCTAGAATATATGAGACACACCTTGCTTAGCTTTATGTGAATTTAGATATTACCTTAGTCAAGTCAAATGGGTTATACTTGTAGGTCTCTGCCTCCTTAAATGTCATCACTTGTATGAACATAGACCAAGATGGGAAGTTGCCCTCTGCAATGGCATTGTAGAGATCTCTGGTAGCATAGTCAGGGTCTGAGGAAGCCAGATTACCAGCCTCATCCATATTAAAGTTCTTGATTCCCTGGTCAGTCTAAACACAGAATAAATGCTGATTATGATTAAGTTTCATGATGAAGAAGGGATTTTGTTGCTCTTATCTCACAGTGATCTCCCCAGCATTAAAGCAAGTGGGCGCAGCACTCATCTGAGATTTTGATAGGCTTGCACCCACCTGAAAATCCATTTGCACCCACTCAAAAATGAAAATATTGGTCAAAAATTGACATATTTTGACCAATTTTGATCTAAATTGTGAAAATGAGAATTTTGCACCCACTTGAGAAAGAATCTTGTGGAATGTTTCTTAAACTGTTAAAAGGAAAATAAATTCATTCAGGTACTTCAAAAATTTTGATGACCTGAATGAGTTAATGAAGGACCCACGGTCCTATGCTCACACAGTTTGGAACCTTCAGAGGAATTTATATCCTGACTTTCAAACAAAAATATTGATTTGGATTTGTAGTCTCAAACTTTAAAAAAACTTAGATAGCATAGTTGTGTGACCTAGTTTGATGACCTTTGACCTTGAAAATTTTACTTATTCAGAGCTCAGTAAAGTCTTTTGTGATTAAGCTGACCAAAATTTACATCCAAAAATCAATTTGAAAAATCAACTTTTTTGACCTTTCGAAGGTCACTGAAGGTCAGGTAAAGGTCAAATCCTATAGATGATTTTCAAAAAAAAATTGGGTCAAATTTAAGCAAGTTGAAAAATAACTTATTTTTACTGTTTTTTAACGTCAAATATCTAAAACAGTAAAAATTTGATGCTGACATATATTGAGAAATAAGTAGGGAATGCTTAAATCTATTAATGATGTAATTTATTGCAGGAAATGATCAAGTATAAGGCAAACTTTAAGAATCTTGTAAATCACAAAACCTGCCATTGACTTTATACATGAGAAATTTTCCTGAAAATGACCAAGTCCTACTTTTTTTCAAATTTTATAGAGTAAACACCAAAAACCGTAATTCCAAGAGCTTTGAAATTTTCAGAGGACATAAGTTGCATATACACCAACTACTAAAAGTTATTTGAAAGTTCTACTTCAACAAAGTGTCTAGTATTTACAGAAAATTTGACTTTTTGACGTCAAAATCCGCAATTTCTCGGAAACTGGGCGAACTTGGGAAATGGCGATAATAGGTCAAATAGGCATTATGGATATGCATAAAATGAATGTGGAAATGACTTAATCCGAATAGCAGTTTTAATTTGTGCGGCCAATGTTGACGGACGGACGGACGGACCAACGGACGGACGGACCAACGGACGGACGGACCAACGGACGGACGGACGCCTGGTCAATCCCATAGGCTCACTGTGTGAGCCAAAAATGAGGTAATAGATTACAGTGATACATGTAAATTTTCCATGTGAAAAAAAGTAATAATTACCTTAAAATGGAATTTGGTGTAAACTGCCTCCCCTGCATCATTGACAAGCTTAAAGGTGTGGCTGCCATAGCCATTCATCCTTCTATAGCCATCAGGGGTTCCGCGGTCAGAGAACAAGAAAGACACCTGGTGAGTGGTCTCAGGGCGTAACGTGATGAAGTCCCAGAACATATCTGGATCTTTAAGATGTGTTGCTGGGTTACGCTTCTGGGTATGGATGAAGCTTGGGAACTAAAGCAAGATTTAAAAATATTAAAATGAATTTCAGAAGGAAGTACATTAACTGGAACCAAACTGACTGCATGGTGACATATAGTCATATTGATGAAAATAACCATTTGTAAACATTCTTTCCAAACTGTTTCTGTTATTTTCAAAAAGATAATTTCATTTAAACATCTCCCTCTATTACATACCAGTATGGGATCTCTGATGAAGAAAATTGGAGTGTTGTTTCCAACCAAATCCCAGTTGCCGTCTTCTGTGTAAAACTTCATTGCAAATCCACGGGGATCTCTTGCAGTGTCAGCTGAACCACTCTCGCCACCTATTAGCAAATAAAGGAGTAGTTTATATATTCCCCAAACATAGGGTAGCACTAGAGGTCCCAACCCAAATTTAATTTTCTTAGGAATGTGCTGCCTAACTAACTTGAGCATTTAGGCGATTCGTCATGATACACAAAAATCTCTGAAAATTTGGTTTTAAATATCAGCTAATTTTAGAAACTGTATTTGCATGCTCATTATAATCAATGGGATATACTGTATCTCTAGTTTTTGTGAGAAAGAAAGCTAGTGAAACAGTATCTTATCAGGTCAACATGCAATTGTAAAATGGACAAATCAAAGTAAATTCAACATTTCACAAACGCTGCTTACAATACTATTGGATGGGCCAAAAATGAAGTGGACATTCTTTTGTATATAGTATTCCTTGAAGTATGACGTATCTTACCAACAGTTGAGAATCTGATGGCCATTGGTGTTTTCTTGCCAATACTGCTAAACATCTTCATCTTGGTATACTGTGTGATGTCATGTGTCACTTCAAAGTAACCAAAAGCACCTGTAAAACATGACATCATATACATTGAACACTGAAGAGTGCGAGTCTGGAATGTTGCATTTCATCTACCTGTATAAGTGAAACACCTTTGGTACCTTTAAAGTGTTCTCCTTGGGAGGTGTTCGACTTACAGGGGCTCTTTTAATACAAAGTCAATTGGTCATGGGACCCTACAGATTTTACTGTACTTCATGTATGTATTTACAGTATGTACTTCTCTATGTAAAGACCAGTGACCTCATTAGACTAATATGAATGACGTACCAGCTCCTTTAGCATGCACCACTCTCTCTGGAATACGTTCCCGGCCAAAGTGAGCCATTTCATCAGTAAAGACAAAATCTTGGAGCAAAATGGGCCCCCATTTCCCCACTGTCAAACTGGCATTCTTGTTGCCAATAGGAGCTCCAGTGCTGGTTGTCATACGGTCGGGTTGCTGAAAAAAACCTCACCTATCAAAAGTTATAGTCTCTGCCTCAACTTAATTCCTCATTTACCTCAAACATCAACATTATCTCCCCCCCCCTTAACCATGCCTTGTTTAACTTCTACAGTATGGTAATAGGATTACCTCAAACATCAACATTATCTCCCCCTTAACCATGCCTTGTTTAACTTCTGCAGTATGGTAATAGGATCTTTTAAATCAAGGATAACTGAGCTCTACACCTTACAATAGGTTAGATTTACAGGGGTCCATCAATAGACTGCTGCAAAGGAGGCAATGAAATTGAGGGAGGCAAAAACCTGTGACTTTTAACATTATGACTTGGTATGGCAATGGACCAAAATTTTCTGGTATGAGAATGGTCGTGGACTACTCCACACTCTGTCAGACATTGATTGATCAATATTTACCCTGCAATCTCTTCTTTATGTATTAGTTTGAATGGTTGCATGATATCCATTATTGACGCTGTAAACCGAATTTTCCTGGGACATTTATTTCAAATTTTCAGAGCGTAAAGATAATGGAGTGTCCGATGTTTCTGAACATGTTTCTTCAGGTTGGTAATTAATTTTTATATCCATAACTGTTACTGTTTGATGAAACCTTAAATTTATTGTTTATTGACATATCGAAAACACTTTGTGTTTCATCCTCAGAGTTGACCCCGATCTTATCTTGTGACGTCAGAATGATCCTTATCACCATGGTGCTGAACTTTACATAAATGGCTGCCTTGACATTTACCCAAAATGCAAAAAACTAATCAGATCTAAATTTTCATACTAAGAATCATCCCTGAAAATTTGAAATTAATCTACCAAACGGTTCACCTGAAACAAGACTTTACAAACAAGATTTTAGGACGAAAAAAAGGAAAATGGCCAACAATAAAAAAGTGATTATGAGTTTTTGCTGATTTCTTTTTACAAAATTATCACATATAACTACCATTAACAATAACATAGGCTTTTACAACAAAGTACACCTGAAATTATTTATAAAGCTACTAAATAGTTAAAGTATGAAAACTCAAAAACACCATTCAATATGATACAAAGTATTATCGCAAGCTAACTTTTCTTAAGACATTAAAAATGGCTTCCATGACTGAGCTAACAGGTCCAAAACCTAATCAGTTGTAGAATGAAGTGAGCTGAACAAGATGATAAAGTTTGAAAAGCAACTGTGAAGCCATTTTTCTTAAAGTTTCCAGACAAGCCGGATTTTAGCATTTGACTTCAAAATGGCCGACAGGAAGTAGGTATTGAGTTAAAAAAAATTTCATCCACATCTGTATGCACTCATAAGTTATCCCTGAAAATTTGAAGGTGATATCTGTAGCGCTTTTGGAGAAAACTGCCGGACGTACGTACGGACAGACAGACAGACAAACAGACGGACGGACGCGCCTAGGCCGACAATATGGCCCCACACTATGTGGTGGTGGGGACATAATAAAGGATGCGTTTTCAAACTAAACAGAGTGCTCCTACCAAAATGAATTTGCCTACATACCCCTGAGACTCTTATCTGATAGATAGAATGCACAAAAAAACACAAGTTTTGCTATTTTAGGTAAAAAGTTCTCTTAAAATTTAGAAGTGATTTTACCTGTTAATTCTGTCATTGGTCCGCCATTTTTACGAGTTACACTGAAACGCAAACTCCATGAAACAAAAAGAAATCACTAGAAAAAACCATGGCACAAATTGTGCCCATGTGCAGCAAAGTTTAAACCAATCAGATTATTTGATTATTTTGCGCACATGAATTATTTGCTTCTGAGTGCTTACAAGCTTTCAACAGATAGGGGAGACCCTATCTGTTGCAAGACTAACGCCTGGCATTTTTAAGTAGCGCAAGGATCCTGCCATGACCATGGTAATGTTATCGTGAAAGCCTGGTATAACCGCGACAATGCTGTATCATATTGCAATGCCTGCCATGACTGTGACAATGTAATATAGTTCTGCAAGGCTTGGCATGACCGTGACAATGTAATATAGTACTACAAGGCCTGGCATGACCGTGCCAATGTAATATTATCAGCTATAACACGTGACGTTTCACACGTGACGTTTAGAAAAAATTCTAAAACAGTTCGCCGATACAGCAAAAATACGAACACCAAAAAAACGTACGCAATCCGTTCGACTTTTCACGCGAATCACGTATATGTCACGCATTCCGTTCGAAATTTTTCGTCACCTCTAATTTCAATAGTTCGTATATGTTGGTACGTGAAATTTTGATTATGAATTAAATCTGTAAATAGCTATCGTTACTTTAGCAGAGAGGTGACGTGTGTTAATTTACATGATGCAACTTGTAAGATTTTGATTATTAATCATAATTTAAGTTATCCCAACGTCCACTGAAGTGTATATTGTTACGTCTTACAATGTCATAGGCGATCGCACCCCACCCCATAACCTATGAGAATATGGCCATGATGATAGAGGAAGAAAAGAACCTAAAAATGCTTTTTATTTGAAGCTTCTAGCTCAATTTTGAAGGAAGTTACATACATTTTTGTATATTCAAAACAAATCTTACACGTTTTCTAATGATCTAAATATGTTATATAATCGTATTTTTCGTTTTTTGGGTACCCGGTTTTTTCAACCGGGTACCAAGTTTGAACCCAGCATGGAGGATTTACTACCCGGTACCCGCTTTTTTCTACAAACCCGTGTTTAGGCTTAACTACCATGTCAAAATCAAAATAACTACCATACATTAATATTTACATTCGCTTATAAACCACAATAAAGGCTACGGTCGCGCCAGGCTTCCACGATAACATTTCCAGGGTTATGACAGGCCTTGCAATTGTAGCATTGTCACGGTTATACCAGCCTGTCACGGTTATACCAGGCTTACACGATAACACTACCACGGTCATGGCAAGATCCTTGCACTACTTAAAAACACTGATTAACATGGCGATGTTTGTGGCAGGTGTAAGTCTTGCTTATCCCGTTCCATGACTATCCTTGCAATAGATAGCATGTGAGATAGGGTCTCATTTATTTACATTTTTAAAATTTTGCGCAAGAATAAAACTTACCCCTTTTTGCTTCTTGTAATCCGACATTTGGTCAAGGGCTTTATCACTTCTTCCAGACATGTTTACTGCTTTTAAAACGCTGACAATTTTGATTCTTTGGAGTGTTTTACAGATTCCGTGTTGCAAATATTGTAATGTTCTCGTAAGAAGTGACTTTCAATCTAAGTCCAAAGTTCAAGGTCTTTTTACATGCTGCCATCTATAATTACAGCATTGAAGGAAATGACACGTTCAGTTATAAACGCCATCTTTATAAGCCTACCTATTTCATTATCATTATTTGGAATTTATATTTCGATTCAGTCAAGACTTTCTCCGGTCTCCCCCCTTTCTCCTAGGCTGCACATTTATAAACATATGATCAAATATACACTCCCCTCCAAAAGTTTGAAACTTCTTCATATTTGAATTTTTATTTACATAACTTAGGCTACGAGGAAAATACTTGATAGAAATGTAAATTGACTTCATTTCCTATAAGCTTATGCCTCCAAATTTTCCCAATTTTTTCCTCAATTACAATAGGATGGTAAATCTAATGAATTTTTGAAAATCGACATTCCCATGTAGGCCTAAACCAATGGGAAATGGTAGGTTTGCCGCGAGTCATATGAGCTACGAGGAAAATACTTATGATATTGATAGAAATGTAAATTGACTTCATTTCCTATGCCTCCAAATTTTCCCAATTTTTTCCTCAATTACAATAGGATATGAAAATTGATGGCAAATCTAATGAATTTTTGAAAATCGACATTCCCATGTAAACCAATGGGAAATGGTAGGTTTACCGCAAGTCAAATGATGATGAATATTCATCCATCCGAGTCCTTGCAAAAAATACAAGTAAGGTAAGCTCAGTCCATTTAATTTGCTAATTTTATTGAATAATGAAATTGATACGTTTCTTCAGGTTTCAAAAAGCCTTATAGATCTTCAAAGTCAAACTTCCCACATTGAAATAACACATTAGGCGAAAATGGTTTTCAAAAATGACTTTTAAGCTCTGTAGGGGAACATGGGGCAAAACGGCCCTCTGGGGCAAAGTGGCCCATCGAAATATCTTTTGAACTATAAAAAGATGGTTCTTCAAAAGTCACAAAATTGAATTTTGAAATATCTGCCACCTTCTCGAGCGTCCATTTTTAACCAAGCAGCGTCTCGCTTTACGTAAGAGGTAATTCTACTTTCCCCCTCTTTTTTTGGAAATTACCCCTCTCACGAGAATCTCTAAAAAATCCGGCAACAATAGAATATCGTTTTGATTTAACATTTTACATAGAGTGTGCACATTTATTCTTTATTTGTAAAAATTTCGAGCTTCAAATATTAGGCAAATTAAAATGACGTCTATTTGAAAACTCACATGTCTTTGGGGCAAAACGGCCCACACATGTTATAACATACAAAAACCTTATTGTGCAAGAACAATTGGTTTTCAAATGTAACAATTTTAACATCTGGCTTGTGCCTAATTTCCTTCCGACACATATCGAATGACTAGAATTATGGTAGGCGTTAAGAATACTTTATCTGTCAAAGTTCTGAACGTCTGAGATAAGATGTTTGTGGACGAGTCTTGTAATTGATTAATTTTGGTTTCAAAACCCATGTAACAGAGGGTGGGCCGTTTTGCCCCACCCATGGGCCGTTTTGCCCCACTCTCGACAATATTTTTGACCATTGAAAAATCACAGAAGATAGTCCTAGGAAAGTATAAAACACTCGAAAAATGTAAACCACAAACCATTAATAAAGTGGAACATCAAAGTGCGCGATGATTGACAGATACGAAAATACCCCGTACAGAACAACTTAAAATTAATTTTTTGGGGCCGCTTTGCCCCATGTTCCCTCGTGTAGCTTAACTTTCGTATTCAAAAAGTAAGCTGAACACTCGGCACGTTGGATAATTCAATTTTCTTTATAAAAATATTTTTTGGTGAATCATTTACTGGATATATAGATATCCTGAAATCAGATTTGCCCCGAACACACCATTTCCTATTGGTTTACATAGGAATGACGATTTTCGAAAATTCATCAAAATTATAAAATTTCTATACCTTTATTGTATTGAGAGAAAAATTGGGGAAATTTGGAGGCATTGGAAATGAAGACAAGTTACATTTCAATCATGTATTTTCCTCACAAGTCAAGTAAATTATAAAAATTCAAATATAAAGATGCTTTAATATGTAATTCAATGATGAGGGAGATCCGAGCTAAGGGTGCCAAACTTTACTTGACTAAAGCACGAAAACTGTAAAAAGCTAAACGTAATATTTCCAATAAACACGGCTTTAGAAACGGGCAATCTATTTTATTTAATAAGCAACCAACGCGGTGATTAATTCCACGCATTCCTGACAAATAGGGTTCGGACCACTGGGATTCGAACGAATTTGGCGACCAGCCTTTTTACGTTTAAATTGTCTAGTTCAAAGTAGTTTCAAGATGTGGGACATCCTCCGAACACAGGCCTCCAGACTTGGGACCACATTAGTTATAATTTCATTTAGAAGTGATTAATTTACTTAGTAAACTTACATGTACTGCAATATCATAATATGTGCTTAAATACTAAGCAAATATTTCATTCTATGAAGGGCAATACCTGTTCATCTTTCAATGATTTTTGCAGTATGTATTGCCCGCAGCCCGTAGGGCGAGGGAAATACATGCTGCAAAAATCATTGAAAGTGCAACAGGTATTGCCCGAACATAGAATGAAATATTTGTTTTATTATATCATTGCTAGACATTCGCTTACTTTGCAGACTGCCCGGGCAGACTGGCACTCTTGTAATATTCCCCATCACTCGTTCGCAGTTCCAAAAAAATCGACTAAAATTCCATCCAGAACGATTTTATCGATAGATTTAACGTCTATTTCGTTTGTGGACATAACACTTGAAAATGTTCTAAGACATTAGATGTCATTCCGTTGATTTAATGGTGTTTTTAGAATGCACATCCCTCAAGATGTCGTTCTTTTCATCGGAATTCAGACTTTTAAATCTTTTTCCGTCTGCCATTTTGATGCATGTCACAACTGTACTGGACGAAACGGGACGATTCAGAATTCCCGGGCGGGCAATACGCCGGGCAATACGTCTTTTATAATTCCAAAATTAAGGGAGCTGTGAAATACGCTTTGGTATTTTTGATCACATGGTACTGAATCAGCCAATCAAAGGACACAAATTCTAGCAATGATATAATAAAATGACATATTCCGGGATATATCATGGAAAACCATGGTCAGGTCTCGTGATTAATGGCTATTTTTTAATGTATATTGATGTATATTTGTGTCCAGTTTAAAACTATGCATTTGAGTTTTCTGAAACTTTCTTTTTTTTAAGTAATACAACTATAAATAAGCAATAGCTCATTTCCCTCAAGAAAGACTTAATAATTTTGAATACAACTTTTCTTTAGTACTTTCAATTTAGATATATATAATAGGATTTATTTGTACCAATACAGGTACCTGTTGAAGCTATTTGGAATCTGAAAGTGAGCTTTACAGGGAAAGTGAAAGTCAGATTTCAGGGGTCACGTCATAAGAGTTTAGAAAAAACAATTTATTTCAAAGTTTTGTTCCAGAATTCTATTTGTTTACTACAGGCCTCCTAGACTTCCAACAACGCGAACGTCAGTTCTGACTGATCTCTTTTCGGATCTCTGTCCGTGATTGGAGAAATATGTTCGGGAAATATGTTCGGGATATCATATTTTAGAAAAAAATCCACAAACCATCAAGTATCACTTCTTAAAAAGTGATATTCGAGGGTGTCAAAAGAGAAATTCTATGATGCGCACCATCATTTCGATGGTGCGCATCATAGAATTTCTCTTAATTTGACACCCTCGAATATCACTTTTTAAGAAGTGATACTTGATGGTTTGTGGATTTTTTTCTAAAATATGATATCTGGATCCACATATATTCGTGTATCTCATACTTCAGTGGGGTTGGGGTTTTAAAAGCTTAACTTATTTAAAAAACGTTAAATGTTACAATTTCTGTGTATTGAACTAAAGGAAGATTACGAAAATGTTTAAATATAAATTGTGCTTTTACTATAGGCCCATCTAGTCATTTGAAAATGGTGGGAAAGGATATCTGCCCCAAACCCACTCAAGTATGAGATACACAAGTTACATATATACGGTCAGTTTTGGATATAGGGTACATCCCTGGGGAAATATTTATATGTCTCCTTGGTCCCATCGGTCTCTCGGGTAGATATAAATATATCCCTCAGGATATACCCTACCGTATATACAAAACCTCCCAGTACATAACCCTTATATTTTCACTATTCGATCTTCTACCTTGTAATCATGAAACGATATCAAACTATCAAAACGGATAACACGCTAAGCATTTTCAGATGGTAATATTTACTGAAGGGTAGGGTAGTGTCGTGGGTAGGGTCTGTGTTTTAGAATAATTTCAGTCAAGGCTACTAGCAACTTCTTAAAATGTCTTAAAAATCGTGTCAGGTGTATTTGGCCTCGAGGCACAGGTGTCTTACTGGGTGTCTCTCTTTAAATTAACTCTCCATTTGCAAAAAAGACCATCCTTTGAGTTACATGAATCGACGACCATTATAAAATAAATTTATGAACGGATTGCACGTTTATTTTCATTATGACTCTAAATTATATAAATCATTTTCGACAAAGTCAATGTCATTAAAGCACTTATCAACATATCTATAGATGTCACTGTCATTCATTTCCACGTCTACAACTCTGTCACTTTCATTGTGGTTGCTTTTCGCTAATTCACGATCTTTATCTATGTTATCATCTGTACTATTATATATATCATTGTCGACCATCTCAAACCCACTAGGTTCAATGCCATCACGATGTGCATTGTTTTCCTTATTGCTGACATCGTTGTGATCATTGTCTATATCTGTAGGGTGATCCTCAAATGTAACTTTCTTGGAGTTCTGGCCACTCCTTGCTTTACCCGCTATCACAGGATTTTTTTCAACTGGCGCCCCATCTGGTGGTCCAGTCGATAATTCTGAATACATGTCCTCGGTTCCTTTTAGTTTAGCACCAAGCTTAGCATTCATCGGTTCATTAGCCTCTTGTATAGTAGGGAGTCCTTTTTTATTTGAAGCTTCATCTTGTAGCACAGTTGTTTGGTCAGTACCAACGGGAGGTATTCTAATACCATCATAGCCGTTATCACTAGAAGGCATTCCATCCGGTGGAAGTCTCCTCATTGGCTCATCTGTGTATACGTATCCATAATTGCTATGTCCACCGTTATCAGATTTTGTCTCCGTATTATGCGTAACATAAGCATTTCCTTTAGCTTGAAGTTGCTGGTTGGAATTCATATTCGAGTCCAACTCGATCCTTCCATCGTTGGAACTCTTCCGTCTGGAAGAATCGGTGAATATATAATTGTTATTTAAACAAATTACACCAGGACTGTAGAATTAAATCAAATGCATTGCAATAGACTAGATGCGAGTAGATATAATATTGATTTATGTCATTAAATATTCAAAATTCAGTCAAAGTGATGTCATATTTGAAATCTACATCTAAAAGTACGTCTAGAAATATGGTTTCGAAATTTGTTTATCAACTTTGAAAATTTAATTTTTTGAAAAAGTAACTTTTAGTTCGGGGAGATTGATCCATAGACCCCATGTTATAAAATCACAAAAAGTGAAAAAAAAATTCTTGTATTGGACAGATAAATTTACTGGATAACTATTATACATAAGGGTGATATGAAAATTGAACCACTAAAACAGTCGCATCTGAGTTATTGGCTTTGTTACTTTACCGTTATAGTCCTTTCAAGTCACATACTTACTTCTGACGTTTTCTGACGACACATGCCACTAAGACCAGGATGACACATAAAATAGCGATGGCAACCACTATACCAATAACCAAACCTGTTGAAAAAGCATGTTATGTAAATAAATACTTCAGTTGGGCCAAAATATTAAGATCAATAGCTAACCATCATTTAAATGTTAGCAATACTCAATCTGGTGTACAGAATTCAATTTTCGGGAAAATGGTAATTCTCAAATCGAATCATTTTGAACTTTCGTCAATGTAACTTATTTCAATTTACCGGGTAACAGGGTAATTTTGGCGATACGATATGATATATGAAAAGTATACCTAGATCAAGCGCATCTTTATTTGATTCAGTTGGTTTAGTATTCAATGTTTGCGTTGTTATTATTCCATCGCCATCTATTGTATCAGCAGTTGTTGGTTCAATGTCAACATCACCTCCAGAGGTTGTGCCATCCGTGATAACATTTGTATTCTACAATTTTAAATGTATATATAACTATCAAATATTAATGTAGTATGGTGCCAGAGACATATAAATGTCTCTGATGGTACTAAGCCCCACTATACCCACCCATCATCCATACGTACATGTACATTCGTACATACATTTAAATAATACCATATATCTACACCTTTTGCACTTTATAAGTTTGGGATTCTATATATTCATTGATTCTACATAATACATAGATTTAAGAAATATAGACCGAATAGCAGGGGTAATATCGTCGAATACACCCGACAGGGCTAGGCACAAACGTTTTCTGAAACCCGAACGACCGAAGGGAGAAACGCACCTGATTCGAAGATGGGGTCGTGTAATCAGATGATGGTGATGTGCTTGTCTTTGATTGTTCACCAGACGTCACTGAGTATGTCGTTGTTTGGTTGTTCTTTGACATCGATTGTGTTGACGTTGTTTCTTGATTGTTCGATGTTATCGATTGTGTTGAGGATGTTGTTTGATTGCTTGATTTCACCGTTTCTATTGTCGATGCTATTGGGCTGTTCGATGTCATCGATTGTGTTGATGATGTCGTTGGACTGTTCGATGTCATTGATTGTGATGAGGATGTCGTTGGACTGTTCGATGTCATTGATTGTGATGAGGATGTTATTGGATTGTTTGATGTCATCGATTGTGTTGATGATGTCGTTGGACTGTTCGATGTCATTGATTGTGTTGACGATGTTGTTGGGTTGTTCGATGTCATCGATTGTGTTGATGATGTTGTTGGGTTGTTCGATGTCATCAATTGTGTTGATGATGTCGTTGGACTGTTCGATGTCAGTGATTGTGATGAGGATGTTATTGAATTCTTTGATGTCATCGATTGTGTTGATGATGTCGTTGGACTGTTCGATGTCATCGATTGTGTTGATGATGTTGTTGGGCTGATCGATGTCATCGATTGTGTTGATGATGTTGTTGGGTTGTTCGATGTCATCAATTGTGTCGACAATGTTGATGTTGGGTTGATTTTTGAGGTCAGCTGGTCCGTTGACGGTGATATTGTTGTCGAAGTTAAACAAACTTCATATTTAGGGGATGATGATTCTCCAACAGTTGAATCACAGTCCAACGTAATAGATCCAGCGTTCCGAGCTATAAAACATTTGAGGATACAATGTTGTTTCTGTATTTGTTCATTGCGTTATAATGTACCAGATAAGTCCTATGTTAAACACATCAACCCAAAGAAAAACATTAAACGACATTACAGACTTTACACTTAACATCAAGACTTACTTGAGTAAATAATGACAATGAACGACATTTAAAGTACCGAATTTTTTGTAATCATGTCGTATATTTCTAATAGTTCACTGAAGAATCTCTTGCATCAAGTCAATTTGATCCCCCTAGACCCTCATCCACTTCACCTTGCATCCAGAGGGCGAAGTGGATGATGGCTGAGACTAACATACCTCAAAGTACGTTACTCTCAGAGCATGGGCCACAAAGGCAAGATTAAAACAACAGTTTTGTGATAGTGATAAAAACTTGTAACCAATGCAGGTTATTTATCCATTTACTTCCATGTACTTACCTGCTATCACAAGCCACATCATATAAAATGATTGAGCGATCGAAATGTTTATTGGCAGGTTCCCTTCATAGACTACTTCACCAAGATTACTCTCAAACTGTCCAAAAGGAACCAAGCATTTCCGCTCTCCACCTTGAAGAACGACGCCATCACCCGTGTTGAATCCAACAGATCGCATTAGTGTGATGACTGCGTCCCCTTTATCAGCATCAGTTGATGATATCGCACACGAACAAGGCGACCCAGATTCTGTTGCAGGGTACATTCTATTCATTATATGGATTTCATTAACTGCACTTGATAGTGAATTACAAATAGTAGTTATTTTTCTAGCTGGAATAAATGAAAACCATTATTAATCATTCACTCAATGAACTTGAATATGGAGATTTTAGACTATTTTGTAAATCAAAATCGCGATTGTGCAACAAAACTTCGAGCAAAATTCACAATTTTTAAACAAAGCAAATATTCCCATTTCAAATGAAATATTCAAAGAAAATGTCTTATCAGCTATATTTTAGATCATGGTGTATCTGCTGAATGAGAAGGATTCAAACAACATGGGTAATTTCATATCAGTTTAATCAGGCTAAAGATTGGATGAAGAAAAGAAATAATGGTTACACAAATTTATTTTAGAAATTAAAACATTCTGAAACTCATCACACTTTTTGTTTTGAAACCAGAAATTAAAAAGGAACTAAAAATAAACGAATGCGATCTCTCAAGACAGATGATATCATATAGAGCCCATATAGAATGTAGGCATGGCAAAGGTTGATATCTAGTACTAGAAATGCAGAAGATTTTGAAAGTAGCTCTCTTTTTATTTTATGCTTCTACTTTTAAGTTAAGGCTTGTGGATGATTTTTGGATTTATATAGGCCGAACCTACAGCTATGCAAAGAAATACTATTTGCACAATGAATCTGTCGCCTACCTGGTACACATTCATATTCCAATTGAATATATTTTGAATTTCCAGCACAACCAGTTGTAAAATTCGGAACCACGTCCTCAAAGGCCGAGTAATTCTTCCTCATAAACCGTTCGTAGAATTCCATGTGTTTCACAGTTTCATCTCTACAGTGTGTCTCCAGGTATTCACATGTACCATTTCCTTCATACGCCCCTTGGATGTATTTCGTGAGTCTTATCATACCACCATTTGGACATTTCCCTGATATGGTCTGCCCGGAGCATCCTGTTACTGTCGTGGTAGCTGCAGTTACTGGATAGAAATAAAATTATCAAACAACTGTAAAACTAATGCAAAATGCACTAAACCATTTATACATTTCATGTCACAATTTGTAGACGAGATGAAGTCACTTGGATTGACTCATATTAAGGTTTATAGAACAAATAGACTAAATAGAATAAAAAATAGTTACTAACCTGTGTTTGGGAACTGAATAGTCAACAGTACAGTAATAATTATCAGCTGAATACAACTACAGGACCGATTCTCCATTTTGTGTCCTACTGCGTCTCCTACACTATTCTATTGGGCGTTCCGATTTAAGTAGAGCGTATTTCAAAAGATGTATATTTATTTACTGTTTGTTAAACTGAAATATAACTACAACAAGGAAGTACACGTTAAACGACTTGAATGAATTCAAAAATTCACACATGTATATGAATTGTGCGCGCACATAATGAGAGGGCTACTTTTTATTCAAAAAAGTTTTTATGTTAAAATTGACAATTTTGTTTTAAGATTGAAACTTTAACTGTTAGTTAAACGATGTAGAACGATATAAATACAGACTACAGAGTAGCTGTGTATTTAGTACTTGGACCAACCAGTCATTCATGTTTACATTATTCTTGAGAATCAAAGCGGTGATTGTATTTTAAAAGGCGCGGTTACCATTTAGTATTTTGCAAAAAATGTCACATTTTGACGTCTTATGACTTAGTACATGGCGTTTTATTCAAGTTAAAATCAAAAATCTAAACCGTGGTTTTCTTTTCTTAAAATATACGTGTTTTAATATTTTGAGCTGAAATCATTCATTGTGATGTATATATTCTAATATGGACCTTAATGCCGGAAATTCAGTGCCATTTAAACATTTTTGGACTCCCCATCAAATATAAGTCAAGAATGTGTATATTTAGTATTTTCATGGGGGTAAAGCAGACACGATGATATTATAATCATTTAAGACCTATGTTGAGCTGAACATACCGCTGAGCTCGCCAATACATCAAGCCCCGTGATAAAGCCGTGATACCGCCCAGCAAGCTCATGGTATCATCGGGTCCGCTTTACCCCCATGGTTTTTGCCTGATTGTTTGATACAGAACATGTAATTGTTTGATACTGAATATGTAATTGTTTGATACTGAATATGTAATTGTTTGATACTGAATATGTAATTTAATGTGTAGTTGTATAATTTTTAAACATATATAGAGGATGTCCTTTGATTTTAGAGGGATGTTATTTTTATCCATGAGAGGATATCGCCCATTTTCTCTAGTGAACGCAGCGACTGAGTGAAGATGGACGATGTCCATGAGTGGATAAAAATGATAGCCCGAGAAAATCATAGAATATCCTATTTATTCTATGGAAGTCTTGTCAATAATTATTCAAAATACGTTGGGCAAATGTCTTGCACATTTAATTTTACACTTTGATTCCGATCCGCGAAATGTCAATAATCCTTCAAGATATGTTACACCAAGTCTGGTTTTATATAAAGTAATTGCATGAAAACATTTAAATCATTTTAACCACAATGCTTGGAACTACATGTATATAGCACTTCAATAGGTCAAGGCTGTTATTTATCAAACCATTTTGGCGTTAAATTCAAAACTTACGATAAGATAGTATCCATTGGATACGATTGGATATCTCCCCTAGGAAAATTGAAATGGAATTGCATTTGAAGCATTCTAGAGTGTTTTAAAATACGAAATTCCGACTAATATGGACTGATAAAATGTAAATTGTTGGAGTAGGTAGTCCCCAGTTTCACCACCAGATGGCTCATTCGGGTCAGATAGCATGGCGGGTATAGTAGAAAGTTCCCCTTAACTTAAATATTATCAGTTTTAGTGGTTCAAGTTTCATATCACCCTTATGTATCTAATACAGACCTGCTGATCATGAAGGATGTAAAGTATATGCCCAGTAAAAGAAAATGTTAACTGTTCAATACAAGTAAAGATATTTAACTTTTTGTTGGGATTTTATAACATGAGGCCTATGGGAATCTCCCCGAACTAGAATTCACATTCCCCCCCAAAAAAAAAAGATTTCGAAGTTGATAAACAATTTTCAAACCCATATTTCTAGATGTACTTTAACATGTGAATTACAATTATGACATCACTGACTGAATTTTGTAAATCAACCTTATTTCTACTCGCATAGCTAGTCTATTAAATGGACTCTTTTTAAATGTGAGACAATTCTCTGTAAATCAACTAACTTTTCCCTAAATTTTGAGAGAACGCCATGACGTTTTATGCGTATACTACGCCAGTGTGGTATATAACAGACTGGGAGGTTTCAAAAAATTTCCATTTTGTATCAAAATTGGACAATACACGATCCATGTGAAACTTTCTACTTACTATTTCAATGGGAACTTTCTACTGGGGACACACAACTTATTGATCCTTCCGCTAGAGTGGGAAGAGGAATAGATGGCATTTGAAAAACAAGACTATAGTCAAATTATTGTAATTAATTAGCATCACCAGTGGTTTGATTTTGGTAAGTACATGAATGAAAAAGTGTATGTATGGACCAACTCTAACACATGATTTTATGTGAATGGGGTGCATTTTCTATAGGAAAAATCAGTGACAATTTTTTTCTTTTAAATAGTCTTCATTTCATTTATTTACTAAATATATAGGCAGTACATGATTTATAAAACAAGTTTACGTAATCTCATTGCAGTAGTTTGGATAATGAATTCCATTTGGAACAATTTTTTCTACAATTAGTTTCATATTTTATCATAAAAAGCATCTTTTCTTGAAACTGTTCTTTGTTTTTTTACTGTTCAGTTTAAAATGTAAGATTTGTAAATGCTGTAAGCAAGTATACTTGTAAAATAATTCTAAAAATTACGAGTATGAGAGTCTTGGCCATTGTAACCAATTATTACTATTTTTCTATAGGAAATATTGAGACCACATGTGTTGTATATAAATTTCCATATATCCTTTGACAAACAACATTTATTCAAATAGAATATGTTTCAAATCACATAAGTGATTACAAATACTACAATGATCATGAATATATAAGCATACCGTAGATAAATTAATCAGTTAAACCAGGAAGTATATTGTTAATTAGTTGAATTTTTGTCTTTAACTTTGATGATCTTGCTAACAAAAAATGTTGCCATTTTATTTCATCTATTTCCCATTTCTTTGAGACAATCCGTTTTTCAGATTTTTTATTCTTCAATATAAAAGAAATCGGAGAGTGACAATTTTTGACATTTTCTATAGATGGCGTATTCAACAGGCGATATCTTTAGATTTTCATGGGGAGTTTTGGTTCAAACTTTTTTGACTGACAGTGGGGTGTGATGCATGATAGCATAACATGTCCACAAATCTTAGTTTTCTCTGAAAGACAAATCATTTAGATGGGCCGCATGTTATAGAATTTGGTTGTGTTAGGCCACTGTATCCGCCATGCTATCTGACCCAAAGAATGAGCTACCCGGTGGTGAAACCGCTGCCTCAGGTGCTCCCTGGGTAATAGGCTACTGTGTGAGGCTCATGGAAATGCAAGAATACAGAATCTTGTATTTCTTAAAGCCTCACACTCTTATTACCCAGGAAGCACCTTTGGAAACTACTGACTACCTACTCGCATCTGAGTCATTGACTCATTACATGTGATGCACATTGCACACCCGGGGATTCAAATCATCAATTTAATTTCGTGATTACAAAAACCCATCATGTTCTAACGAGTCGCAGCTTTTACGTACACGAGAAATCTTGAAATAAATATTCGCGTTTTATTTCAATTATTTTCACCCATTAAGGTCAGGGTGCATGATGGGAAATTTTCTGCATTCCTCAATTGAGTCACATGTTATTTTTCAAACAAGAATCACTCCTTCCCTTCATTGTCTATATCTTCCAGTTTTGCACAAAGAGTGCACTTATGTGCCTAGAAAAGACTTGTGAGAAGAATGTTTTGATAAAGTGTATAAAAAACAAGAAAATTCAGTGAAAAAAATCAGAAAATTTTCGGAAATTTTTTTCACTGAATTTTCTCATTTTTTATACATTTTACAAAACAAACCTTCTCACAAGGCTTTTCTAGGCACAGACGTGCACTCTTTGTGCAAACTTGGAAGATGTAGACAATGTGGGGAAGGAGTTATTCATGTTTGAAAAATAACATGTGACTCAATTGAGGAATGCAGAAAATTTCCCAACATGCACCCTGTCCTTAAAAGAGCTCAGAATGGGGACTGGGCACTATGCAAGAAAGAAACAACACAAGGGGGATAAGCCACTGTCTACAAAATACAGAACTCGTAGAAAAACAAAAGATTTAGACCAAATTCATGATGACATGAAACCGGAAGTGAGTAAAAAGTTGTTAAAACAAGATGTTGACCTTGATTTACCTGGATCTGGACAGTTCTACTGCCTACACTGCTCGTGAGTACTTGTATTAAATTTTATAAGCGCGCTATAAAGAATCATTTACATTTAAAGCGTCATTTGGGTCTACCACGCCAATATCTCACTGACCAATTTTCTTAGATCTGAAGCACCTGAACCTGACAGTGACATCTATTGGTGACAGAACCACAGGAATATATCTCTTATTACTTCCTGTGAAATCTATGTGGATTTTGATATAATAGCTTTCCCACCGCGCACTTGGGCAGCTGAATAATAGTGACCCTTGAAACACGAATTAAGTCGATCAGTGGGTTACTTTTGGTCTCTAACTGTGTCTTCCATCAGTATCATCAATCCGTGCAAGTATTGAAGCGCTGAAATACTTCTTTTTCGATCAAGACTTGTAAATTGTTCATCGAGTGAATGTTTTCTCGACCCATTTCCAATATGGCCGTTTGCTAGGAGCGAGATACGCAACAATCAAAATGAATTTTGAGAATGAGTTAGGTTTTGGCAACCTCCGGAGATTTACAAAAATGTCCGTGCAGAAAACACCATATTGGAATTTGGCAGAAAAAACATTCACTAGACTAACAATTACAAGTCTTGATCGAAAAGGAAGTACTTCAGCACTCCAGTACTTGCACGGAAGGATGATAATGATGTATGACATAGTTAGAGAACAAAAGTAAGCCGCTGATTGATGCTGATCGACTTAATTTGTGTTTTAAAGGTCACTATTATTCAGCTGTCCATTTCCCCGTTCGAGAGCGATAATTAAGTTTCAAAATCTAACATGGCTCTCAAAGTGAGTAAATCTCTTATAGAGCTCTATAAGGAAAGTAATCATCACTGGAAAATCACAAACCCTTTTTAAAAGTTACAAAATTGTTATTTTTCTATGATTGTGAGCCTTCATATTTTTTTAGCATAAAATTTGATTCACCATCGATGGATTATGATAATTTGATAACTGAAGTGTGCCGTCTTTTCGTATGTCAAAACTACGGTTCTGGTTCCAAAATTTCATTACTCACCTTTCATTCATTTATCGCTAGTTTTGGCACAAATAACAATATGAAAATTGCAGAGATGCTTCATTCACATCTTCGAAATGTATTTGCAACTGAATTTCCATGTTTTACTTTGTTTGAACGGTACAATTTGCAATGTTTTGTATCTGAGGGTAAATTTAAAAATATTTTCAAATAAATGGAAACGAGGCTGTCCAATTTACCCGTCAAAAATAATTCAATTTGGTGCTCAGTTTTTCGTCTCAATATCACTAGTTTCTATTGGATATTTCACACTCCGGATGTTAAGTTATTTCTTGAAACCTAACTCGATCACAAAGCTCGATCAATAAGAATTTTAAATATAAATAGATTTTTTGAACTGCTGTGCTCCAAAGATATGAGATCTATTAAAATAAAAAAGACCCACCATCCCCATTCCCATTTTTCACTCTTCAGAGATATAACATCCAATTTCTTACTAAATTAATGAGTTCATTTTTCAAATACGCGAATCCGTGTAAATGTGTTCTTAAAGTCATATTAATCCCCTCTTTGAAAAGCTTACAATGACATTGGTTTTGTGATAATAACGTCCCTTATAAGTATTTATTACAGGTTGTGTAGACCATTGTTGCCTGATTTATAGCAAAAACATTAAGTTTTGCACATTGGTGATGATGCGCCTTTTTAAATAGCCTAGATCTCATATCTTAGAAGCGTGTCATTTCAAAAAAATCCTAGAAGACCTTAAATTATTTTACCATGCCATGCATCTATTCAATTAGCAATACAATTGACTGTAAACTTTTTCTTGAAAAAATGAATCTTCCAGATTTGTTAAATTTTC
Organism: Owenia fusiformis; assembly: GCA_903813345.2. Classification (NCBI taxonomy): domain Eukaryota; kingdom Metazoa; phylum Annelida; class Polychaeta; order Sabellida; family Oweniidae; genus Owenia; species Owenia fusiformis. The sequence continues at coordinate 7,837,009 of CAIIXF020000011.1, forward strand.
TTGCAGAAATTGCCGCATTCCCCCGTTCATTCTGTCCGATCAACAGGCATGCAAATACCAGTGGACGGATTTGGTTCAAATTTTATGCTGATACCTATGGGACAAATGAGCTCTGTTCAAGAAGAATTTTTTAAGATGGCCACTATTTATCAAAATATTTTTTGTTTGGTGGGATTTGCTACTCCATGAAGTTGCTGTTTTCTAGTTTCCTTACTTTTTCTGGAAAGTACCCATGCATTGTCATCTTTAAGAATTTTTTTTTCAAAATGTTCCAAATTAGGTTTAGCATGGACAGTTTTGTTTTCACTCCTTAATATGATCCCTTTCACTTCTATTTAACTAAAATAATCACAATTTTCCCTTTAAATGGTGCTTTAGGGTCCTGTTATTCCCCTCCCTCAGACAATAATATATGATCTATTAGATACCAAAGTAATAATGTATTTAGTCTTCTTAGTAGTAATTTATTTATTTTTTGTAGAAAGCACTTCATCGGTGACAAGGCTCTTAAAGACCATTTCAAGAGTAAGCCCCACAAAAGAAGGTATGTGTACTTCAGCTCTTATATATAATATTGGTATTTATAACACCATTGTAATCCCAACCACAAATGTTATTTAAAAATCTGATAGCTTTAATCTTAAAATTGCTAATTTGCTCACTAAGAGTTATCTGTTTTACCCACTTTGTATACCAGAAAGATTTCTGGCAAATTTTAATTGTACAGGGTGTCAAATAAATATGCTCTACCCCCTGAAACTTTAACATCCACATAGTGTTGCATAATTTTTGTCTGAAAGATATCTGAATTGTTCTTTAGTACATTAACACTAGGCTTCATAGAGCAACTCTACAAGAAGTTTAGATGACTAGCTCAACTAGATGCACTTTTATGCATAAAAGTTCATTCACCTGAAATTAAGGGGGGGGGACATATTTATTTGACACCCTGTACAAATACAGTTCTTTGGCAATATGATTTTCATGGAACCCAAACACTGACTTATATTGCAGGATGAAAGCTCTCTCTGTAGAGCCTTATACACAGGCTGAGGCTGATAGGGCTGCAGGTATGGGATCCTATGTTGCTCCGAAGAAGATAAAACTTGATACATCTGCAACTGCAACAGACACTTCTAAAATGGATGAGACAGATGATGTTGAAGTAAAGTGATAATTGATAAAAGGACTACAAGGGAACATTGATTCATGGAGCAGCATAAATAGATGGCATGAGGACCTTATTTGTAAATATAGATAAATATTACACTTATGTGTGTTCCAGAGCTCATTATTTTTGAAATAGGACCATTTAATATTTGGAAAGATTGGGTCCACCATTAGAAACTCCTTTGTTTGATTTGATTTTAACAATCTTTAAAGGAATTCACTTATACTTAATATCAATCCTTGCTGCAAGGATGGATTTGAATGCCTAGTGAGGTAACAACTTGAATTTAGCTATTTAGAAGTTCCAAGAAGACGTCATGGTTAAGGAAAGTGTAATTACTAGTTTATTAACAAAACAAATAAATGAGAAGATAATTGAAACTAATATAAAGGATATTGTTCCTTGTTGAGGGTGAAGGCTGAAGAGCATACCCACTACCCAGAGGGGCATATACTGTAACTAATAATGTAAAATGTGTTCCATAATTCTTTTTTACACAGATACTGATTTCTGAATGAAGACAATGTGTCATGCTTGACAAATAATAACAAAAGTACTCCATAACTTCTGATGTCAAAAGACAATATTTCGCGCTTCAAATGATTTACATTTAAAATATCAACTAGAAACATAAAACAATAATATAGAAATAGCCACCTTTTTGGATTTTGAACTAAATCAGTGTCATGTCTTGAATATTTTTTTGCAATTCAACCATGACAATTACATATTTGTAAGAAAATCTTTCATGATTTTCCCTTGGGATTGTGTATAATATATCCCCCTGTCTAACCTGATTCAGGATACTAATTGTCAGAGCTGTTGATGAACAATATCTTCAATATTTCTCATTGTTAATATGAATTTCTAAAATATTGTTGTTTTTATCAATTTAAACTTTCCAATAACTGGAAATGCACGCACCAAAAACACCAGGGATTTTGGCGAGTATTTAATTAACGCTCGCCAAATAAAAGACAAATACAGTAACACTCTGGAGGGACATATGGATGGACATAAGGAGTCATTCTTTATATCTCTTGAATGAGGAGATAAGCCCATAAGAAGTAGATTCTTCGTTTTGCATCCCCTTGCTTGCACGATTTTGAGTAAATCAGAAAAACAAACACATCCAAAAAGCAATCACAAGGGTCTGAAAGTACCATCACATTATTATCGCACTTTGAAAAAGTGCTATATTGTCGTCGTCTTGTGCTGTTGGGCGGGCGTTTGGGTGTGCGGGCGTGCGGGCGGGCGGGACATAAACCAAATCTTGTCATCAAATTTCCAGGATAACTGCTTACCTGTTCAACTTGAAATCTTTACAGATGCAAGAGCAGACTAGTACCAAGATCTGATTAGGTTAAGGGCATGCTGGGTAAACTATGTGGCGGCCATTTTGAATTTTTCAACAAATCTTGTCATCAAAATTCCAGGAAAACCACTTATCCTTTCAACTTGAAATTTTTACAGATGCAAGAGCAGACTATTGCCAAGATCTGATTAGGTTTTGGGTATGCTGGCTGAATTACATGGTGGCCATTTTGAATTTTTGAATTTGGCGGCCATTTTGAATTTTTCAACTTGCTCTAAATTGACCAAATTTTTTTTTTAAAAACATCTACAAGTTCTCAGAAGTTCAAATCTGACCTTAGATTTCAGATTTGACCTTTCATTCACCATCAGTGACCTTGAAAAGGTCAAAAAAGTTGATTTTCTAAATTGATATTTTGGATTTAAATTTAGGTCAGCTTAATTACAAAACACCTACTGAGGTCTGAAAAAGTGAAATTTTTAAGGTCGAAAGTCAAGGTCATTAAACTAGGTCACAAATGATGTTATCCAAGTTTCTCAAAGTTTGAGACTACAAATCAATTCTTGTCATCAAAATTCCAAGAAAACCGCTAACCTGTTCAACTTGAAATTTTTACACATGCAATAGCAGACTAGTGCCAAGATCTGATTAGGTTAAGGGCATGTTGGGTAAACTACGTGGTGGCCATTTTGAATTTTTCAACAAATCTTGTCATCAAAATTCCAGGAAAACCACTTATCCGTTCAACTTGAAATTTTTACAGATGCAAGAACAGACTATTGCCAAGATCTGATTAGGTTTTCGGGTATGCTGGCTGAATTACATGGTGGCCATTTTGAATTTTTCAATTTGGTGACCATTTTGAATTTTTCAACTTGCTCCAAATTGACCAATTTTTTTTTTAAAAAACATCTACATGTTCTCAGAAGTTCAAATCTGACCTTAGATTTCAGATTTGACCTTTCGTTGACCTTCAGTGGCCTTGAAAAGGTCAAAAATTTGATTTTCTAAATTGATATTTTGGATTTAAATTTAGGTCAGCTAATTCGACCTTGAAATTTTCAAGGTCGAAGGTCATCAAATTAGGTCACAAACAATGTTATCTAAATTTTCCCAAAGTTCAAGACTACAAATAAATTCTTCTCATCAAAATTGCAGGAAAACCGCTAACCTTGTCAACTTGAAATGTTTACAGATGCAAGAGCAGACTAGTGCCAAGGTCTGATTAGGTTTTGGCCATGCTGGGTAAATTGCATGGTGGCCAGTTTGCTCTTCAAAGTGCGATATTTATCACTGTGTGTCTTGTTTTGTTCAATTGGAATCAGAAATGACAGACAATTTGATGTGCGTCAAAATTGACAGTGTTATTGATTACTTTGGCATACTTTGTGTACTTTCTTATTTTGGTTACCTTTGAACTATGTTTAAATATATTGTATATGATGTTTAGATATGTGTTTGTAATCACTGCAAATTGGTATGTCATCCCTTTTTATGCTCATAAAATGTATACATTTCTTAAGCAAATCAGTTTGCGAGTTTGTGTTTGTTTTCCTTGTACCCTTGCATGATTTGGATTTTACCATGACGCAAAACAAAGAATCTACTTCGTATGGCCTAATAGAATAAATAAATGATATAAACATTGACAGACATCTTATTAAAAATGTAAATATTTTATTTCACTACAACGTTACAAAATTGAATACTGAGTAACCTCTAAACATTTTGATTATCATCTAAAAACTGAGATAGAGAAACCCTATCATAACAATTATGCTGAACAATAATGAATTTCAAAACATATTTTCATTCCTTGATTATACAACAGTTGCCCTGATTGTCAGAGCCCAGTACACTATACCGTTTTGATGCTGATAAGATGGTAAGAATTAAAATATGGATTGGATCGAGTGGATTGGTTTAATTTGAAATTTGGTTTTTTGCAAAACATTTTTTTTTAATTTTGATCATTGACTACACTGTAGTAGAGGGTTGTATTGTACAGGGTAACTCAAAATGTTATCATCTGGCTTTTGCTTTCTATGGATGACATTAACGGATTAATTTTTAAACAAGAAGGATACTTGTATATGGTTATTAATGTAGTTGACTTAGTTGTCACATACAAATGAATGTACAATGTACTTTTATGCATCATATGTTCAGCCTAATACTTTTAAATTGAGCTTGTAAAAAGACTAGATGCGAGTAGAAATTATCTTGATTTATGTCATTAAAATTAAGAATTCAGTCAAAGTGATATTATATTTGAAATCTACATGTAAAATTACATCTAGAAATGTGAAAAGTGTTCATCAACTTTGAATATTTAATTTTCTTTGAAAATGTGAGTTCTAGGGTTGAGGAGATTCCCCATAGACTTTGTGTTATAAAATCACAAAAAGTGAAATATCTTTTCTAGTATTGGACAGATAATGTTTTCCTTTACTGGACATATTTTAATTTGCATAACTATCAGATACATGAGGGTAATATAAAAAGTGAACCACTAAAACTAATGAATATTCAAGTTTAAGTGAACTCTGCAATACCCTGCCATGTTATCTGGCCCGAATTAGCCACCTGGTGGTGAAACTAGTAACTACCGACTCGCATCTTGGTTATTGAACTATGAAAATTACATATTTTGCAAATTCTGTATTCAATCAACCTTGTACATGAAACCAATCCAATCCAATCCTCTCGATCCAATCCATATCTTAATCCTGACCGATAAGATCAATAGTAGTAATGGCATATAACAAGTTTCATTATGTTAGACTTGGTCAGTAACGTGGGCAGTCATTTGTACGGAATGGTTGACGTTTTTAAGACGAGTGAACGTACTGGACTAGATGACTTGGTTAGTTGTATGGAATGGTTGACGTTTGTTATGATCGTATGGACTAGATGACGTGATCAGTTTTATGGAATGGTTGACGTTTTGTAACTAGACTAGATGACGTCCGTTAGACGAGTGAACGCACTGGACCAGCTGATGTGGTCAGTTGAATAAAATGATTGACGTCCGTTAAAGAGTGAACGTACTGGGCTAGATGACGTGGAATATTATGTGGAATGATTGAATTATGCTAGACGACTCGAGTGAACGTACTGGGCCAGATGACGGCGTCACTTATATGGAGTGATTGATGTTTGCAAGACGAATGAACATACTGGGCCAGATGACGTGGTCACTATCATTGACTTAGGCTAGACGAGTGAACGTACTGGGCCAGATGACGGCGTCACTTATATGGAGTGATTGATGTTTGCAAGACGAATGAACGTACTGGGCCAGATGACGTGGTCACTATCATTGACTTAGGCTAGACTAGTGAACGTTCTGTGTCAGATGACGGCGTCACTTATGTGGAGTGATTGATGTTTGCTAGACGAGTGAACGTACTGGGCCAGATGACGGCGTCACTTATGTGGAGTGATTGATGTTTGCTAGACGAGTGAACTTACTGGGCCGGATGTTGCAGAATATCTGTTATTCACACGAGCTGATTGAGATGACCTGACGTTTGAGCAATGGTTGTGGTAAACCTTCAACAAGCTACATGGGTTCCTCAAATTGTATTTCATCATATTTTTAGTAACATGCATTAGGACGTTTTCTGCACCCCAACTGTTCATAGGATAATCCAATATTGTAAGTGCGTTTGGGGGAAATGGACTGTGCATATAGAACATGTGAGTGTCATGAGATCCTACGTATTTTATGCAATAGTTCCATAACTGGCACGACGTTTTATTCCGTGGTCCCTGTCTACTTAATGAATAACTGATCCGTCTGTCTTTCACGTACTCCATTTTAATATCTTCAAATCCCTCACCGAGTGATATGTCAGCGTTTTGGAACACCACTATCTTGCCTATAAGGTTCTCGGATGCATATTCAGCAAGCATTCTGTATGTTGGCTTACCATTTATTTCTGAAAAAGTAAGGAAAGAGTCCACCAGAGATGCGTTTATCCGAAATATCGTCTGATTTTTAATGGATTGTTTGACGTTCACTGTCTCCACCAAGAGATGTATCTGTTCCACACACGGGTGATCAATGTTCATCTTTAAGCTAGCTAGGTATTCCCTGTGTCTATTACGTCTGTTGAGAGCATCTTCGTGCGTGTATCCTCTACTGGCAAGGTATGTGTCATTTGCCAGTAAATCAGGAAAACTTGTTACAATATTCAGCATTACTTCACAGTATTTACTTGAATGATTCAAGCCCTGTGTTGTTTTTTGTTCGTCATTTTCTTGCTCAGCTCGTGGAATGGGCATTGCCCTAGTTGACATCGGTGTGTCTTGTTTGTCTTGAGTGTAAACATAAGTCATCATTGATATTGCGTAGATAAACATCATTGCAAGTAAGACATTGACGATTGTTTTCCATCCTAGTTGGACACGACGCGAGATGAACTGCACTGCCATCGTACAACTGAAATCAAAATTCAATTCAATTGATTAGGTTTTTGAACAAATCTTCATATATTACAATCCTATAATGTTTTTGTGAGTCAATAGAAGGACCATAGTGAAATGATTTCATGGATTACATGCATTCATATACATACCCATGAATTAAGAACATTTCACGAGGAAACCTAGGTTTCCACGTGAACATGTATTAAATATTTTAATAAATGAGATTTGAACGGAAAATGAGTTGAATTAAATACGTGGACGTTTTTGTCTAATTGAAGATGCACACCTTTTAGACGTCAACGAAAATTGTATCCAGCAACGCACATCTTTCCAATAATTGCAAAACGTCACGAAGATTTCGTCTTCGTATCACTATTATTAGTGCAATATTCTGGTCAATACATTCTGGTCAATAAGCAAGATAGCCATTCTATATTTAACATCAGGTGAATGGTATTTTGATCTGGACCTATAGTGATTTTTTCCCCATCATCAATTTGATCATTTCAGAATGGCCATGTGAAATGTAAAACATCATATTTATACGAATGCGGTATCATAACTCATCAAATATCATGTACTATTCTCACCTTTGAAGTCTAGTTCTAGATCTTTTGCCGAATTTTTGTCAATATTCGGATTTTATAATACACTCCAGATATAGATTTCCTCTTTCTGCATTTACGATTCCAATATTGACCAGTGGCCTACCTCAGCTGCGTTTTCCAATAACAGACTAATAAGTCACCTAATTCCATTTGCCAAGTATTATGGCTGAGCACATGGTATTCTAATTTGTGATAATAAATACACTGTTGGTCAAAAATATGGAATATGGGCATTTCACAAAAATCAGACAGAACCATAAAAATTGCACGAGAGTATGAAAGAGGGATTGTTCTAAAATGTCCAGTTAAAAATGTATTCCAGGAAATGTTTAATCAGTCTGAAGAATATGCTAATTTACTTGAATATTCTCCAAGAGTTAATGGATTCTGACAAACTGACAAAGCAATTCCTGGGAAATACATCCTCCGTACGCAGGGCTTCAAAATCCAGAATATCTTCTTTCTTTGTACCAGTTTACTGTACGTATTCTGGACACCTACTTATGGTAAGTAACAAGGCAATAGAATGTACTGACAAGAAGGTAATATATTAACATATTATATAATATCCGATCGATTGCTAAAAGCCAGTGAGCGTCATCTCGCAATTACAACCAGCTTAGTAGTCCGGATGTGAAGTGCCATATTTTAAGTGAAGGTGGAAATGCTTATTATATGAACTTTTTTTGCATTTTCTGTTTAAACATGATATCCATATTCAGAAACTGTCGGATGCCCAACGGGCATCCTTGAGGATTTTTTTGGCGGCCATTTTGAATTTTCACACGTTTTATGTATTTTAGCCAGCATATTAGAACAGAAAACTAGCATACACATACACAAATCTTGCTGTTTTTTCTATAATAGAGTTTTAATATGATGTATACCAATATGTTAGGTTCCAGAAATGTTTCTTGACAAAAATAAAAAAAATTCAAGATGGCCGCCAACCTTACAATTTATGAAATGTCTCATTCTGTGATAATGTCAAATTGATATTAGTGTTTCCTACAAAATTATCAATAAATAATACTAAATACATCTGATTATGATCTCTTTCTCACATATAAAATATCTGAAATGAGTAAAAAGTAACCTACATAATAATAATGATGTTCCACAAGGGTCATTTCTAGGTGCTATATATATCTTGAATTTATGAATTATCTTCTTTTACTAAGATTTCATCAAGGATTTCCCTCAATAAATCCTCATCATTTTCTTCCAATTCCTGGTCAGTAACTGTCTTTGTATGTTGGTTATTGCATTCATTCCCCTTGCAAACACAGAACAATGTACATGATAAAGATGCCTTGGAGCATGAACATCGCCCAGTTCTACATACATTGCCCTCTGATGCACATGTGCACTTAATGAGCTGGAGAATTCCTTCAGGGGCACAGGGTGTATCCTTGGGCATTGTTGTTGGGACAAGTGAGCCTGTGCTCTTAATTTCCCAACCATAATCTGTTGGAAGGATAAGTGGGGGGTCAGGCATATCAGCATTTTTCCATATAGCTACTTGGAAATGAGCTTGCTTCACATGCTGGGAAAATGCTTCTGTTGTTGGTGGGAGGGATTTAAGCTTTGGTGCATTTGTAATGTGTTTTGCAGCATTTTTCTTTGCTCATACAGCATATCTCACATCAGACATTTTGTCTGTGACTTTCGGTGTAATTCCATAACATCTAGAAACAAATTCTGTTGAAGTTTTCTCAACTTCAGTCATGTCTGCATTGACATCTCCCAAGTTAGCGAGTGAGTATCTATTTAACACCTTCAGGACTGTTAGCTTGCCAATTCCATGCATGCAAGATGTCGTATCACTGCCAGAGAGACCATGCACAGCTAACAAGTTTGGGATTTTTAATTTGTGTTCATTTACGGTTGCATTAATGTTAATGTTTGCTCGGCCGGATGATGTTCCCTCCATTATGATGTTATTTTCCATTAACTTGTGCTTGAGACAGTGATGAAGAAGTAGAAGGAAAACATCAGTATCATCACTGAGTACACTGATATTCTGTTGGCCTTTACTGGCAGCATGCAGAACCTGGTGTACGATAACAACATCTGCTTCTTCTTGAGTGTTCCTTAAGTCATCACGTTGTTCAATATTGCCTTTGTGAATTTGTACAGGTGTTGGATCAGGACCTGTGATAATAAAGATGTTGGAGAATGATCCTTCACTAGCTTTTTGAGTGAGATGGTCGATGACACACTTTATCAACTGGACCTTGTTCTCAGTCACATTCAGAACAACATTCTTTGCAGGGAGAGGTGTGTCAGAGCTGATCTTATACACTCTACTAGCTGATTGAGCACAAGATGACCAGGTGCTGTTCTTTACGCTATTGTCTTTATATCTGTCAAAGATAAGGTATACATCTGACTCGGTTAGGAGTCTCAGGATGTACTTAGTGAAAGCAATACAGAAGTTTTCAATTTTGCCAGCCATCGGCCATGTTATGATCCAAAGGATGGCACATCCATCAACAACACATACATTGCAATTGTTTCCTCTTGAGGTCACCTCAATCTGTAACTTTTGTTTAAGTGTTGATTTGAAGTTGTGATATTAATTTCTCCATTTTAATCAAATAGAGATAATGGAGGGAACATCATCTGGCCGAGCAAACATTAACATTAATGCAACAGTAAATGAACACAAATTAAAAATCCCAAACTTGTTAGCTGCGCATGGTCTCTCTGGCAGTGATATGACATCTTGCATGCATGGAATTGGCAAGCTATTCCTGAAGGTGTTAAATAGATACTCACTCAATAACTTGGGAGATGTCAATTCAGACATGACTGAAGTTGAGAAAACTTCAACAGAATTTGTTTCTAGATGTTATGGAATTATACCTAAAGTCACAGACAAAATGTCTGATGTGAGATATGCTGTATGAACAAAGAAAAATGCTGCAAAACACATTACAAATGCACCAAAGCTAAAATCCCTCCCACCAACAACAGAAGCATTTTCCCAGCATGTGAAGCGAGCTCATTTCCAAGTAGCTATATGGAAAAAATGCTGATATGCCTGACCCCCCACTTATCCTTCCAACAGATTATGGTTGGGAAATTAACAGCACGGGCTCACTTGTCCCAACAACAATGCCCAAGGATACACCCTGTGCCCCTGAAGGAATTCTCCAGCTCATTAAGTGCACATGTGCATCAGAGGGCAATGTATGTAGAACTGGGCGATGTTCATGCTCCAAGGCATCTCTATCATGTACATTGTTCTGTGTTTGCAAGGGGAATGAATGCAATAACCAACATACAAAGACAGTAACTGACCAGGAATTGGAAGAAAATGATGAGGATTTATTGAGGGAAATCCTTGATGAAATCTTAGTAAAAGAAGATAATTCATAAATTCAAAATATATAGCACCAAGAAATGACCCTTGTGGAACATCATTATTATTATGTAGGTTACTTTTTACTCATTTCAGATATTTTATATGTGAGAAAGAGATCATAATCAGATGTATTTAGTATTATTTATTGATAATTTTGTAGGAAACACTAATATCAATTTGATATTATCACAGAATGAGATATTTCATAAATTGTAAGGTTGGCGGCCATCTTGAATTTTTTTTATTTCTGTCAAGAAACATTTCTGGAACCTAACATATTGGTATATATCATATTAAAACTATATTATAGAAAAAACAGCAAGATATGTTTATGTGTATGCTAGTTATCTGTTCTCATATGCTGGCTAAAATACATAAAACGTGTGAAAATTCAAAATGGCCGCCAAAAAAATTCCTCAAAGTTGCCCGTTGGGCATCCGACAGTTTCTGAATATGGATATCATGTTTAAACAGAAAATGCAAAAAAAGTTCATATAATAAGCATTTCCACCTCTATTGGCTCTACATCCAGACTATAGGGTTGATAGCAGAATTACATACGAGTGGGACCCGGTACACGTTACGATAACTGCAGTTTAAGTATTACTGATCACAATCTTTAATATAGAAAAGATACGTTTTTATCGATGATTTACACCATGATGTCTAGAAAACACTAGACTAAAGGAAATTTTGACTTCAACTTCCTGAAAATGTTGCTGAAACTTCATTGAGCAGAATGTTTGCAGACTATACATGTAGTTTCTGAAAATGGGCCGAATATTCGCAAACACATGAAAAGGCATCTGAAATATGTGTTTATAAAAATGTGTATATTCGCGACGAGGTTTGATATATTCACATTAGTGACTCGAAGGTGGAGTATACTTTAGGCTCAGCTGGAAAGTAACATTTTGGTAAAAAATTGCTATACCTGCACATGTTATTTTCTGGGACAAAATTAAGTATGAAGTCATGTGTGTATTTCCTTGCTTTTTTCAGGAAAGTATCATTACACTGTCTACTTTTAGTAAACCTGGAAACAGGTCAATGGTAGCTCCTGTGTTGTCTGGAAACTTTGAGAGAAAATTTGGAAAAATAGAAAGTGTGAAATATCAGAATTTCCTGGAGTTTCCATTGAACTCCTACTGAAAGAAGACAATGTAATGATACTTTCCTGAAAAAAAGCAAGGAAATTGGCACATACCTTCATACTTAATTTTGTACCAGAAAATAACATGGCAAGTATAGCAATTTTTTACCAAAATGTTATTTTCCAGCTGTACCTTAATATGTCTTGTCATTTATGTTATTCCCACTTTCTGACCATCATGATAAACCATGACATCTCGAATCTTCTCAGCCCTGTTTCAGGTGAAACAGAAAGATGCTAGGAGTATCAGAATGCTATCTGACTACAATATGCCCATTGATTGTTGATTATGACTCTGGTCGTGTAAACAGTAAATGATAGTGTTAAAGAAAACAAAATTGATTGAAAGTAAAACAGTCTGTAGACGAGTCAGTTTGTTTCGTCAGTCTTAGTGATCCAGTTTCTGATGGAGTTGAGAATGGAGGGAATTCAGTTACAGTGTTCTTTTATGATAGAAACCCATATTTTGTTATCCATGTAGAACTACTCAGCGTGTGGCCTATAGACCTAACTGAGGTGATGTTTCCCCGACCCATGTAAAGCAGAATAATTACAAAGCCCGTCCTACCTTTTAGTAAATATGAACATTTTGGTAGATCGCCCTCTGGTAACTCCAAATGTAATTGCTTTCTGTATTCGTTTTCAAATTATTTTACCTCAGAAGCGTTTTCACATAATGCTTAATACACATACTGCGACTTAGCTTACTAATACTAATACTTCCATTATAGGATTATGATGTGTTTGGGTATAAAGCTGACCGTGTACACCTCTCTGTCGTTTTCTATTATAATATTTGTAAAAGAATCCTATGTATACAATTGTCCATTTACTCTGTTACTTGCGTGTGTAACCTACTGGTGACCCGAGCTTTGGGCCTTTGTATCATGTAATATACCAAAACGCAGCCACCCGCGCACTACACTATTATACTTACTGACTAATGTATTCCTTCAACCAAGAAATGGAATATCTTTACACGAGATCAAGATGGTAGCAGACTGCATCTAGTCACGCTCTCAATGTCCGTCGAGTAAACTGGCAAATGCAGTTTTGCACTTTCCACTTATGTCGTCGAGAGTTAGGCCATAAGTCAGTCATTCCAGATAGTAATGCCCCAATCGGTTTTCGGAAAATGATAAAAATAAAGTTTCTCCGTTTCACTTCATACCTTGTTATTTTATGGGGTTATATGTCTACAGCATAATACTAAAAAATTGGCTTTTAGACTCTCTTGGTTTCGTAGTAATTTTGATTTGAAATATGTGGTACACAACTTAAGTTTTTGTGCCATTTTAAATTACGTTATAGGCATCTTCTTAATTGATTTGAATACTTCTTAATTTATGACAGTGCTACCAAAGAAAATGTTTTTCTACCTTAAAGTACAGACATTAGTGTACTGATACTTATCAGGAGGATTAATAATAGTTGGCTTTTGAAATTTTTTGCTCAATTACAAATATTTTATATTTTTGTCCTTAAAATTGTAATTTCCATAATGTTTGTCAGTCATTCAATCATTAAGCGTGAATCTTTTGTGACCATTGCCTCAATTTAATACTTTTTAGCAGAGCAAAGGAGTATATCTCTGCATTGTGAAACACTAATATTGGATACTGCCATGGTTATCTATTTGTAAATAAACTCAAGCATTGAACATACCTATATTGTAACGTAGATTAATTCATGGGAGCTGACATTTTCAATTCAATCAGTTGCACAATATTGTGGTTTCCAAAGAATTAACTTGGTCCGTTTTATATACGTTTTATATAAGAGAAACTCATTTTATGAAAACACGCTATTTTCATTTTCATTTGCGTTCTATATTCAAACGAACGGTAACGTAGATTAACATCTTAGAACATCAGCTTCATGTGTCATTAAATCTGATCAAGAATACATCACAATGAAAAAAAAACAAATCATTACATATTGTGAATGATAATGGTGCTATATGTTGACTTGGTATAGACCCCTTATCCTAGCACTGAATCAGCACATTTTGGTAACGCTTGTTAAGAAACAGTATAGTCGACGTCATTAGATAACGAGGGCAGATATTGTCTATGTAAAACTTAAACTTCTTATAACAACTTAATCACTCAATTCAACATCTCTAGAGACGTCTCTAAAACAGTACTGTCAACGTGAACTAGTAAATGTTTACAGTAAAACGTATTTTCAAATCATATTTGTCCAAAACAACATATCAGACGTCATTGTCTCTTGATTCAATTTTTGAGGCAAATACCTCATCATCAGTTCAGGTAATCTTGAAAATTCTTGCATTCCCCCACTTGGGAATCAAATCCACTATTTGGCAAAGAACGTTTGCATTTTCTACCATGAGTAGATGTTCTGGCTACCCAGAGTACATGTTCTGGTGAAGGCCACTGGAAATACCCCCGTCTGTTAATCATAAATGATGTTTCGTAGCACACCATCCACATTAACTTTTCCAATGTACCAAGCACCATCATAGACTGCAGCAGTATAATTGTCGATTATGTGCATAACAGCTGCTCTATTATCATAGGGTTCGTCTGAGTCAGAGCTCTTACTCTGCTTACTCTGGGGTTCATTTTTGCACTCCGCGAGGCAAAGCAAGAAACAAACGTTTTAAAGGGGGAGTTCTACTCTGGGTGTGTGGTACCGCTTAAGGTAATGGTGTATCGAAAACATTTTTGAAAAAATTGATATACCTGCACACGTTATTTTCTGTTGAAAATAAAGTATGATGGGATGTGTGCATTTCCTTGTTTTTAAGGAAAACATCATCACATTATCTTCTTTTAATAAACTTGGTAAAAGGCCATGGTAACTCAAGTGTTGTACAGAAACTTTGAGAAAACACTGGAAAATTGAAAAGACGTCCATTTTGAATGTTTTTCATGAAATTTCAGCATTTCCTGGAGTTAAAATTGACCTCTTACCAGACTCAATAAAAGAAGACACTGTGACGATACTTTCCTGAAAATTCTACATGCCTTCATTTTTTATTTTGTACGAGTAAATATAACGAGCAGGTATTGCGATTTTTTCAAAAATGTTTCTGTTCCACCATTTCCTTAACACATGCCCTTTCTTTCTGTACTTTTCCCCATCTTTTCTCTTTTCCATTCAATATAGGCTTTTTGAATCACTGCTCTTGATTTACCCATTTTCTGAAAGAATGTTCCCCTATTTAAAACTCTTAATCAAGTCAGAAAAGGGTTAACAATCGATTTAAATTACGTTACCGATCATAACGTAATTTACCCAACATTTAATATTGAATTTCACCAAATATATTTCAAATTGAAAGTTTTGTTCTTGCACCACAAATAGCATGTTTCTAATGAATGATGTGCTTCGAAATTATTATCCAAAAACTCCTTAAATGTTCTTTACTGAGATTGTGAATGGAGTTAGGTATTTACTTACATATTTTCAATTATTTTGATGGATTGTAGTCGATTGTCAGAGATAATACACAGCTCTGAGTCAACATGGCGCCATGGCGCACCAAAACGAACCATATGACCCATTGTCATTAAGCCTGTAGTTATAAAACGAGTCAAATAGGATTGTTTCGTAAAAAATGGCTCACGTAGTTTAAGGTAACGTTATTTAATATTTGTGACATTTTAATGCGAATAAATTATTAATTCAGTACTAACCGACAGAGTAGGGTCTCATATTAAGTCATCAAAGGCTGTAGTACAATATATGTGGAAAACAGTGCCTTCGTTCTTTGATTATGCTGGATATTTGGTAACGTAATTTAAAGTCCTTATCCATAAGTTTCAAAAAATATTTTTTGACAGGTCACAAATGATATATCTTGGTAAATACATTGGTATTCTGTATATTTCATGAATGTTTTATATGTATACCAGTATTTGACGTTGGTTTAAAGGTAAACGTCACATTGGTATAAGCTCCATATCAGGTATACATGCAACAGGCAGTAACTTTCAAGAATCTGGCGACATTATTCCAACGTGAAAAAGAAGAGGTTCTTGTTAGTGTTTTGATTTGAAACTTCGCATGAATATTTCTAACACATCATTGTTACCCATGAAAATATATAATACGGATTGTGATAAGTAAACTTAGTCTGTTTTCTTCCATATACCTAAAAATGCTTATTGGCGACAATAACGTAATTTAAGAATTTCTGACTTTAACTGATTGTGATAACACATATGTGGACAAATTGAGCCAAACTTTTAGTTACAATATTAGACACTGAACCATCCTATACAACCATAATGATTAACACTGCAGGCACGGGGTTATTTAAGAGAAAATACACGGCGACAGAAAAATTGCGATTGGGGCATTACTATCTGGAATGACTGAATTGAAGTAAATTCTTTGTTTTGCGTCCCCTTGCTTGCACGCTTTGGAGTAAATCAGAAAAAACAAACACATTCAAATAGCAATCACAAGGGTCTGAAAGTACCATCGCATCTTGTTCAATAAGAATCAGACGAAATAGCGGATAATTTGGCGTGCGTCAAAATTGACAGCGTTATTGATTACTTTGGCATACATTGTGTATTTTCTTATTTTTTACCCTTGAATAATACCTATGTTTAAATATGTCTTATAAATTGTATAGATATGTGTTTGTAATAACTGCAAATTGGTTTGTCATCCCTTTTTATGCCCATAAAATGTATACATTCCTCAGCAAACAAGTTTGTGTTTTTTTCTTGGGTTTGTGTTTGTTTTCCTTGTACCCTTGCATGATTTGTAATTTCCTAGGACGCAAAACAAAGAATCTACTTCTTATGGCCTTAGTGAGAATGCATTGATTTTTATATAGCATCCATTCGATGACAAAGATATTACTTCGTTTTCATTCAATTTGAATATGCTGAATAAACATAGCCAGTTAGTCGAAATCGTAGAATCTTGAATTTCATTGTTAAATCTGTACAATGTCAATATATTTCCACATGCTTATAGCTATTTGAACGGCTTACGTTGTTTGTGAGAATGCTTTGTTTAGTAGTATTACTTCTCTGAAATTACGGTATAGTCCTAAATCCAAACGTATTCGTCCGAAATTTTTGCAAGCAGATTGTTTTGATGGGTAGTGGGAGGGGGGTGGGTCGCAAGGGGTTGTAGCTAGACAAATGTGATATACCCCGAGCGCACATAATATTGTAATTTCTCTGTTGGCGGCACTTATTAGGACCGCTTTTGTAAATAATTTATAAATATGCATAATATATAGCGATATACAATTTGGGATCCACAGTCTGTTCTGTCCCTTGATTAATCAGAATGCCGATATCGATCTAGTAGCCAATGTTCACCCGAGTAGCTAACTCATTATACTATAGTGTGTACCCTTTGCATTCGTTCGTTTATAACTACGTATACACTCTGCGCGCAGGGTAACTATAATCGCTGGCCAGTATCACGCGAAGGTAAGGGCCGTAACCTTCGCATCTAAGATGGCGGAAGGTAAATTTCGATTTCGATATTTATTAGTTTTCATTGAATTAAACTACTTTATAGTTGACTATGCTTTGTTATCCCACGATTAATGTGTTATCTGTACAATAACAGCTATTGATATTTCTGATATCATTGGAATCCCTGTGATATTTTCCAAAAAATCGTTTATCAAACTCATATGCGTGTGATATCGTTTATCTCACGCATATCCGTGTGATATCACATTTGCATTTCGCGCCACAATATTGTTGGAAATTAGGTCAGATAGTTTATTCTCTTTTGAGAAAATAGGTCCGTTAATTTATTCTCTTTAAGTTTCATTGGTGTATTAAATTACGATTGTGTATATAATTTGATTAGAAGGCTGCTAAATAACGATTAAAAAATTGTATTTATGACGAACCATATCACAAGGTGATCGTAATCATGGGATAAACCCAATATCACATAATTTCTCGTGATATCATTTTATCGCCTCGTAGATATCAAATATCAACACTCATTCGCTTCGCTCACTCGTGTTGATATCAACTCGGCGATAAAAATGATATCACTCAAAATGATGTGATATTCTATATATATTTGAACCAAATCAGGCTTACATGACATGGGAACTATGGAGTATGATCATTTGTTCATATATCGTGCAATATGGACGCCACAGTTCAACGATATCTTCCACCGCTTAAAGCCAATTAACTGGTAATGTATGATGCGGTAACGGTCATATTAGTTTTCAATACCCGGAATCCGGACATCTTAACTCTCCATTATGATCTCTCATAACGTTACCGCGTCACATTATATCAGTTATCATACATGTCATATGTAAAACCAAAATCCCAGTTACCTTCCCTTAAGCGGTGGAAGATATCGTTGGACTGTGGTGCCTACGTATGGTTTATGAAAACATGATCACACTCCGGAGTTTCCATGTCACATAACGGTCAAGTCAAGTAACTTAGTCAACATTCGATATTCGTATGTTCATCAATATTTACTAAGAATGTTGCCACAATTGAAGTAAACCTCTGGTTAATTATTTTCAATAAACCTATCAGCAAACGTGTAAATGATAATTTTGAGGTTCTGTTACATATTGGTGAAGCAATCTTGGGGAAATGGCCTAAATTTCTGATTTTCCACTGTGTCCCTGTATACCCCTACTTCAAAAGATGTGTTATTTGTCGTTTTTTATTATGAACCAACCATAAATGTATGTTTTCTTGTTTACATACAGAATGAACTTTCTGTTTTCAAATATTGAAAGATGGTACTGCATTTATTTGTTCATGATATGGAGCAAACAAATGCGTGTCAATTTACACTGTAATATCCTACATACTTATATTTCAAGGGTAGTTTTGAAGAATAATCAAGAAAATTCATGTTTTCAAATGGATTCATCATTGTCAAAGAACGTAAATGAGGATATGCGGTTTGAAAAACTAACAACACGTTTCAAGTTCTTACAATTCTTGGTTAAAACAAATATTTTGAAAGTTGTGATTTCGAATGTAATATCCTACTCAATGAAATTTGTTGATATTTGTGCACATTGCTGGATCACAGAAACTTTCCTTGTTCGCGATGCACGAAACGTGTATTGTTAATTCTTGACGTCGTTCGGATATTTGGAATATGTGATTGACGTTTTCGTTAATCTCCTACCACTGTAACTTCCAACTTAATTTTTGAAAGCCAAATATGATAGTCACGAATTGATATTTAAGTCACACGTTGATGCATACATCATGTGTGTACATTAACTGTCGAATACATGCCGACTTACATTTATATAAATATCCACAGTTAGCTCAAATCATCAATTCGGTTTATCATATTACCTGGTGAGTTTAATGTTACATTTTAATTTATAATTATGGTATTGGATTTGAGTATGATATTAGTCGAGGCTAAACAAAGCAATCAAATAGCGTGAAACCTTTTGTGAAAATTCGAACGATTTTTCAAGAATCCTCCTTCAAAGTGTTACCAAAGTGCTCCCCGGGAGTGGAAATTTCGTCTTGTGTAATCAAAATAATAGCGGGTGGTTTGAATTTTCGTTTGAGTTTAGAGCTTACATCTATTAATTTAAAAACATATCGCCTCATTGAGAGGTACATGCAGATTTTGGCGATCTATCATTATAAAAGGCTAAATAGTGTGCAAAAACAGGAGTTGACACGCTTACATTTGGAAATGAAATTTCCTACATAATTGCCGACTCATGTTTAAAAATCATGAAAACAAGGTTGGACACAAAACATTGACCCAGTTACTGTCTATTTAGCATGGGATCACTAAGGGAAATATTATTATAACTTAAATCGTTAACGGTTAAGTTGTATTCCAAGAAACTTATCAATTTAGAAATGCAAAATGTTCAATTTTGTTTTTCAATTATAAAAAATCGCACCTGTAGAGAACAACGTTGACAAAATTATTTAAAACGGAGATATTTACTTATGTAACATTCATTGGCATGTGTCAGGGAGTAAATAAGAAGAATATGCATTTGATTCTATATCTTGTTCCCAAAGGAGTTTGTTAAGGAGCGGTATATCTTAACATACTTTTATCATCCCGAACTCAAACATTTCGAATACTTATTTTGAGAACGCTTTGTTAAGAATGGATTCGAGATGTACTCAAAATTAATACGTTAAAATGTGTATTATCATCTTAATAAATACCTCATAAATTATTTTGGAAATCAAAGATGTACGATTTTTGAGATTTTTATTTTCTAATGTTGACTTAGTTACTTGGCTTGACTAGCCTGATATTGTTCAAATATCAAAGCATTGCATCGACTATAAAGTGGTTAAATTCGAATGAAAATAATTAAAATCGAATATATTTTATGCTGCATATTTCTCTCGATTTTGGGAAACTACGCCCGCTGTACGGTTGTCGTAGATTAAATACTGTATACTGTATACACCTATCACGGGTGACCATTCCGAAGCATTCTGTTGACATTACTTTGGAATATAACTGAATATAACGGAGGGGGATTGTTTTTCTTAGATGTGAGGAAAACACAAAAGTCTTTTGATTTTTCAAACATTTTCTTTCAAAAATGTGATTTACCTTACAAAAGACTGGTGAGAATTTTTTTGTATTTTCTGAATTTTTTCACTGGATTTTCTTGTTTTTTATACATTTTATCAAAACATTCTTCTTTCCATTCTTTTCTAGGTATATTAGTGCATCCGTTGTGCAAAAGTGAGAGATGTAGACATTGTGGGGAAGAAGTACTGGCCCAGAAAAAAATTGAGCCAAAAAAGGCCTTAAGGCCCCAAAAAGTTGGCCTTTTTGGTCATAAATGGGCCTTCTAAGGCCTTGTTTTTTAATTTTAGGCCAAATTTTGAAGACAAATTTGATTGATTTTGATTGAGAAAAATGTTTTTAGAGGACTTTTGCAAGAACTTTATGAACACCCTGCATCTGTATTACGTTAAAAAATCTTTGGTTGTTCCAATTATCTCTTTGAGAAGAAATCCTACAGTTTCAGTGATCTTCAATTTTCTTTCGAATTTATTCTATTTTTATTCAACAACACCCCCCCCCCCCCCTTATTCGGGTCCCAAATGTAAAAGCTACACTCAAGCACTCCCCCATTGTATAACGTGTTAAAGCCTCTATATGTTTGATTTGTGATTTGCATATTCAGTGAAAAGAAAAAACTATTTTTAGGTGGAGATATAATTTGACATAATTTCCAAAGCCTGAATTTTTCTTTAAGAAGAATTTTGAATTATATTGACGTCCATCAAAGTTATAAGTCGATTTTTACAAGAAACTTCTCCCATTGAAACAACAAAGGATACGAACATGATTTTCAAAAATGACTTTAAAGCTTCGTTTTGAATTTCAATGTTCAAAAGGGAAACTAAATATCCAGCGAGCAAAAATAGACAATTTTCTGTTGAATCTTTTACATAATAGATATCCTGAAATCTGATTTGCCCTGAACCCACCATTTTTCCATGGGAATGACGATTTTCAAATATTCATCAGTTATCAGCTTTCGACCTGTCGTAATCTGGTAATTGAGGGAAAATTTGGAAGTATGGGGATTAAAGACATATAACATCTCTACCTTTATCATAAGTACTTTCGTTGCAGGTTTTAAAAAATTCAAACACATCGAGATTTCAAAACGTAGTCCAATGGGCAGCTAATACGTGGTTCGATTGTCTATTTTGGGAAGACCCTGGAGCGTGAAGTTTTACTTTAAGAAATATCAATTATTTCGCACAATTTATTTTTAGCTCACTCGAAAACTGTTTGGCTTCATCTGGGACAAATCTTTGTGTTTATAAATGATACAGCGGGTAGACAATAAAAAATGAGACACTATGTATCATGTTAGAAGTATTTATGATCACACAGATGAACCATGTATTACATACCAAAAGAAAATGTCTAATATGTCTCCCTCTGTCTTAGCTCTAAATCTCAGAAAATTCATTACTGTACATTATATAGGCCTTAACCTTTGCAACCATTCATGATTCCTTCTATCCTCAGTTTGTTTCAATATCCATTGCGTAATCAACCTATTATTATAGCATAGTTCCATTTTTGCATTGAAACCTTGATTTCAGTTTTTTGGAAAAACTCATACAAGAGGACCAAATAAACGTTATAGTTTCTATAATAAAAAGTCACAATGTTGTCACAGTTTTATTCTTAACATAAAGGGGGTTGTTTAGGCTACAAATAACAATGATATTTTGTAAATATATTGACTAAAACTATGGAAAAATAAGGACATTATGAGAAATTTCAAAGCTGTTTTTCGAGGTAATGCATCATATTTCTTTGCTTAAAAAAATAACTTTCTCAATAATTAATAAAGAATCTTCAAGATCCTTTATGTGTATATAAGGGCCTATAAGGTGTTCAATGGAAAAAAGATTGATATGCTTGCACAGCATCGATAACTTTGAAATTAAGAGATATGTCATTTTCCGCAGACCCATACTCTGGCACAAAATGTGAAAGTAATCCACTCAGAAATGACTCAAATAACGGCTCAGATGGAAATCCCAGATTTCAGAAAAATGTATTTTTTAACATTTTTTGACGATTTCTTCTAGAGCATGCCTGGACGGAAATCGTGATTTCTCTAAATCTCAAAGAATGGGCATCGATATGGCGAACTTTTTGAACACACGTTTCTCTTAAACCAGCCATCAAAAATTTCTGAAAATCTTACAAATTGTCAATTTAATGGCCATTTTTGAATGGTAACAATATAATTTGAAATAGATATGCATACTTTCATCTATATTGTTTTAAAAAACACATCAAACACTTGTTTTGTTCTTGGTATCATGTCATATCATAAAACAAAACGGAGCAGCACGAAAAGACTTGTGTTTTCATTAGTATTAAGACTAATCGATGTATTTTTTAAAAAGCCATCGTTGTAATGTTGTAAAAAGTGTTTAAGGGGCTTGGAAAACGATGTGTAGGATGTCTGCGTCGTTTTCAAAAAAAGATTTCACGATTTAGCCATTTAGCCATAGGTGGGTTATTTTGTCAAATTAGACGATCCCCCTTGCCTAAGGTTGCCAAACTTTTGGAGAGAAGTGTAACTTTACGATGTTTTTTATAATTAAAGGGCTCGGGTGTTCAAAACAAATGTGTTCGAATTCGTTTACTAGTCATATTAAAATAATCAAGTTGCACAGTAAAATGTTTCTGATTATTGCTATGAATTTTGCGCAAAAATATTTTTTGGGATATCCTGACCGGGGATTCGAACCCATCCCGAACCCCAGGTCCCTACGACTATGTGACATGTATACATGTTTGTGCCGAAAAGATGGACATTATACACCCTATGCAGACAGAGCCTGTGGGAAATATTGGGTGCGGCGCAAATGAGCGGAGGGTGCGGAGCTAACGGTCATTTTTTAATTTAAAATTGGGATATTTCTGAAACTACTTACTTGCCGTTTTGGGAAAATTGTGAAAATAGTAGTGCAATTCATTTTATAGCGACGCACTATGCCTTAAACAATTCCCAGACCTATATATTTTGAGACTATCCTTTTAATACTGCGTCCCCAGCATTCATAGAAAAATGGTGTTCAAGATACACTACCCATGCAAATTATTTTTGCATCTTGGAAGCCAGGCAGTATCTGTGTGATTTTATAAAAATTCGGAAATGTTCTTCAGATATGAGCCCCCTCTAAATATTGGGTGCGGAGGTACGTTTATGGAGCTCCTCCGCACCCAATATTTAGAGGGGGCTCATATCTGAAAAACATTTCCGAATTTTTATAAAATCACACAGATACTGCCTTGCTTCCAAGATGCAAAAATTATTTGTATAGATAGTGTACCTTGAACACCATTTTTTATGAATGCTGGGGACTCAGTATTAAAAGGATAATTTCAAAATATATAGGTCTGGGAAAGGTTTAAGGCACACTGCGTCGCTATAGAATGAATTGCGCTACTATTTTCACAATTGTATTGATATTTGGTGTCAAATACACATATCTTGGTATATTTGAAGTCCCAAAACGGCTTAGTTTCAGAAATATCCCAAATTTGAATTCAAAAATGACCGTTAGCTCCGCACCCTCCGCTCATTTGCTCCACACCCAATATTTCCCACAGGCTCTGTCTGCATCTGCATAGGGTGTTATATAACCTTCGCTATGCCTGTAATAGCTATTCTTGTATTATCAGACCATATCTTAGGTATGTACAAATGTGCTAAAAACATATTATACATATTAGCTATCCTTGTGTTTTGTCAGATTCTATCTCAGCTATGCTCCTGTTTTACTGGCTCCTATTTCTTATACTTGTATTACGAATACATGTTTTGCTAAACCTTATCTTAGGCAATAGCCATGCTTGTGCTTAACTAGACCTTAGCTATGTTTTTTACATTACCAGGCCCTATCATAGCTTCTATATACTTGTTTTATTAGCTACACACCCGGTGATCGGAAAATTGGGACGGACACAGTGACGGGGGGGGGGGGCAGCAGGCAATTTCTGCTTGGAAATTCAACAAATCTGGAGGATGTTTTTCAATTTGAAAGTTTACTATTGAATTGCCTTAAGGATAGGGTCACGGTATGGTAAAATATGTGAGGTGAGCGCGAGCTAGGCTTTATCATTGGGAGAGACTGAGGATTAAGATGACATGGCGATCATTGAGTGCGACTTTAATTTTAATTTAATTCAATTTTCTTTCCTATCTCTACCATCATATCAGAATTGTAACTGCTGTTATTCTAAAGATTTGCAATTCAAAATATTTCAAAAATTATATTCAGCACCCTCAGACCTGTATTGAAATTAATGAGAGGTTAAATATTAGAAGTCAAATATAATTGAATGAAACAACAAAAACTCACACCATGTACTGCTGGATTGGGTACGATATGCTTTTAGATGGTTACGTCATGATGCCACTGTCAAAATATCAAATTAATGAGTTTCTTCCATTTAACCCCGGTTGTGGAAATGCCCTGTTATCAGCCATCCGGGTTGAATCTCAAAACATGTTGTTTAAGAATCCATGATCGTCTTATCATGAGAAAAAAACGTTTTCAATCCCAATTTTTTTTCTAAATTCGAACCAATGAATAATGGGAAAAGTTCATTTTGTCCAAACTGTATTTTATTCCTTGAATATATTCAATGCTTCCAGGTCTATTTCTGTTTTGTCTGTTCTCATGGTTTACCAAAAGGAGAATATTGGAAATGGTAGAAAACCAATTAATGTGTATACTAGTATATCATTCAATATTGCAAGAAATAACTAGTTCAAAAATAAAATAAATAAAATCAGGGTCATTTTATCCTGAGTGTCAATGCCTTGTAATAACTGTAAGTGTAGATGAAGCTCTCTTTTGAAGAAAAATCAATCAATAATGGAAAGGGTATGGCACCTTTCACAACATATTCCAACTTTCCCATATTGGCCTTTTTAAGGAAAATCCCTACATACGTTATTGATATTATCATAACAGAAGGCGCAAAAGGATTTGTCACTCTATCTCGGGTAATTGATGACATCAATCTTCAAATATGTCAAACCATGGAGTCATCGTGACCTAACCATTTACTCGTTGGCCTCCTTTAACTAGATTGAAGAAAGAAAAAAAATGTTTAAATAGTCCCGATCAGGCGTACATTGATGTTTTGATGTGGTCCCTTAAACTGTCGTCACTCTTGAAACCAGAGCTGGTCGCTGACTGATTAACTTCTGGCCTAATCAGCATGTTGGTTGGTTATGGTGATCTAACACCCTAAAAACGTTCCAAGATTTGGGAGACTAAAGAAGTTCCACTCGGAAACGGAACCAGACAAACCACTTATGCTATGTTATTGTTCTTCTTATAAAAAATAAGGTCATTCGGTTTTGTAAGTTTTAGAGCTCCACTTGAGACCGCTGGATAGTCCTGCAAGTCACGAGAGCAAAATGAAGGTCTTTATATTGTTGATGATTGTAGTTTTGGCGCTGATATGTGGAGTATGGGCACAGGAGTTTCCCGATGACGAATATTATTATTATGACTATGAAGAAACAACGACTGCACGTCCCAAAAAGGCGCCCAAACCTAAAAAACAACCTAAAGCACCGAAAGCTACAACTGAAGCTCCCACCACTCCTATACCGACCCCAGAGAAAGAGTCATTTATCGCCGACGAATGCAGTTACACCTTAACTATCCCTGGACGAGAGCTCCAGGGAGCCTGCAAATCCATGTTGTTGGACACTACTGTGCATGACCTGAAAGTGGAACTTGAAGTGCTGAAACACGCCAACCATCAGCTGAAAGACGACCTGCAGAAGTACAAAGCCAAAGCGGAGGAGATAAGTGACTTCTACGATGAGATGCAGACGCTCACCAAGACATGGAAAGAGATCGTCCATTGGCCAAATATTGATAGCAAATTCCAGCCCGATAATGAGAGTCTCGCTCGCCTCGTTGATGGCCCACAATATAAAGGTTGGTGATTTGAAAATCATTTGAATTATGAAAATGAAGATTCATAAATGCTGTTTGCCCAAACAATAGGAGGATTGTGGGTCAATATGTAATGTCTACTCGGGACAACAAATAGAGGGCTCATTCTTTTATAAGGAGTTTACTACAAGGTCGTTCAATAAGTTCATTATACAGGGTGGTCAAAAAAAACGGCAACCCTAGTTTTTTCTAATATCTTTGTCATTCTAAGAAATAACTCCCTGGTATTTTAGACATTTGAACATCATTCAATTTCCTACCAACCTACCAAATTTCATGACCATCGGACTGATAGTCACAATATTACTGCATTTTAAACAACATGCCCTAGATGGCCACTTTTGGGCTGTCATGAGCTAGTCTGTTATTCAAATGAACTCCATTTACAACTTGATGCACCGGTAAACTCTAACAATTATGTATTCTTGGAGAGCCAAGCACTTGATGAAGTAGTGGAGAGGCACCTTCACACAGACAGATGCACAGTTTAGTGTGTTCTCAGAAGATATGGTCCTTTACCTTTGATGATATCAACGGATATGCAATAACTATCAACATCAAACTCTATTTTGTGATTCCCA
Source organism: Owenia fusiformis (assembly GCA_903813345.2). Lineage (NCBI taxonomy): Eukaryota > Metazoa > Annelida > Polychaeta > Sabellida > Oweniidae > Owenia > Owenia fusiformis. The sequence continues at coordinate 7,864,121 of CAIIXF020000011.1, forward strand.
TAGAGTTCTTGAGGACTTTAGGTGAACCCAGGGAGGTTGATATGCAGTAACAGTGGTTCCAACAAGACAGAACCATACCCCATACACCCAATGATGCACAATAATGGCTTTGGGACCACTTCAATGACCACATTATCAGCAGTGCAACAGACAATGAATGGGCACCCCATAGCCCAGATATGGCCCCATTTAATCTTTACCAGTGGGGATACCCCAAAGATAGATTGTAGGGTAATAACACCAGAAAGACATTTGACCTCAAAATAAAGATCACATGTGTCGTTCAGGCCATACTTGTTGAGGAATGCAGTTATGTCATTGGCAAGTTTGGAAAATGTGTGCAGGTTTGCCTACAGCACGATATTGGAAAACTGGGGCACCTTGTTTAAAGTGCTGTAACATTGCGACTATCAGTCCAATGTTCATGAAATAATAGAGTCTAGTATGAAATTGAATGATGTACATGCGTGCCAAATATCAGGGCAAAATTTCAAAAAATGACAAAGATATGAGGAAAAATTAGGGTTGCCGTTTTTTTTGACCACCCTGTATATTCTTGCAAAAATGCAAGAGCATTTTCTTAATTTTTATGTTTTTCATTGAAACTTTGGCGCATTGGGGTATATTTTTGGACTGGGGATTTTCCATGTCCTTTACACAAATTGGAATTCTCATCTTGAGGTCATGACTTGAAATAGATTGATTTATTATCTTAAACAGACATTCGCATCAATAGACTAATCACTCTTCTAATTAATTGTTGAATGTTGTTTATAAAAAAAATTCGAATGCTGATAAAATAAAAAATAACAGGAAAGACGGCAATATATCTATTGTTAGGGATACACCAATTAACTAAAAAATCAGCAACTCCCAAGAGTAGCAAATCCCACCGAACAAAACATATTTTATCAAATCCCGTAGTCATTTTGGACATCACATAATAGACAAAACCAAGGAGTTCTAGTAGAATAGTATTGTCTCCTTTTGCCAAAATCTATACCCATATTGTCACATGAAACCGTTTATTAACTTTCTTCCTAGTAAATTCTGAACTAACTCTGACAACTGGTATTTGAGTTTTTGACATATTTTTCAATGAAATAAAGCGGTCATTTTGAATCCAGCGGTTATTATTGAGTAGTCCATTAGGCATAAGCGTATAAATTTTGAACCAAATACGTCGTGTTCAACAAAAAAATTGTGACTTTTTGAATTGTGTGGCTATTTTGTAATTACTTTCTTGAGCAGAGGTCATTTGTCCATACGACAGCCTCTGGACCAAATTCTATAAATGGTATACGTTTTTTAAAAACGTAATTAGAAATCACATTGAAGCAATTTTGAATTGAGCAGCCATCTTGAAAATCCCTCTTTGACTAGAGTCCTCTGCCTTTAAAGCATCACCATGTAAAATTTGAAACAATCAATCAAAACTGATATTTGAGTTATCGAAAGTTATATTTTTACGAAAATGGTGGTCATTTGGAAATGGGCGGCCATATTGAAAGTGCTTCTAAAAGCAAAGGTCCTTTGCCCATAACATTTGGACCAAACTCTTCAAATGGTATTTAAGTTATAAAACATTTTTAGTAAAAAAATGGCGGTCATTTTTAGAGTTTAGCGGCCATCTTGAAAAATCCCTTTTGGCCAGAGCTCCTTTGTCCCAAAATCATAAGCATAAAAAGGTTGAACCCAATCCGCCAACATGTATTTGAATTATCAAAGATTACATTTTTACTAAAATCGCAGGCCATTTTAAATCGATTGGTCATATTGAAAATTCCTTCTCGAGCAAAGCTCATTTGCCCTTATGGCATGAATTGAATTTAAACCAAATTCGTCAACCGTTATTTGAATTATCGCCCGGACCCACAAACGAATGGACGAACGAACGAGACTATCAGTTATCACACGTTTCAGCATGTGATACAGGAAATATTACACGAAAGGTAATACTGTATCATCCACGAAAGCGAAGCTTGAGTGGTGATACATTGTTACCCGAGTGGAATATTTCCTGTATCACATAAGCTGAAACGTGTGATGACGATTTTATCACATGTCTAGGAATTTTGAAGCATTTTGATTTGGTCAGTTATGATTGTGTTCAGTACCCTGTGTACTTCTAGTAACTATTATAATTTTTGATTTCGCTTTGAAACAATGTGACGTCATATCGTTGTATTCGTACTTGTTTGTGAAATAGTATGACGTCATATTGTTTTCCTTAGCTAGAAGTGATATAATCAGTGACGTCACATCGTTGCTATTGATCATCACTGGTTGCCTCTAGTAACGTGTGAGACGGCCGTGTGAGACGGGAAAACTCACACGGTAATCAACCAATCAGATTACTGGAATTTTACAGAGCATGTGATAAGACGTCATTTGTTGCTGCTGCATCAGTGTCTTCATTCGTTGTCTTCTTCCTTTGTCTTGATTTGATTGTGATGTTGGTTTTCTTTCTTCATGGTCCACAGACTTGAGACTACACGTAGATGGGTTAAACGTTTTGATCCTGCCGGACGGGTTCTCTATATCCCTACCGAACTTCATTCGGTGGGATAATAACGAGGAGTAGATAGATGGTCAAACACACACAGTGACACACGCTTTATAAAATAATAGGATGCGAATTCTAATTCCTAAAAAAATCTGTTAAACTATGTCTTAATGACAAACAGGGATTGGAATTTTAAATCGACCATACAAAGGATTTTTTCTGAGCTTGAAATGTTTTTTATACAATTTTAGTACATTTTTTCATGTCTGAAAAGTCATCCCAATGTCAATGTAGACCGCAACTCTTCCTTGAAGTGAAAATATTCTGGGGTAACATCATTAAGATAACATGATAGCGAAATGCGCATCACCGATGTGGTTACTAATGCATATGGAACCATGTACTTGCAACTTACGTGGTTATGTTTGTCACGACTGAGTCTTTTTGCTTGTATTATTTGTGGTTCGGTTTCGGCATTAGTGAGCATGTTGTTTTCACATTCAACAATCGAGGTATAAAATAAGGAGAAGCGAATTGTATAAAACATCAAAATCAACCTAACTGTCATTCTGGTAGTCTGTATCTTCTGTTATGTGCGATAACTATTGTTATGAAAGTTACAAACCAATCTACGCACCGAGAATAATAAAAAAACAGACATATCCTTAGCAGAGAGGTGAGACGCGCGCTATCAGGAAAAAGTACACAGTATCGAATTGCTCATGTTTTGGAAATGGATCACGCCAATTAGGCCTAGACATGACGCCTCTGGTGAGCAGAAAATATAAAATAAGTGAAAACCCATGGTCATGGTTACAAAACCAGATGTCAGGAAAATGTTTTTTCAACGAATGCTTGACATATGGCACCCTAGGTGCCAGGGTCTAGTAAATTAGTAAATTAGATAAAGCTCTTTTACATCTCTTAGAAGCAATATCAAAATATTTGGAAGGGAAGAAACATGTAGACATTGTGTAGGAGTGTCTGCACAATGTTGTTTAACTACACCAGTCTAGCTCACACACAGTGTTTAGAAAACATTGACATAAGTAATTTCCCACAAAAAATTGCCTCTCCGTTGCTCTATAAGACTAATTAAGTTCCATTTGTTTTCCTTTTTTCCTTTATTAAGGACTCGGGGGCACTTGGTCCCCGGTTTAATGTTGTATGTAAGGGGAAAGCAACACCAAACTTCATCCTTTTGATTCCAATAAATTCATCCCCTCCACATCGGTAAAATGACTTTTGCTATTTGTTAGAACTTCTTTGGGTCATTTAAAATTCTCTAGCCATGATCACTCAGTTATTTGGAGTAATGATCTGACATTCTATTGTTAAAGGCACAACATTAACAAACTACTCCATTTTAAGTTTCAATTGATAAATATGTGTGAACAAAATTTATCCATTCTGTAATGGAGGAGTTTCTAAATAGCTTTGAAATCTCGCTAATTCTCTTTTTTCATGGGGTTTTGGATTTTAAGAGATTTGCACTTTTTACCTCTAATGACTTACTTTTCTTTATTTTTGATAGCATATTTGAATTCAGTGACAAGTTTTCTCCAAAAATAGCATTGGTTTACACAGTTATGTCATTTAAATCATTTTCATGACATTTAAAAAAAACTTGGGCCATATCTCAATTGGAGCAATGCTAAAATTCATTAAACCTTGGCTTATTCGTATGACAACCAACATTTTCATTTTTAATCACAATATGTACATTGACAGGGCCATCCAATAATATACCATTCGAGTTTCAGACAGACTCAACCAGCGCTTTTAGATAAATCATGAAATTAAGTGACTATTGCAAGTTTCTAGCATTTAAGTGAATGGAGGTCTGGCCCAAGAAAATCAAAAACAAACAAGGCTGACATCTATTATGTCAGCGTTATGCAGCTATTTAGAAACTATACATTTGATGAGATAGCTGCATCTCATGCTTATTTACAACCACACAGATATTTGTAATAAAATAAGAGCCCTCTACTGACAATAATATTTGCTTTTACCAGCACCAAACGTTCATTGCGACCTGGAGCGAATATACTAAAGAAAGTGTAATACTTCCAAACCCAGTTTGAAGTGCACCGGGCGACCAAAGATTCTAAGCTTGACTCACACTGAACGTCTTCTCGATACTGTTACAGTTCCTCCTTTGCAGATTGTTCGGAAGTGCCAAATAAAAAGGGCAAAGGGATTTACAAATTGAGGCCTGATGATTCACCATGGGCATTCAACGCGTTTTGTGAGGATGGTTGGACTGTAATCCAGAGACGTTTTGATGGTTCCGTAGATTTTGCCAAGTAAGCCAACATTACATGTAGGTTTCTACACTGAAACCCATTCAACATTTATCTCTAGATATAGGCTACACTGAATTTTGCACATGCTGTCAAGCAGTTGGGACCGATTTTCATAGTAGGCCTAAAAGGTTTTCAAACATGTTTTTTACTCCACCCTCTCTTGTCGATTCATAAATAACATCCCTGTCCTCAGAAATTTATTTTTCAGACAATATAGGCCTAGAGTCTTACATCCTCAACAAACATATTATTTCTTTATTTATAGGCGGTGGTCTGAGTTCGGAAATGGTTTCGGTGATTTGGCAGGTGAGTTCTGGCTCGGTCTGGAGAACGTTCATTCCCTTACTCAGAGTGGCAAGTACACGTTGAGGGTCGAGGTAGCCAATCCAAAACTTTACACTGCCGAGTATCCCGACTTCAGTGTCGCAGGAGAGGACGACTTCTACCGGCTATCGCTGGGTAACATGACCAAGGGAACATTGGTAAGTTTAGAGACATCTGGTCCGTAGCAAGGATTTGCCAAGGGGGTGGGGCAGTTTTAAAAAGTCTATGGGTGTTTGACAGTTTTGGCTCAAGTTATAACTTGAGCCAAAATTACGTGTTCAAAATGAAAATCAAAGTGAAAAACTGCATTTAAAAACTGAGATTTTTTGGCCAGACCCCCCTGGATGCGGCCCTGAACATGCAATATAACAGTGAACGTATTTTGTATGTAATTTGAATAATAACAAGAGACATACCTCTATGTGAAAGTAGCTGTGTGATTAGAGACGAAGTACACCAGTAAAATGTCGACATGTACGATTTTCAAAGCGAGGCCACAAAGTACATTTTCACTCCTTCTTTTTGAAGACCTTTAAAGTCATTCTAGGCTTATCTCGGGTGACGATATCAATTTCGATTTTGGGGCAAAAGTTGTTTATTACAATTGTAATTTATTACTTTTTCTACCAGGCCTAGGCCTATATAAATTATGATCTATGTTTTTGAATGTAACTTTTTATTCTATCGTACGATTGTGTTAGTTGACTTGTTGTGATTGGTACTCTTGGCCGGGAATTGGTACCAACTCGGGACTATAGATTAGGCTACGCCATGATGTTGCTCAAGTTATATTTTGATTCTCACAATAAAATTAGATGGTTAAACTTAACGTCGATGGAAAGCCGTGTTGGCCTTTGTAGTTTTTCAATTTCACATCGTAATGTGTTTAAAATAAATAGATTGGCAAAATACTATATCTAGTAGGCTTATGCTTCAAGGCGCGTCAGTTCGTTTCCATATAACTATAATCTTGCCTGTAGCCAGCTTTTACCAGGAGGGGGAGCTTTTTCCAGGGGGGAGCTTTTTCACAATTTTGGCTAAAAATCATGCGAAAAATTCTCAGAATAGTGAAAAACTGCATGATTTTGAAAGAATTTCTGGCCAGGGGGGGGAGCTTGCGCTCCCCCAGCTCCCCCTCTGGCTACGGGCCTGATAATATTATTACCCTTTCTGCTCAAAGGAAGTTAATACAATTTAATCAGACATGTCAATCTACCGAGAAACGGCATTTTGTATTTCGACAAATGACAAGCTTGATAAATAAATATTTTTCCCGTATTTTAACTTTAGAGGTTAAAAAACTCTCCCATATATTCTTTATATTGCGTGTCACCATTTTATTGTCATATTAACACGATTTAAATGGGCAACACTAAAGCCAGATAGGCCTACGAATTGAGAGCAAGTACACGAAATCTTTGCTGCAACTTTAAGAAAGCATCCTTTATGTATTTCTTAATTTCATTTTTTGTATTGTACAGTTTAGATCTAATAAAATGCAGTAGGAACAGAGGGATTGATTTGATCTCATGGATGTTTCTTGGTATGGAAACAAGAACTGATTAAGGACGCTCTTTCGGATAATTCGTCCTGAAATTTGGTTGGGAAAATTGAAGTAAAGTGTCCATTTCGATGATTTCAGGATGGCATGTCGAATGTAGATGGCCAGAAGTTCTCAACCCCAGCCTACGATAACGATAATTGGAATCAAAACTGTGCGCAATACTTTGCGTCTGGCTTCTGGTATGACAACTGTGGCTCAGACTTGAACACCCGCTGGTGTGAAAGGGGGTGCCTCAGATGGGCTAATAAATACATTACAAAATCATTGATGAAAATCAAAAAGAACTGATATTAATTGATACGCATCATATATGGACGTTTTGCATAGTGAACAAGTAATGCCATCTTTAGATGACATCTGCATTGAAACTATAAAAGGTTTGCCCTCACAGTGAAGTACTTGACGATTTAATCTTTCACTTGACACCCTTGGTATACGCAGCTAACGAAAATTGACCGGTACGGGTCAAAAGCTGTACCGGTACGGGTTAACGGTTTTATTTGAATTTAAAACAGCCATAACTTGCTCAATATTGACTTCCTCGTGTCTAATTTGAAATATATGATGCCTCCCGATGCTCTTAAGTACCCTAATTTTTTACAGATTTTTAAACGGACCAAAACTCTCTAAATGCGCATTTATATAAGAATCTCATTTTCACGATAACTTTTATTTAGTACTTCTAACATATAAGATCTATTTTTCGCGTTTGATTTTATAAAAAATGCCAAACTTAAACACATGTATAAAGATTCCTAAATTATGTTCATGCTATTGCCCCGAACCGGTCCGTCTTCTCGCTGCAAGCAGGATGAAATTCATTGTCACAAAGTTTGGCATTTTTTTATAAAATCAAACGCGCGTCATTGAAACTCACAAGATGTAAATAGCATGTCATTTACATCATACCTTGATGGGGAAAAATAGATCTTATATGTTAGAAGTACTAAATAAAAGATATCGTGAAAATGAGACAGTCGTTCTCGAGAGAAAAGAGCATAAATGCGCATTTAGAGAGTTTTGGTCCGTTTAAAAATCTGTAAAAAATTGGGGTACTTAAAAGCATCGAGAGGCATCATATATTTCAAATTAGACACGAGGAAGTCAATATTGAGCAAGTTATGGCTGTTTTAAATTCAAATAAAACCGTTAACCCGTACCGGTCCAGCTTTTGACCCGTACCGGTCAATTTTCGTTAGCTTCGTATACCAAGGGTGCTTGAGTAGAGCAGAAAAGAAGTGATCTGATGTACGAATGAAAATGTATGTTTTATTAATCGAAACATGGAAGACTTAACCACCAGGGACAAGAGTGAGATAATTACATTTGCTAGGGCACAATACTTCATTTGCCATTCTTCGATAGACAATATTATAACCCGGAAACATATTTAACAACGAATAAGACTGTAAGAGTAGTTCAGATCTGGAATCGATTTCAAGAGAAGATGTAGCATTCACTAGGAATATATTGCAGGCAGTTTCGTGTGTATTGAATAAAATCATTTACACCCTGATACCCATCCCATCTTTCTGTTAGAACTAAGATAAGGTGTGAACATAGAGGATATCCTATGATTTATGAGTGATATGATTTTTATCCACGAGTGGATATGATATCTGCACGAGCGAGCGTAGCGAGAGAGTGCAGATATCAATATCCATGAGTGGATTAAAATCATATCACGAGTAAATCATAGGATGTTCTTTTTATTCCATAGTTAAAGTCATCATCAGAATCGTCGGAAATTAAGTTATTTAATTCGAATTTCCAAACGATCCGGCGATGTTGACACTTAGCCTCGTTTTGAGTCTGAAGTAGCAAAAATCCATAAACCATCGCATACGACGTCGTATGTCATGGCTAAAAAACCGTATGTTATGGTTAAGTGAAAATTTGTAAAAAATATCATATTTTACTACTGATTACAAAAATACCGTTTTTATGTTCACATGTTATCCTATGAATATCATGCTAACTATGGAATAAACTTATATACTCAATCTACCATTTCCGCTGTGCGCTCATAATATCATATTTCTTTTATTCATTTTTATTTATTTATTTATTTATTGGCACTGCCACTGATTATCAGGGCATGATACCGCGGGTACTGCGATTGTCACAACCCAAATATGCATATCATCAAATGCTTATTTGGCTTAATTTCTTTGTACAGCTATCTGGTCAAGCTATTGTGAAAGCAAAATATGTAATAACATGACGTCATGGAGATACCTAACAACTTCAAACAGTTGAATTCAAAGCCATCTTGAAAATGACAGACAAGATATTTGCTCTAAGAAAGGCGTTGACACAATCTGAAAAGGAACGTCGACTTTTTTCTAAAAAAGGCAAAACAAACAGTATAATACAAGGAGCGAGAGTGGTTGAATGTCAGCAAAATGCAGTAGAACTCCGAAAATTGATTCTCCAATGGGAAACTCTGGAGAGACAAAAACGAAAAGCAGTATCGGATTTGAATACGGAGATGAACCTGACAAAACTAAGCTTTAAGAAATTGAATTTGAAACCTCAAAAATCGAATGAAGAAGAAGATTTAGAAACTATTACAAATGAAACGAATCCCGTCGGTTTTCGATTTAGATCGAATGGTGACATTCGGGAAACACAACACGTTTCGAAAACGGCTATGAAACCAACAATTGAAGCTTTAAAAGGGCAATCTGATATTCAACAGACTAGCACAAGATCAAAATCGAAACAAGAAGATGAGATTTCAGGTGAATCACTCGTCACCCCATTTGGAGAAAGTGATGAAAGTGATGAGTCAGAAAAAATCGATTACAATGAAGAAATTGCAAAATTAGAGAAAACTGTCAAAGAACTATCAGAAGATGTCCTGAAACGATCGAATTCTAAAGCGGCTAAACAGTATCTAAGAGCACATACTCGTGAAGACCATAGCAGTTCATATGCGGATACAAGGGCCCTACATTATATGCAAATGCATCAAAACGATCGTTGGGCCTCCCTCCCAAGTAGAACTGATTTCGGACGGTATTCTCGTACCGACAGACAAATGCACAAAAAATATTCACTCAAGGCTAATTGTGTCGCCTGTGAGCTTAGACTGAAACAGAATGACACCGATAAAATACAAAGTAAATCCCTTAACAAACCCTGCGGTAGAAAATGGAACATCACGTCTCGGGTCAAAGATGATTCAAAGAATATTGGGTCGCAGTGGGATATGTCGTATTTGAAAAGCAAAATGAAACGCCAGGCAGATGAACGGAAGAAGCGAGAAGTAGCTTCGTATGAAGATAGTTCCAAAGAAAAACAAGAAGCCCCCGACATTGACACAAGCACTCAAAACTATAGCACATTAACGGTGGATTTTTGTAAAGCTCCAAAGGTGTGGTCACGTTCTGAGCACGATACAAAATCTGACCGTTTACGTCCAAAAACAGCACAATCTTTAAGAACAGAAGTTCACTATCATAGTACAGAGGAACGGTATCAACATATGATGCAAAGAGCATTGTTATCCAGTCATGATGGGGAAAGTTTCGATACACTGAAGGGCTCAAATGCTTCAAAATGCCGATTGCAAAGTGCGCCTAATATTGGCGCGTCGTCCGCAAGGAGCAAATCTCAAATGAGTAGACGAGAAGTTGGAGAAATTCGAAAAACGTACAAAGAAAAACTTGTGGAGAAAGCAGTAAGTTTTTAAGCTTAAATGGTCATCTTCTATTCTAATTAATATCTAAAACAACCGATTGTCATTTCTCATTTTTTTACACATCAGAAGTTGCACCACAGTTGTCTTAGCTATAGGAGCGGGAGGTAATAGCTTGAAAGAAAAGTTAGAATTTTGGAATAACTGCATGGTTTGCTCTGCAGATTGTGCTATACCACAGAAAACACTAGGTGTGGATATCATGCGCGTGCGGTGGCAAATATTTTTGTATTTAAATTCGTGATGTTTTATCAACTAAGCCGTGTGTGGTATCTATAATTATATACATATCTGTAGATGAAACATATCAAAACGAAATTGTGTAAATAGAAGTGTTCTTCCAGCGCCGCAGTAATATAAACACTAAACCTCTCCAAAACATACATATTGAAATTGCCGCTCTTATAAACATTTTACAGCCCTCATTCAGTATTGGTGAATAAGATATACGCCAGCGATACAAATTATTTTTGCATCTTGAAATTCAAATAGGATTTGTGTGATTTGGTAAAAATTGCAAAACATTTATTTGATATGTACTTCATCTAAACACCATGTGCGGATAAGCTCAATAAACGGGAAACTGTATAATGCTTACTGAGAGTGAAATTCTCAACTGCAGTATTTTCATAATTTCTCTTTCCACACATGAATACAATTGAGTACCCAATATGGCTCAGTTTATAAAATTCAAATATGACCGTTAAATCCGCACCGCGCGCGCATGTTATCCGCACCGAGTGTCTCCTGTATAATAGCGCGGGAGTGGTCATATCTAACATTTTCAAGGGTTTTAACATGTAGATAATCATTCAGTAAGTATTCACGTGTATAGCTACTTATCCTATGCCAAGTAGAGTTTTAGGGAGATAAGTTGGTAAGATATATCCCGTATGCTGATTTTGAGGTTTCCATACCTCCATATCTCCCGCCCTGTCTCCGGCTTCGGTGCATATCTTCCCGCTTCCGGTGCATATCTTCCCGCTTCCGGTAATGCAATAAAATGACTTTGCATATGAATGATTTGTTTATTTTTACACCTTGTACCTTGAAATGGCCACATGCCCCTGAAAACTCTACTTGGTATAGGATAAAGCAGTTATGTACGGTCGGTTTGGATATGGGGTTCATCCCTCGTGAGATATGCACATCTACCTTCGGTCCCTACGGTCCCTCAGGTAGATATGCATATCTCCCTCTGGATAAACCCCATATCCAAAACCTCCCAGTGCATAACCCTTATGTATTTAGCAGATCTAATTCCTATCAATTAAGCTTACTCTGAACGTACTCATTGTACATAAGTTTTCAGAGTCTAGCATGGCCGTAGCCACTGGATAGAGGAAGAAAAGAGCTTCATAATGCTTTTTATTTGAAGTTTCTAACTCAATTTTGAAGGAAGTTACATCAATTTTTGTAGAATTCAAAGAAATCTTTAAAAAAAGATTTTTTGCTCGCTCATGCCACGATTGTACCACGCAGTCCTAACTTCGACCGTTAATTTGAATTTTTGACCTACCAGGTGCTTGAAAATCAAGGATTGCGAGTCTCATACTGCACCGATTTTCTTCAAACTTATACCATTAAAAGCAGAACAAAATTGCCCTACTATCGGTGCATTACTTTATTGTAAAGAGTCCTTCGTTCTAGCAGCGTTTTGGTCCCCAGCTGTTAGAAGGCCTTCTTACAGCTGGGGACCAAAATGCCGCTGGAAGTAGGGACTCTGTTGAAGAGAATAATGTACCATCAGAAAGGGATGTGTTATGCTTTGAATGGAACAAGTTTGAAGAAAAACGTTGCAGTATGAGACTCGTAATCCTTGATTTTCAAACATCCGGAAGGTCAAAATTCAAATTAACGGTCGAAGTTAGACCGCGTGACCAAAATCAAGGATTGCGAGTCTCATACTGCACCGTTTTTCTTCAAACTTATACCATTAAAAGCAGAACAAAATTGCCCTTCTGTCGGTGCATTACTTTATTGTAAAGAGTCTCTCGTTCTAGCAGCGTTTTGGTCCCTAGCTGTTAGAAGGCCTTCTTACAGCTAGGGACCAAAATGGGGCCAAAATGCCGCTGGAAGTAGGGACTCTGTTGAAGAGAATAATGTACCATCAGAAAGGGATTTGTGTTATGCTTTGAATGGAACAAGTTTGAAGAAAAACGGTGCAGTATGAGACTCGTAATCCTTGATTTTCAAACATCCGGTAGGTCAAAAATTCAAATTAACGGTCGAAGTTAGGACCGCGTGACCCCCTGACTGAAAGTCGAAATTATTTTGACGATCGCACCCCCCCCCCCCCCTGACCGAAAGCTGGATACGCCCATGCCTAGTACAATAAGTTGATGAAGTCATCTTTGAAGCAAAATCAGACTTTTGGAAAAGGAAACATAATTATTTATTAAATAATTTTAAACTAATTTCTAGAGAATGGATGCAAAGGCAAGCGATGAAAGGGTGAATCATTTCCTGATGTCGCTAAAAGATAAAGAAAATATTGATGGAAAAAGTACGAGTTCGTTAAACCATAAATCAAGTGGGGCATCAATAGAGAGTGGAGACAGCAGTGACAGTACTGAATACATTCCATATAGAAAGTCAGCATGGACAAGTAGCCATCCAACACTCCAACAAAAGATGGCACCACGGATGGTAAAAGCTGACGATTTTAAGAAAAAGTCCGCGTCAGTGATCAAATCAAATCAATTGAGAAGGACAAGCACATCACTGTTTCAAAATGAATCATCAAAAAAGAGAAGGAAAGCACTGACATTAGAACAATCTTTTAAAGAACTAAAAGACTGTAGATATCTCAGGAATCCGTCAAGACCATCGGTTGATGAGTAGCATTTCAAAAGTCACTGAGTTGCGTTTTACAAAGCACAATTACTGGATTGCATTTCGCACTTAGTGCAATAATTTCTGTGTTCATGATTATTATTTTCACATCATTTGATACACATTTATAAGAGAGTAGATGCTACGGATCAGTTTTATTAGATCCAAGCCTAGGGTTGGATTCAATCCAAGATTTGAAGGCTATTTTACATGTACAGGTCTCATAAAATGTATTCATGCCTGTTTTTAATTCAAATTAGTTTAGAAATAATACGATTCGGATGTACCATGGCCTGTGAATGTGAAATAAAATGTGAAAATAAATGATTTCAAAATACATCTGAAAGATCAATCAAAAATCAATCAAAGTTTCAATCATATTACTGTGAGTTCATTATGTTATGAGTCTGTTCCATGATTATTTGGGACTTGTACAACCATGGGCTTTCAAGAGAAGGGTATAAACATGAGAAATTCAAATGAGCAGTGCCATGCTTCCCTTTTTATGATACTATTTCAAAAAGTATTATATAAATGTATATGTTTTAGTATTATCTTGAATAAAAATCAATTTTCAATATGATTAAAGCATAAAACTTGTTTACTCTCTTGTAGAAGTAAACAAAAAGACCAATAAGAAAAAGAGGTATCAAAATGTTCTCTTCAAGTATTGCATTGTGGGTAATTATTCCAGATTACAACCCAATAAAAACATAATTTGTGGGAGAATGTTCACTTTCATTATTACCATAATCATGATGAATTTCATTTCGTATTAAATTATCAACATGTATGTCGATAATCATGTTTTTATTTTTGGATTATTTCTTAAATTATACATGAAAATTACAAAATAAGATTTTTCTTGGAATGTGTGCATTCCCAATTTTGAAAACCCAAGGCAATGGCTAGGTATGAAATATGGGAAGTTGCCTACCCTTCTCTTGAAAGCCCATGGTACAACTTAATGGAAAGCTTTGCCCAAATAGTTTGATGTCGATATACTCTAGTACCTTTTGTACACCACTTGTAATGTTTAGACATATCTCAATAATTAAAATGAAAAAATATAAAATTGTCACATTTACCTGTTTTCAATTCAAATTAGGTTTTAAAAATAGTATGCTTGACAAGTAGAAGTGATGAGTAGAAATTTGGGCTGATAATATCCAAATAGGGAAAATATGTTCACAATGGTGCTAGTTAAGTCCAGGTTTTGCACCAATAAAACCTACAGGCAAAACATTTGTATATCTTGGATTGCTAATGAAATGGACAGTAATATAATTATTAATATATATAATATAGGCCTATTTGGATAGCTAGAGCGCCAATCCTGGGAACTAAACCACGGGAATCGCAACCCATGTTCTATAGGAAAAACGGTCTTATCGCAAAAACTAAAATTGTGCTACAGAGCTAAAAATGTGTCCAAGATTAAGAGGAAAATGTGCTAAATTCAAATCCGACTTTTGGTCTATTTGTGCAAGGAAAATTTTTTAAGACATAAGCCATGGCTCAGGCATTTGTGATAAACAAAAAATTAGACCGCTTTTCATGTGGCCTGACTCATTTGATGACTGAAATGACTGTGAACAGAGCGAATCATTCATCAAATCCTGACGTCATATTCTTGCACAATGACGTCATTGATGTTTGTCAGCAACCCATCACAGTCTGAAATCTACTGAGCAGAACGTAAATTGATGGTTTTAATCTCATGGAAAGGCTGGTTTCCAGCCTAAAAGGGGCGTTAAACGTTGGTGCTCAATAAAAACAATGACGGAAGAGGTCATGGGAAGAGCAGGTGATCCCAACGACGAGTTGATTGCTCCAACAGAGGATGTAATCTCATCGACAGAAAATAGCACTGCGAGCACGGTCAGCTTGAAAGACAGTCGAAGATCATGGATTGTCTGCTTCGCTGGATTTCTCATTCAAGTTTTAATCGTTGGCATATTGCACGTCTGGGGTGTATTTTTCCTCTCTATATGCAACGAGTTTAACGCCAGTAGAGCTGAGGTCTGTAAGTAAGCATCTCAGTTCTTAACTTCCCTAAATTTTGGAAAAAGTTTATTTTAAATGTCAAACAAACGGTGGCTTTTTCATTGAGTTTCTGATGCAAAAATAATGATTTGCAATCACGCCTTTGTTTTTTCTTTTGTCTCAACTATAACGAATTATCTTTTAAATATCTGACAAGGAAGACTCTCGGAAATGCAATATGTGAGACAACGGTGATTGTGTCCAATATACAACATGCATCAAATTTTGTTTAACAGCATGGGTTGGATCTGCAGGATATGGTGTCACAATGTTATTTGGTCCTCTGGCGAGTGGGCTTATCAAAAAGATTGGAGCGCGTAAAACGGCAATGATGGGAACTATCCTATGTGTAATAGGAATACTTACGTCATCATTTGCCGAGTCTCTGACGGTGATGTTCCTGACCTTCTCCTTGGTATTTGGCCTGGGCTGCTGCTTTGCTTACACACCTACTATGTGTATTACGGGAGACTATTTTGATAAGTACATGACAGTGGCTACTGGATTCATGGTCGCCGGTGAGTACTATGCTTGGTAGGTTTGACCGAGCCTAAAATGTTTTCGGCGATATTCAATTACCATTCCAAATCTACATTTGCTCATACAAGACGCTGGTTCCAATTGTCAGTATTTCTTGATGTCTTTTCTTTAAAAGGAAGTAGTACTGGAACGTTAATCCTGGCACCGATCTCCCAGGCACTCATAGACAGTATTGGTTGGCGTAACGCCTTCAGGGTCCTGGCAGCGTTTGCTTGTCTTACATTGTGGAGTGGTTGGCAGTTCGTACCACTCCCTGGGACACCAGTAAATAGACCACCCGAGCAAACAATCAAAAAGTCGATGGCGAGACGTCTAATGGCAGACCTGCGCCTTTGGAAAAATAAAGCATTTGTAGTCTGGACGCTAAGTATTACCTGCGTTATGTTCGGCTATTACATACCTTATGTCCACTTGGTAAGTAGTGAATACGTGTGGGTAGAAGTAGAATTGAGTTGGTGGAGCTGCCGGTATGTTAAAAACAACTACAATGGCGAGTAGGGATCTTTACCTTTCATTGGTGTAGTTCTTGATACAACTGTGTCGCCAATATCATACAAAAAACTCTCTTATTCTCGTTAGGATTTTTAACCAAAACTGTGATAATTACCTCAAATAGAAGTAGCCTTTGCATAATATCCTCTTCAGCATACTTTTTTCTCGTTGATTTTTGCCTACTCTAGCCGCTGCTTTTTATTTAAGTACCACTTTACAGTCAGGTAGCTCCACCGTGTATTTTAAAAAAGATTAGACAGTAGATTGAATAAATAAAAAACAACAATAAAAACATCTAAAATGAACTTATGTTTCAAGGTGTCCTATGCTGAGACTATTGGGATTCCTCCAGAAAAAGGTTCCATTTTGGTGATGTGCCTTGGCGCGTCCACGGCAACGGGGCGGATCATGTTTGGAAAGATCGTGAAGTCGGGAGTGATGAACCGGCTCCATATGCACCAGCTTTCCATGGTCGTTACAGGAGCTGCCAGTATGCTTCTTCCACTCATTAAGAGTTTCCCAGGTCTCATCATCTACGTCATTTGTGTTGGCCTTGTGGACGGTTGCTATGTGGTACTTCTACCCGTGATGACGTCTGCATTAGTAGGGGCAGATAATACAGTCCTTGCCTGGGGATTCCTCATTGGTACATCTTCTTTCACGTTCACCCTGGGACCTCCTGTTGCAGGTAAAGTATTGACAGGAGTAACAATTTGCAGTCCCACCAAAATGATGATCATTATGTTATAGAGTTTTAAGTGTAGGTTTAAGAAAGGTAGCGTATTCGGCCAGGGTTGTGGTATTCGCCTAAATCGAATCTAGTTTTGATTACAATATTCATTCATTTTCAATTCCAGGTTGGCTTTTCGATTCAAACGGTTCATACGACGTTGCTTTCCACATAGCGGGCATCCCTGTTATTCTAGGAGCGATTGCTTTGCTTCTCATCCCTTGGGCCCAACGCACGTCCACATCCACCAACGTCATGGTGGCAGCGCGGCCTACGTACGCAACTCTCGATGAATTAGTAGTCGATGACAAAACAAACGAAGGTGACTCGCTGAGTGACGACGATTCAAATAATGGCGTAGTAATTGAACGACCAGGAAAGTTCCTTATAATCGAACTGGACGAAGATAGCGATCGAAAACTAACGGTAGGAGCCTGTAAACTGGTAAACCCAATCCATCAGAACCTAAGAGGTCGACGCCATCGCAGTATTTCTGTGTCATGCCCGAATGAGATTCCAGATTACGTGGTTCAGAATCTAGATGCTATGGGAGCTCTTACTCCGAGTATGGAGAAACTGGCACAAGCAAGAGAAAGGGCCCATGAGGAATCCCATTCGGTTATACCTAAACCAAGAAAGAGAACCATAAGTGAAGGATCGGCCCCCGCATATCTGAGCGTACAGGTATAAGCAATGTTGGTAGAGATGATCGCCTATCACTTATATGCTTGCATTGTAATTTGCAGAATACATTCTACTTTATATTATACATTATGAGTATAATGTATAGGTCGTCTTTGCAGCAACACAGTAGGATTTGCCATCTATTCGTATGACTCTATGAGTATCAGTGGTGGAGAATATCGTTCACAGTTCAAAAATAGGCATAATTTCAAAGTGCAGAACAACATCGACAATTAAGATCTTCCATAGTTATTTAAAAAGTTTAATTTCTATATATTGCTATGTCTTCGTAAAAATCACAAAAATTAAATAGCGTTCATTTGGTAACTCAAAATTAAAATAAATATTTATTACTTTCTAATTATAACTATTTTATGTCTCTCCAGGATCCACAATTAATGCGACATGTCGGCGTGGATGATGACGTCATCTTAGATGCATTGTCTCCCACAGATGATGCAAATTCTGCAACAAATCCCTGGATGCAAGCGACATCACCCCCCTCTATACGTAGCCCTCATCTAATTCTAGGAACGCACTCCTCGAGCAACAGCCTATTTCCTTCAACGCATAGCTTAGAGCCCGTACCTGAGGAACCATCTGTAACTATGACAGCAAACATTAACGATGTTGCTATAGTAACCACTACTGACGCTACGGCCAATAATACCCAAACACCTGGAAATCCATTTATTGTACAAAGGGAAGATTCTACAAGAAGTTCTAGCTCAGAAGGAAATAGTTGGGATTTTGTCGAAAATGAAAGCTTATTTATAAACCAGGAAACAAAGGAAAATGACAGTAGCCAAGATGTTACACAAATATAATAGAAAAAATAATAATATTTATTTATGTGTTGTTTTAAATTGAATATATTTTTGATATATTTCATGAATGAATTTAAATAATGAATGAAATATAAATATGGTACAATACTACATCAATAATAAAAGTGTGTTCTTTGCTACTTTGGCTATTAACATACATCGTCGTTTATTAATAAACATAAAGGGTGGACCTAAAATGATCAGATTCAAAAAATTACATAGTTTGATTATAAATATTGGTTCAGAGACTTTTCACTCAATTCACGTGAGAGATCATATATATCCTTCGGTCAGTTCCACTCTAATAGGCCTCTATATATATTAATGATTTGAAAACAATAACATGTGGCGAGCATAAAGATGTGACAGTATAAGAATGGACTCAATAAATATCATGACTATTTTGATTAACATTTGCACTTGTTTATATAAAATAGTACCATTCATTGAGCAAGCTAATTTCTTCTAGCCTGTTCATTTTTGGTTCACCCTGGTACACGACTAGGAATCTCATAGACATATTCAGTGATCATTGGAAGCTGACAACTATGGATCACATAGACACATACAGGAGCTTACATGGATCTCATAGTTATATATTCAGTGATCATTGGAAGCTGACAACTATGGATCTCAGATACACATACAGGAGCTCACGTAGATCTCATAGATATATTCAGTGATCATTGGAAGCTGACAACTATGAATCACATAGACACATACAGGAGCTCACGTTGATCTCATAATTATATATTTAGTGATCATTGAAAGCTGACAACTATGGATCACATAGACACATACAGGCGCTCACGTGGATCTCATAGATATATTCAGTGATCATTGGAAGCTGACAACTATGGATCTCAGAGACACATACAGTGATCATTGGAACCTGACAGTTATGGAAATCATACAACATATACCGTGATAACTGAAAGCTGGATACTATGGATCTCATAGACACATTAAGTGATCATTTGAATGATTATACTTCATTATAACACATTAATATTGTAGTCATTAAACTTCATTGTAACATGTCAATATTGTAGTTTTATACAGTACAGCATTGTGGTTAAATTATCTCTTCGTCATGTTTGTGTAGCTTTTCCATTGTAGCTAAATGAATTCACTGTGACTAACATCACAATTGCCACAACAGTCAAATTTAGAATTCACAAAGGCAAAAGGAATCGAGTCTTATGCAGTCAAAAGGAATTGAGTCTTCTGCTGTCCTAGAAGGGAGAGCACCAGATGATTTGAAGTGAAGAATAAATCTGTACTTCCTGGTTACCCGACCTGCCACTGGAAAACATGAAGCATAACGTAAACAATAGGTGTATTTCTGAATGGGATGGGATTAACTTACCAGGCTTTGTCATGTAATAGTGCTCATGAAGCATATTTGTAAAGTAATATTTTGCAAAAATAGCCCAAAACAGATACAATGCCACTTTAAGTTGCAATGAAAAGTCAAAATTAGAAGAAAAAATCTCAATAAACAACATGAAGGTATAAAACTAGAAATTAATACCCCAAAACAGGAACATTGATAATTTATAAATTAGAGAAAGTATAATGTTTAGTTTTTACCCTCAGTCCTTTTCCACCCTTTGGTTGTTCTTTAATGGCTTTTTTCTCAAGGTCTTCTCTTTGTTGTTGCCTTCGCTTTAGTGCTTCTGGATCTTTTATGCCTCTTGACTCATTGGCTTTCATTCTTTGCTCGGCGGCAGCTGCTGCTTGTTGGCGTCTGGTCTCCTACAAATGACATGGATACAGTATAGATTATTCAAACATGCCAAGTGTGTCTCAGCTAGTCAGCTTAAAGCATGATACATGATTCTTTATTCATCAAATAAACATCTGGGGATATGAAATAAATATCTTGGATGACTCAATCTGCGTTTAGCCTTGGTATGAGAGATAAGAAGAAGATAGATGGCCCAGACTGTCCCCCATGTCAACAATATAAAGTGCTGCAAATTCTCATGTTATCATACTACTGCTGTAACCCTCCAATTGTGAACCTGTGCTACAAGTCATAGGAACTTGTGAACAGCTGACTTCTACAGTGGTCCACCTTGAAGAATAGTGAAAAATAGAGAATACATACTTCTAGACTCAATATTTTTCCAGGAAGAATCTGTCAATTGGCTAAACAAGACTAGTTCCTGTGCTACAAGTTCCTGAGTTGAGTAGATTCTAAAATTGTTTATTTTCTGAATACAACCCGGAAGTGCTAATGCAACGCACTTTCGCATGATTCCTGAAGTTATATTACCTGATCTATAGCCTCATATCCGGAACTTTCTTCTTGGCAACATGATGAACATGATCCCATTTTGTGATATGGCCTAAATAGGCTACAATAGGACGAAATATGAGATTTAGCAGATTTTGGATTTTTTCAAAAGCTGCCCCTCGTTGGAACAGTTCAAAACGAGATCAAGTCAACACATGTTCACATGTTTATAGTAAATCGGTCTTGATGAGTTTATACACTTAACAACTGTTGATTTAGTCACAGTACAAGGTAGGTAATCAGTAAAACATTAAGATCTAACTACAGTTTACAAGATAATGGTGCAGGAAGATCAGAAAAAGTACGGTCACTTCACTTTGATTGAACATCGATGGTTGATTTTTAAAAATTTCACAAACACACGACATAGGATGTCTACACATGAAAGTATATAAGTGAAAAGTACCAGTGACAATCATTTTAAAGGTTGAATAAAGACTATAGAAGAAATTCCACCAGGATCGCAAATTCAAACAAAAATAATCTTAGTCATATTTGGTTTGGTGCAAGATAATAAATCCTGAAACCCATTGATCCTCTGTGTTCTGTACCGACCCTTTCCTTACCCCATTCCCTCCCATTCCATCCTGCCTCACCATTTGATCTGCATGCCCTGGTGCATGCCATTCCTTGCCCCTTTGTCTCACAATTATTTATACACCAAAGTGGTATGAGGATGGCTTACACAGAATGGGTCATTGCGCAGTCTTATCCTGTTCCAGGACTATAGTCCTGCGCCCTCTCATATAATTTGTATGATTACAATTTGGTAGTTTGAGGCACATATAATTGACAAGAACAGCATACTTCGAAAAATTCCTGAGTACTTTAAGAACTCTTCATGTAGTTGAAACTAGTGGTGGTGATTTTATTGTGATATACAGTAGAACCTGTATAACCGAACACCTGGCTAATCCGAACACCTTCCAATTTGAACACTTTTTTCTGTCCCATTTTTTCCTCCCATTGACTTCCATGTTAAATAAACCTTGAAATCTGAACACCTCCTAATCTGAACAGTGAACAACCAGATATGAAAAAATGACCTGTCTAATCTGAACATTTTTATCAGAAATCAAATGTCTGGACATTTCAATAATAGCCACATATTGAGTCAATGTTATTTTATCTTTACATATACATGTACAATGTAATCAAAGAACCAATACTGCCCTAATTAACTTATTTAGTCTCAGTGACATCCCTTATTTGTGGAAAACAACAGGATGATTTGAAAAGGTGTGAATACAGGAGTTAATTGGTTTATCCTATTAGAAAAGAACTGAATGTTTTATGTTTGGATTAAGAGAAATGTGTGAATCAAGAAGATAATTGATTTATCATTATTGGAAATTACCTGGATGTTTTTGATTTGGATTAAAATAAAGGTGAGAATCTGGGAGATAATTGGTTTATCCTTATTGTAAATTAACTGGATGTTTTTGATTTGGATTATGAACAGGTCTTAGATGTTTTATATCCCATGGGTCTGTTATCACGCCTAACCATCGACAAGGTACAGTCACGTGACCTTGACAAAATATACCGTAGTACACTTTTGATGTACTATGTCATTTCTGCCATTTTAGATCGCCATTTTCTAGAATGAGGAAGCGAGGAAAGAACTAGCATTGATTTGATCAATATTGTGTCAGTTCATCATCAGGTAGTTGTTGCATTCGATTTGTAATTAAGTTGCAAATATGCATATCTACTTTAAATGACCCTCAGCAACTTCAATATCTTGTTATAGATCTACCCAGCACGTCAGGGATCTCTAAATCTTGACTGAATTTCTCAAAATTCTCTCTATTTTTTGTTTTGCTATGCAAATAACAGCCAAACTACGACTAACACAACTTAACACGGTGTATAACCCAAACGCTCCTACATGCACGACGGAGCGTTTCATTACTGAAATTAAACAAAGAAACGCTCCGGAGTAGGAAAACTGTCTGGCGGGAATGATGAGCCGTCTGACAATTTCCCCAATAATGGGAATTAGAGGTATGAGTTACATATTTCGAGTATACCATTCGATGGGTGTGATATTCATGTTGTACGTGGCTGGCTGTTGACGTTTGAAGCAATTAGGAAGAGCTGTACGAAGCAGTATAGTTATCAAAATTCAAAAACGTATTTGTCATTCTACCGGTCAAAACCCCTTTTGTCGATACATGTGGTTAGTTGAGCCAAGATTAGAGCACCAACGTATATTTTAGTCAAATTCCAATGCTTCAACGCACCATACATTATCGTAATAGTGATTTGATGACCGAAAATCCAGTCTTAAAAATGATGACATTCTCATATTCAAGAAACGCTCCGATCTGGTTAACACAGTGAATTGGAAACGCTCCGGTAGTCTAGATCAGCTAAGGAAATATATAGCTTGCCTTTCCTTTTCAGGAAGAGAAAGAAAAGATCTATTATACCCCTTGGCATCAATAGAAGAAAGATTAATTCACATATAACTTTTCGTTTTTTTCTATAGTTTTATGATTTAGCACATATGTAGGCATGACATCATCTAATGTATAGGCTTTAATCAGCTAGTTGCACGTTTAGCACCACCAGGTTCAGATGTTTCAATTTGCCTAACAAGTACAACACGTTTTTGAGAGATAGATTCGATTCGGAACTCTTCTCTAATAATCTGAAAATGATATCAAAACAAAATGGTAAGAGCGTTTCTAAAATTGTGGTCTAAATCGACGGAGCGTTTCGAGGAAAACAAGCGATTTCTCGAGAACAAGTAATGGATTTGGACTGGGATTTTAGGAAATGAGAATATACGAGTTTGTGATCTACTACTTAAACAGAAAGATTAACGTTTTCATAGAAATACTAGTTTAATTCGTAATTAGTGGTCAAGTCGTCATCTTCAGATTCGTTCGATCTACACTACGGAGCTTTGATCAAGCAAATAACAGTTTACCACCAGAAGTTGAATAAATAAGATCTTTGCTCACGGTATTGTTCATCGAATGGCACATAATATTTCACCATGACATATGATATGTAAGAGAAACGAGAGAAACAAACTTACGGTCATAGTAGAATCTTCATTAGCCGCCATTTTATTTCGCTCCGGAGCGTTTCCGCGTAAATGTAACGCTCCGTCGTGCACGTAGGAGCGTTTGGGTTATACACCGTGCTTAAGATAAGTAAAAAAAATATACATTCAGAGTTAATGCAAAACCGCTTTTTACTTTGGATGCTACTACTAAAAATAGATAATGTATGTTGTCAACTCACATGTATGTTGTCACATTGGCCTTACAGATCTCAATTCACAGTTAATTTTACAGTGAATGAAATGCTATAATGTACGTGTAATAGAAGGAACATATTTGATAATAAAGTAATAATATTTAATAGGCATATCAGCAGTGTATGCCCTAAGGATTCCAGAGCTGCTGGTCAAAATGGCATTACTGACCAGTTGCAATGTTATTTTCCTATACCTAGTGAAAAAATCAACTGGTCAGTATCAAAAGTAACCAGATAATGACCAGCTGTCCGACGCTTAAGGCGTGCCCTGCATATCATATATATTTACCCTAATCTTTTTTCCGTTAATCCATAAAATTGTCATTGATATGATTAAATGTCAATGTTACTAATTCTTTTTTTTGTGTTCCATACCTGGCTTTTGAACTTCTGCACTTTCCAGATATACAGTGTCCCAAAGTATGCCCCCTCCCTAGGCAGACATATACCAATGTCTCCATAGTATGTGTCATATATCATTTTTGAGCTTATCCAAAGTTACATTGATTTGCCAAATATGATGGTTCAAATGGTAAAAAGTAACAGGCATTTCAAAAATTAGCGTTTTGTCAAAATGATAGTTCATTTCAGTATCCTGGAAACAGCCCTGACCCTGTGACAGAAAATGTGGATGCCATTCTCGAAGATAGGATGGCTATTCAGTTCTAAAAAGATGACGTTTATGGTAGATACTCCAAGGAAACTCTTCTTATGCCTTAAAAAGGGTTCATGAGGATTACAAAATGCCATATCCCTATTTGAAGCCTGTTAAGGTCATATATGGAAAGTATTGCTGCTGTTAACATGGCGGCTAAAGAGACACACCGATTATTGTTTTGGTGTAAAACTGACTTTAATTTTGGCCAAACACTAACTTTTGTATTCCATTTTTTTTCCATTTGTGAGTTGAACCATGATACTCGGCAAATTAATATAACTTTGGATGAGCTTTAAAATGATATATGACACATACTATGGAGACATTGGTATATGTCTGCCTAGGGGGCCCATACTTTCGGGACACCCTATAGCATAAATTTTGAAAGTCATCTTGCTAGTATAGATCTCTCCATGAACTCCTTGAGATTATTAAAATTCATAAAAGTGCAACTAAACATAACGTAACGTACCGACGCCGAGTGGCCAAAAAGGTCGGAAGATATCACGCCATGGTTACATATTAATCACCATATTAACACTTTCATAAAATAAAATAGCATTCAACGAAAAAATCACGTTTACCTGTTTATCTGTACTAGGGATACAGGAGCATGTTCATTGAACATCACTTGTTACGCATAAAACCCTTAATGCATTTTGAAATTAAATCATTGCAATGTTTAATATTATAACTCATGAATTTCAATTACAGGGACAACATACACTGTGAGTTGACAACGTACATTTCTGATTTTTTAAATTATACCAAATGCATGAATATTTATTAAATCTTAACCCGTCTTAAATTGTGCAGTTTAGAGAAACACATTCTCATTAAAATATTCGACACTCCGAGACGTCAGGGGAGAAAATTATCAAAGGAAATGTGTAAAAAACAACATTTTTCCAACCGAACAATTGTATGGGTAGACGTACAACGAAAAAAATCGAGCACTGCTCGAAGATCTTTTAACGTTATTAGAAAAATAAATGTCTTTGAAATCGAATACACGCAAAATCAAACAGGAAATCCTTTTTGTATTCCTCAAATTTATTTTTGAAAACCTGCATCAAACCTACATCATAGTCTTTGCTTAAAATCAGTTAATAGTGACATTGTACATCAAAAGTGTACTACGGCATATTTTGTCACAGTCACGTGACTGTACCTTGTCGATGGTTAGGCGTGGTTATGATAGCTAAGATTCAATCAGTAAATGTTTTATGATCACAAAGACAACACAGACACAATTGCAATCAAGATTTCACGAGAACAGAAAAAATTCAACTTCGTAATATCCTATCACTAAAATGCCTCCTAAAAAGGGAGGATTATACATCATCTCGAATGAACACTCATGAAAAATTCCTTTTTACTTGAAGAGGATATCTACTCAAATATTGCTAATGCTTAAAGTGCCAAAAAACAAACAACAATGAAGGACTTTTTCAAGCAAAAGTAAAGCAGTGTTATATAACCATAATATGGGATAAGTCATTTGAGAAGCTTAAGAATTCGTACGAGAGTATCATATACTTATACTGTCAGTGTATTACAAAGTTTTTGCCAAATATAAGTTATTTTTACTAAAATAATGAAATATTCAAAATGTAAATAAAAATAGCATATAGGCTATAGGCCTATTGTAGAATAAACTCATCAACAATATGACTTAGTATTAAGTGTTCAATATAGTGGACTGAACAATGAAAATCCCCCCCCCCCCCCGATCAACATTATCCTGGAAACTTGAACACCTGCCAATTTGAACGCTTTTGGCTGGTCCCATGGGTGTTCTGATTAGACAGGTTTTACTGTACATCACTAAAAGAGATTTTCGCGATGTATTGATGTCTGAAACAAAACATTGATGTTTTAAAAAAATCAAATTTGCTAAAAATCACCAGATATGTCTTCATTCTGAAATCGTGTCTGTTAATATCACACATGGGCCCATGCAAGAAAGTTAATTGAAAAATATTAATTTTCAGGAGGACCTCAAAGAGGATTTGATTCTGATTTGGAAATTACATTTCATATGTGATATATCTATATCTTACAGTTACCAGGATGGGTCTTACAAAACAATACCTGAGATATGCACCAACTGCAGTCTTTGGTGTGGTTGCAAGCCAGAACTGTAACATAGAATACATAGACTTGCCTGAGCAGACTGGAACATTCTGCGCAGTTGGAGCCTGTGAACATGTCATCATTTGGAACCTCAGGAAGGGAGAAAAGGTGAGGACTGCAAAGAGTTGATAATTGATAGGGTTGTACAACCAGCTGTTATCCATTTGATTGTACAGGCCCATCTGATTATCATTGCTCCTAGTGTAAGCAACATGTCTGATATTAACTCCATCACTGCCAAATGAGATTCTC
This sequence comes from Owenia fusiformis, assembly GCA_903813345.2. Lineage (NCBI taxonomy): Eukaryota > Metazoa > Annelida > Polychaeta > Sabellida > Oweniidae > Owenia > Owenia fusiformis. The sequence continues at coordinate 7,891,302 of CAIIXF020000011.1, forward strand.
TTTTCAATCTTATTTTCACATACCTGTATTTGTTGTCTGGCTCTGTCACTTTGGATTTTTATTTTTAAACTTATAACATCTTTCTGTCATTATCCCAACAAATGAAATTCTGTAGGGATATAGTGAAGCCCTCCATCCATTCGTCAGTCAGTCCATCTGTCCAGAAAATAAATTAAAATATATCTCGAATGTCTGTCTTTTTATGTTCTGCAAATTAAAGGTAGAGTAGATGGTAAATATAAAATTATGGCATATACAGATTAATGAAATATGAATTTGTTTTTTTTGATTTGCTGCTCTATGAAGTTGCCATCTTCTAGTTGAACACATGGTGCTCTTATTAATGTAATGTGACCTTATATAAATGCTTTATATTGTACAGGTTCTGCTGTTACAAGGAGATAAACATGAGGCTACCATTATAGCCAAAAGTCCAGATAAACAAAATATAGCAGTTGGATACAGTGATGGCACAGTCCGTATTTTTAATCTCACATCTGGAGAGGCAACTGCATCTTTTAGTGGGCACAAGTCTGGTGTGACATCACTGCAGTATGACCATGAGGGGGTCAGGCTGGTGTCAGGATCAAAGGTGAGTTTAACTTTGTTGTATAGATCAGTGGTTGGATTGCAAATCTTTGGTATTTTGATTACTCATATGACATGTATTTGATTTGATGGTTTTACTAATTTAGTTGTTGGATTAAATGCTACAGTATTATTTTAGACACAGGTCAAAAGGTATAACAAAATAATCATTTCAGCTTAATTTTGGCTGAAACTTATGAAATAAAATTATCTCATAACAGCCAGATGTGACATACTTTTGATGAAGATATGTATTGTAGTACATGTATGTTAATTCCAGGACATGCCTATGATCAACAGATTATCTGTATATTGTGGCTATTATCTATAAATCATTTGGAAATAATGAATGTACTAATTGTATTTGTATTTATTTAAAACAGGACACAGATGTTATTTTATGGGACATTGTCAATGAGTCTGGACTGTTTCGTCTAAAAGGTCACAAAGGTCAGATCACGCAGTCCCTATTCATGCAGAAACACAACATCCTTGTTACCAGGTATACCAACTAACTCTTCAATTTTAAGAATTTCGTGTATTATGATAACCATGTAGTCCATCTAAGCATGTTCATCATAATACACGAGAGAATTTAAATTTATGAAGATTCAATATTAATTAAAAAGTTATTGAAAAATAAGAGGGTTGCATTTTTACTGTCACCGTGTACAGCTAATAACAAAACTACAGAAATGCTTCTATAGATCGTTATTGAATTTGATTTAAATCTATTTCTTGTTATATTTTATATTTCAGTTCGAAGGATACATTCATTAAATTCTGGGACCTGGACACACAACATTGTTTCAAAACTCTAGTGGGACATAGGACTGAGGTAGGCACTCATCAAGAACTAAAAACCCCTTTCATTGATCTCATGAGGATTATTTTTCAACAGGATGCTGAATCCTAGTTTTACATTATTCATCAAAATTTCATCTTTTTGACAAGGTTCACTAATTTTCAAAAGGATGGCCTGTAATTTTTCAGATTCTACCACCTGCTTGCTTTAATGCTTGGGGGAGATCACTTCATGTTATAAGTTTCAACAGAGGCAATATTGGTTACCATGGCAACAAATTAAAATACTTACACTTACTCATTCCATTCACTCGTATGCAATCAGGAGGTGACATGTTGGCTTATTACTGCCTTGTTGTTTATGATTCTATCTTTATTTAACCATTTATTATGTCACCACCAGGAATGGTGACATATTGTAATAGTCTCCAGATTTCTTTGTATCTGGTTGTTGGTGTTTGGCATTTAGCATCTGTAACAATTGGCATTTTGCAGTCGATATCTGTAACAAATGGCAGGTGGTGACATTTTGCATGTAACGCCTCGTTGATTACAATACTGTCTTCATGTATGGATTTGGGACACTCATTTTCTGTAATATGTACATATCCGCATAATGTTTTATTTCTGGTATATCGATAGCTTCTACATTAAATCCTCGTCCCAGATGTTACCTGTCATAATACATAATTTGTCCTTCATGTTCTAGGTGTGGGGGCTGAGCATAGTACAGGGGGAGAGATTGCTGGTGACGGGGTCAGCTGACAATGAACTGAGACTGTGGCAAATACAATACAGAGGCGAGGTAGGCATGGTGACACAGTTATATTAACATTTTTCAATAAATGTATAGGAAGGACCAGGCTTTGCCTGCATTTCACAGTTTTTTAATCGTAAATTAAAGTCCAAGTTTATACAAAAGAAATAAAAAAATTTTCACGAACCTTCTTATATCACCAATGCATGTATACACATGGTGTAATTGGTATATCTCTCTGCCAGGATGCAGTGATAGCTCCAGCTAGTGTTAAAGAACAGATCACTGGGGATGAGGAAAAGATGGAAGAAGATGCTGAAGATGAAGAGGAAGAAGACACAACAAGTGTGAGTCTTTTGCTGTATTTGTTCAAGTTGCCCAGTTTTCGAATTGATTTTGCTCCACATATGTTGCCATGTCATTATTTGTAGTATGTTCAAAATGTGACTTTATAGCCTGAGGATAGATGCAAGACTACATTTTGTTTTCTACTTTGTCATGTATTTGTATTTTATTTTCAGGACATAGCTGGATGTGTTAACATTGGTAGTGTATTCAGACATGGAAAGGACAGAGTGTGGTCCTTAGCTACGGATGACACAGGCAGATACCTAGCTTGCCATGTAAGTACACAATGTAATTGTCCACCCCTTCAGAGGTATACAGTTTCTCAGTTTAACAATTAAGAACCAAGTGGGGTGGAGTGGAGTGGCAGTCAACAGCAAGATTCCAATGTTGCATACAAGTCAACAATGTAAAATCATGAAAGTATTGCCTACTGGTTAATAAAGAAATGAAAGTTTGGTTCTTACCTTTATATGTATTGTATGTCAAGTATTACCATATTCTCTCTAATAAGTGCACAGTTCCAATGAACGCACATGCAACTTTTATGTTGAATAAAAAGAAAATCTCAAGAAAACAAGGTTTAATGTACATGTATTAGTTTTCATTATTTACACAACAAGATGTCGATTGATGATTATATTTAAAGTAGATAAAGAAATACATGAGCTGTAGAGTATGTAAACCTTAGAGATAACAAGTGATAACAACTAAAAAGATGATCGGCAATATTTTTCTAAATTGTTTGGATGTGGGCTTATTTGAATCTCTCAATATTTATCCTTTTAAATTTCAAAATGGAAACCGCACTGTGCGCTCACTGGAGAGAAAACGGTTAGTAAGTTAAAATGAAACTGGAGAGGCAGATTAGGTAAATTGTATACCCTTGCTTCATCAGGAAAAAGGAACATGTGTGTAACAAATTGTCACACTTATGTAACCACTTGCAATGACAAACCGTATAGTGACCTTATCTAATGTTAATGCCTTATTAATCATATACTTTCATGATTTCTATTTTCAGGGTTCTGATTCAACATTGGAACTCTTCAAAGTTAGAACCGAGGAGGAGTTAAAGTCACATCTACACAAGAGACAGAAAAAAGCAAGAAAGAAATTAGTGTGAGTAGCACTGTTTTGAGAGCCATCTTTTCAACCTCTTATATGCTTAATGTTTATGTACATTCTCATGGGTATCATTATTTTCATTTCATTATTTATTTAAAGTTTGGTATAAAGACAGAAATAAGAATGAACTAAATCAAGCAATGTAAACTTGCAAGAAAAACATATTTTGAGAAATAAAGAAACCATCTGTGCAATATTATAACTAAAGCATTTCTTTTTATCGCACAATTTCTACATTCAGTAGAGGATCTAAAAATATGTCATTTTGAGCACATTGTCTCCCTGTGTTAAAGTGTGCGCCAAAGTTTAAAACTGCGCAGGCGCACCGCTCTCGCTAAACTATATAAAGAGATTACCAGGTACACGATTCAGAGGTAAGCCAGGAAGGCGAACGATCATCGTCTCGTGATGATTTCCCATATAATCGTAACCAGGGAAGTTTCACCATTGAAATTGAAAATTACTATTAGATATACTTTGTAGATGTTATTTATGAAGCTATTTAGTGTTTGCATCAATCAAATGGCTCATTTTGAACATATAAATCGTATTTGTGTTTTGTTTCCCAGGGAATTGTATTGTGTGTATGTAGTACACACATAAGTGTACATTATACAGTACTTGAATAGCCTGGTTTACATAATATTGAAGGGCATGCTGATTACATGCACACGAGTACATGAATGAAGGCCTAATATTGATATACGTAGCTTGCATACCTAAATAAAAAATAAACTCTTCTAATCCCCTAATGTAAACACGGCGGTATACGTAGCCCAATTTATCGGGGACTTTAAGGGCATAATAAAGTAGAGTGATATTTTAAGCACATTCTCTTCCTATTTCCAGGGCAGAAGGAAAAGAGGCATCTGAAGACATCAATGTAGAACTTAAACCAGATGACAGGCTGCCAAGATTAAATCCAATTAAAACATCATTTAAAACTAAAATACGAGCATTTGACATGGGAGCAAGCAAGAATGGAATCATAAATGTAAGTTGCTTTAAAATCCTGATCCAAATAGAGGCTGTTCTGGTGTAAAACTGAATACCCTTGATCAAATAAAGTGAGTTAAAAATAGACTTTTTCCCCATACCAACCTACATCATTACAAGATTTAGTGGAATCGTCTGGGACTGGAAGAATTGTCCATGATGGTACAAATTCAAAAGCCCCTTCTCATCTTCTCTTACTTGAAGTCTTTGAACATAATGAATGTTTTTTGAGGGTGAGTGAATTTAAACTAGGAGTGTGAAATAATTCATGTAACTTAGAACCAGAGTTTAAAAAAACTACAAACTTACTACATACAACAATACTAAAATATTAATATTTGTTTTCTATATAGCAACAAAAATATACAGTGCCTATACTAAATGCAATGCTCTCCCCACATTGAATGAAGATTTGGATATATATATGGCTACTATTTCAAGAGAAAAGAAAATTTCTTATATCATGGGTGATTTTAATATTGACCTTTTCAAAATCGAACAACATGCTCAAACAGAAAACTTTTATGAAATCATGAAATCATACAATCACTCTCCACTTATTTATAGACCAACACGTGTAACTTCAACATCAGCAACATTGATTGATAACATATTTACAAATGATAATAAAGTTAATTTATGTGGTGTTTTAATCTACGATATATCTGATCATTTTCCCATCTACGCTACTAATGAAAGAATACTTCCAAAAGCTAAAACAGTCTTAATTAAATACAGAAAAGTCAATAAGGAGTGTATCAATTTATTTAAATCAATGTTAAGTAACACAGATTGGAATAATGTAATCTCAATTAATGATCCTAATGAATCTTACAATATTTTTGACACAACCATCCGTTCTTTATATGACAAGTGCTTTCCTTTTTTGACTAAGAAAATAAAAATTTTCAATGATGCATCAAAACCTTGGATAACTTTAGGAATCATCAAATCTGTTAAAACAAAATCTAAACTTTATAAAAGATACTTAAGAAATCCATCTTATGCAAACAAAACCACTTACAAATCATATGACAAAATCCTTAGAAAAATTGTAAATGCTTCTGAAAAACACTTTTATAGACAAAAATTTCAAGCAGCTGCCGGGAGTATTAAAGACAATTGGGAAATTATTAACGATTTACTTAAAAGGAAAAAACATAATTCTAGCAATGTAACTTCTTTTTTGCACGATGGTAAAGAAATAAAAAATGAACAGGAAATTGCAAATCATTTTAACTCATTCTTTTCTGAAATTGGTCAAAATCTTGCTTCAAAAATCCCCTCTTCAGATAAAACACCCTTAGAATTTATGACAAATCTCAACCCACAGTTAAGCAGTATATTCTTAAATCCTATTGACTCAAATGAACTACTGAAGGAATTTAAACAATTAAAAGATTCGGCTGCTGGAGTAGATGACTTTAAACCTAATATCATTAAGCAATGCAGCGATAATTTTCTTAAACCTCTCTTACATATATTCAATAACTCATTCTTAAAGGGTGTTTTTCCAGATAAACTAAAAATTGCTAAAGTTACCCCTATTCATAAAAAAGATGAATTCAATTTATTTACTAATTATCGGCCTATATCAGTTCTTCCTGTCTTTTCAAAGATCCTAGAGAAACTTATGTATGCACGGATGAGTAATTTTATTGTTAGATTTGGAATTCTGTACTTGAATCAATACGGCTTTAGAGAAAAAAGATCTACTTATATGGCAATTCTACAATTTGTTGAAAAAATTAAGAAATCTGTTGATAGCAATGAATTCAGCATTGGGCTCTTTTTGGATTTTTCAAAAGCATTTGATACCATCGATCATAGCATACTGTTACAAAAATTAGAATTTTATGGATTTAGGGGACCTGCTCTTAGGTGGGTCTCAAGTTATTTAACAAATCGAAACCAATGTACCAAATATCATGATACAAGTTCATCTTTTGAAACTATCAAATGTGGTGTTCCACAGGGATCTGTTTTAGGGCCCCTATTCTTTATCCTTTATATTAATGATATCTATCTGGCCTCTCCAACACTTCTCTTTGTTCTGTTTGCCGATGATACAAATATTTTAATCAGCGGAAAAAACCTTAATGAAATTAAAGATACTTTAAATACTGAACTTAATCAAATTAGAGATTGGCTTGTAGCCAATAAACTTTCTCTTAATATAAATAAAACCAAATACATATTATTTTCTTCTAAGCAAAAAAAGATAAATACCACAAATTTAGATATATTTATTGATGGTAAAAAGATTGAAAGAGTAACACATACTAATTTTCTTGGATTGATCATTGACCAACACCTTACATGGAATGACCATATTAGTAAAGTCAAAATGAAAATATCGAGAATAGTTGGCATTTTGTATAAGATTAATCATTTACTAGATAGGAAAACCTGCATGACTATATATCATTCTCTGATTCATTCCTATTTAACATACAGTAATATTATTTGGGGAAATGCCAATATCACCTCAATTAATTCACTTCATTTAATACAAAAGAAATTTGCTAGATTAGTTACTCATAGTGGATATAGAGATCATAGTTCACCATTATTTAAAGAATTAAGAATTCTAACCATCCATGATATATTTAAAGTCAACGTAGCTGAATTTTTCTTTAAGTGGCAAAATAATGAAAACAATATCCATGATATATTTCCTAACTTATTTACAAGGCATATTGAATTACACAAGTATGATACAAGAGGTAAATACAACTATGCCTTGCCCCAATTTAAAACAGAATCCTTTGGAAGAAAGATGCTTTCATTTTCCGGACCATTTATTTGGAATGGCCTCCCTTCAGAAATTAAAAATTCAAGGTCGAGTAAATGCCTTAAATCTAAATATAAGAAACATATTTTGGCTTTGTATACATGATTTCATTTTACACTTTTCATATTCATGTATTTTATATAAAAATGATATACAAATATAACTCGAAGCCTGGGTACTGGACACTAAACCTGTAAATATTTATATCTGTGATGCACCTCCCCCACCAACACTTCCTCTTCGATCTTCTCTAAGACAAAACTTAATCTTGATATGTTTGATAATTCCTTGACCTTACCTTGTTCTTAATATTCGTAATATTATGCTTTAACATGTACGGGTATAAACATCAGAAATGATGTCACCTGTTAAACCTTTTATATGTACTGTATTTTATTATATTATTAAGGAAATTGAAATTGAAATTGAAGTCTATATTTCATAGAACCAAATTGCTCCTCAATTCAATAAGAAGTGCTTCTAGACCTAAATGTTACAATAAAAAATAAGGAAATTCTAAAATGTTGCACAAAAAATTACAAAATCGTAAAATGTTGCTAAAAAATTACAAAAATCATAAAATATTACATAAAAAATTACAAAATATAATTAAACAGATTATATACACAAGTTGTTCTCTCCAGTGATTATGTTATTTAGGATGCCCCTCATACAACTGAAAAGGTTCACAGTCACTGCTAATCTTTTATATTGCAGATTATATCCTTACTAAGCAATGACACACTGGATGTCTTCTCTCCTGTGATTGTTTATTTATATATTTGCTATTCATGAGGCCACAGCAGTGTCTATTATTTCTATTAGTCAGAGCTCCAGATTTTTTCCAGGGCTCTAGGAAGTGATTCTACACAATCCATTTAACATTGTTGTTTAATATAGACTTCATGTTGCAATAAGTATTCTGAAAAAGGTTATCCCTTTAAGCAGATACTAATCTAGTATGTGTTAATTGTGAAAGTTGCACATTATTGACTACCCTGTCCAAATTTAAGGGGTTACGGGGGGACCTCAAAATTATTTGTATTCCTATGTATGCTTCTATATGTTATCTTATATTACAGGCTATCACCTTATTAAACAATAACACACTAGAGGTGTTCTGTGTTGATACCACTGAGAAGCAATCTGGTGAGAGCATCTCCAAGGGCAGACTGAGTATACAGGGCCACAGATCAGATGTGCGTACAATGTGCTTCAGTTCTGACAACACTGCACTGGCATCTGCTAGTGGGGAGGCTCTCAAAATATGGAACAGGTAAATAATACATTAATCTCCCAGGCATGTAGCCAGGTGAGGGGGGGGGTGTCGGGGGATTCGAGCGAGCCCACCTCCCCCTCCCCTGACCAAAAATTCTTCATGCAGATTTTCACCTTTCTGAGCGCTTTTCAAGTGAATTTGGGCCAAAGCTGTTAAGTGTGAACCCCCCCAGGATTTTTTGGAAAATGAATCCCCCTTTGGCAAAAAGCTAGCTATGGGCGTGGGAGCTGCACCCACTTGAAATTTTGAAAATGACCTAACAGTACACCCACTTGAACCTATTTACACTCATTTGAAAATGAGGAAAATCATGAAAACTGGCACATTTTGACCAACTTTGGTCAGAGGATTTGTACATACTTGGTGAAAGGAACCTTGGGAGAACATTGCATAGTGTTTTATCATTATGTTCATTTTCCAATTTGTCAAAGAATATGTCTGAACGCCTTCATATTTTTAGATTGAAATCAAGACAGTATAAAATAGACTGAATATTTTGAGCTTAAAGGTGTTGTGCACTGATAGTGGCACAAAATATTTTACTTAGATATGCTACATACACTTGATCAATTTAGTATTGTATTTTGATTTTCCAGGACAAGTCAGCAGTGTATTAGGACAATGGAATGTGGCTATGCACTCTGTTCAATGTTTGCTCCTGGTGACAGACACTTAATCATCGGCACTAAGGTAATTATAGCTTAACTCAAAATTGCAAAGGGCAAGGCTTTCCTCATTTACAAGAAAAAATGAGAGAATTTCCCTGTTTCATACAAAGCTTGTTTAATTACTTCGTCCAAGAAAGCAATTCAAGATTTTAAGGAATTAGTAGTAGTTGTAGTAGGAGTAACTGTCTCAAATGGTATCATGAAATATTATAGATCAACTGTTATCAAAACTACTGATTGAGATTTATGCTCGACATTTGTTATTATGTCACCACCAAAAAGTGGTGACATATTGTTATTGTTTCCGTTTTTTTATTATTCATGTTGCCACCAGAAGTGGTTACATATTGTTATAGTCTCCAACTTTTGTGTCGGCAGGTGGTGTTTGGAATTCACCGTTTGTAACAAATGGCAGGTTATGACATTTTGCATGTTAATGACTTGAACCTCTATTTTATTCATTTTAGTTTGATACCTCTATTTTATTCATTTTAGTTTGATACCTCTATTTTATTCATGTTAGTTTGATACCTCTATTTTATTTGTGAAATGTATTTTCTTTCTAGGCTGGAAAGTTACAAATATTTGACATTGCCTCGGGAGACTTAATAGAAGAAGTAGATGCCCATGACAAGGCTGTTTGGTCTATTGCTATGGCTCATGACAAGGTTTGTATATATCTATTTGGTTACTCTATAATACTTGGTATATTTGCTTAGTTTGGGTCTGTTACTTTCGGCGATGATAGGGTGACATTTTCTATTTTAATTTGCTTCGTATGCGCTACATGTATTTGTGGCAGATCTTGTTTTCATTATCATCTGTACAGTTCTTCAGTGATTTCCAAAGATTTCACTTCTTAGGCAAACAAATATCCACATGTAAAGAATTGTATTTATTTGATTTTACTTGGCAATTGATATAGATATTGTAAACATTACAAAAATGCATTGAAGTTTTTGGTGTTTTCCATACCAAAATGACACATATGGTAAATAACCTAATGTTTTCAGCAAGGTCTGGTGTCAGGCGGCGCAGATAAACAGTTAAAGTTTTGGAACTTTGAACTTATCTCAGATGAAGATACTACAAGGTACATGTATTTTATAATATATTGTCTATCTTTTCATTAGTCAATGTACATGCTGTCAAATTGTATTTAATTCCATTTAAAAACAAGAGAATTGATTGTATAACAATATTTTGCTTCATTAGAACTTGCGAAAATGGATTTCAAAAATATTATTAGCCTTATAAGTAATAGAGGCACCAATGAATACTACTAAGGAACATAATTTATATTTGTACAGTAAACCCCTTTTAATGCAAACACCTCTGTTTTCAACATGTATGTCAATGAGGGAGAATAAATGTGGAATTGAGAAATTGTTCACATTAAGGGAGGTGTTTGGATAAAAGAGTGTTCCAAGATCTCGGTTTCACTGTATATAAAGAATCAGTCTATCAATTGTCTGACTCATATCTACCACTATATTCCGCATGATGGATTAAAAAGCAAGTTAAAATGGTGCGATCATATTAATTTGAATCCTTGCTTTATAGCAAAAGGCTAAGTTTGGTCCATGTGAGAACCCTGAAGATGTCAGATGATGTTCTCTGTGTTAAGTTCAGTCCTGATGGACGTCTTGTGGCTGCAGCCTTGTTAGATAACACAGTTAAAGTGTTCTTCAATGATACACTCAAGGTGAGTACATGTACTTGTAACTCCTATTGGCTGTTTGCAAGTTGACATTTGGAACATTAAGCTAGCCCATTTCATGTCATGCAAAGTATGTTTTCAGAGGGCATTATATCATTTGCCTTTTTACCATGAATATTTTTATTTGGTTTCTTAAACAGATCAAGTGTTTGATATATTTTCAACATATTCCGATGACAAAAAGGTATTCTGAATATGTTAATAAAACTAAGGTGATTCCAAAACATAGAATATATGTATATTTTTAGAATATAATCCAACCATGTTTATCTCATATATATTGTAGTTCTTCCTGTCTCTATATGGCCACAAACTGCCTGTGTTGTGTATGGATATATCCTCAGATAGTACAACACTAGTCACCGGATCAGCAGACAGAAATATTAAACTATGGGGGCTCGATTTTGGAGATTGTCACAAATCTATATTTGCTCATGATGATAGGTAAGATATTGCTGTGAATCATTTATTACTCTGACTTTACTATCCATTAGATGCAATTCACAATTTAAGTACATCAGCCATCTTGAATTTTAAGGCAGCCATTTTGATTTTTCTCTTCCATTGAGTCTTGTACATGTACAACTATTGCATTATCATATGTGTTTTTATTGCAGCATTATGTGTGTGCAATTTGTACCTAAGACACATCTGTTCTTCACAGGGGGTAAAGACCGCAAGTTGAAGCAGTGGGATGCTGACAGCTTTGCTCACATTCTTACACTAGAGGTAGGTGCTTAAGAATTGTAAGAGTATGTAATGAGAAAGACATACAGTAAGTGAAAAAAAGGTTTCCAAAAGATCTTAAATAGTGACATGAGCATTTCAGAAGTGAACCTCTCTTCAGCTGTTAAAATATTATACGACACATTGATATTTTGTTACATTTCTTGAAACGTGATGTAAGAGATTCATTCACTGTGATTCAGGGTCACCATGGTGAAATTTGGTGTTTGTCCGTCAGTCCCAATGGAGCTCATGTTGCGAGTGGGTCACATGACAAATCTATCCGTCTCTGGGAAAAGACACAAGAGGCATTGGTGCTCGAGGAAGAACGGGAAATGGAGAGGGAAAAAGAATATGAGGAGGGGGTTGGACAAATGGAACAGCCAGTGGTTAGTATCCATACAGATAAATATTATATACTGTAGATGTTCCTGTTTATGTCAAAGAAAATTCTTGAAATTGCGAACATACATGTATTTATTATAAGATTAACTGAGGATATTTCATATTCACTATTTTTTACAGCTCTATAGTTTTCAGTGATGCGAGCAACCTTTTGAAAGAGCTTTCATATGAAATTCAAAAAGATCTACAAATTATGCTTCCTTGTTTAAGGTTCCAGGAGAGGTTACCACGGAGACTGGAATGGCTGCAAGGAAAACAATGGAGACAGTCAAGGCCGCTGAGAGGATTATGGAGGCCATTGAGCTTTATAAGGAAGAAACTGCAAAAATTGAAGAAGCACGAGCTGTTGCAAAGACTTCTGGGAAGGAATATGTTGCGCCATCATTGCATATTTTGTTTACTGCACATAAAGCAGCTACTCCTGAACAATATGTGATGACCGTTTTAAAGAAGGTTAAATCGAGGTAAAGCAAACTTGAGATTTCCCAGGATTGAGTTTACGTAATAGTGGTGATTTCCAACATGAACTTGTTGAAATGTTTTAGTTCAACGAAAAACCCAGATGTCTAATTGGCTTATGTTGTTTTGTGTTTCAGTGAGTTGGAAGAATCCTTACTGGTGTTGCCATTTAACTATGTCATGGACTTGTTGAAACTACTCAATATATTCATAGAGAAGGGCTGGAATACTGAATTGTCATCAAGATGTCTTGTCTTCCTGCTCAAGTAAGTTAATATTATACATTGTGGCTGAATGGTCTGAGTGACTTTATAGATGGCACGTTGTTTGCTTTCTTGTATTGCATGTTGTTAATATTGTTCAAGTAAAAAATAATAATAAGAAGAAAATCGAAGGTCATTTATTTGCCATAAATCCTAGAATCAAAGTCTGTGTTATGAATCTAATACAATAAACAAAACAGAAAAAAGACTATTTGTTAATGAAAGTTAATGGTCATACATACTGTACTCAATTATAGATCAATAAATCAATTGTTCTAGTTATTGTGACATCATATATCATATAAGAATTTGTGTCCAAATTCGGCAGAGTGTGATTATTACATGTTTTACTGTTCACTGTTCTTTATTTATTATAGAGTCCACCAAGGCCAGATCACATCCAACCAAGTGTTGCTACCCATACTGGACAGATTATGTACACTGTTCTTTATTTATTATAGAGTCCACCAAGGCCAGATCACATCCAACCAAGTGTTGCTGCCCATACTGGACAGATTATGTACACTGTTCTTTATTTATTATAGAGTCCACCAAGGCCAGATCACATCCAACCAAGTGTTGCTGCCCATACTGGACAGATTATGTAAGAATACTACAACACAAGTAGAGAAACTAAGGGTAAGGTTTACTCTTTTCTATGGTTTAATATCTCATTGAATGAAGTTTGGTAGGGATATAGTGAAGCCTTCTGCCAGTTAGTCCATCCGTCTGTTAGTCCATTTGTTCAGAAAATTCTTGAAAACTAATGGACAGATTTTGTTCATATTTAGCAAGTGGAAGGATGTATATTAGCAAATAGTTATGTGAGCAAAATTCTTTTCAAGATAATTAGAAATGAAAAATTTAGATTTTCACAAAAATTCCCACGATCTTCAAAGTAATGAGTACATGTATTACTGTTTTGAATTTTGGTAGTTTATTATTCTGTGTGCCACCTGATGTTGCTTTCCATCTTTTTGATTCATTAGTTGATTCATGATGACATATTTAAGGTACATAAGTTAGGTTTGTGAAAACTATTTTCATCAGTGGACAAATAATCTTTACATCCCAGCCAGAGCGGGCAGATATATTATATCTGCCGCTACATCATAATCGCCGTTCGAATGTAGGTGCATTTTTGTATCGTTCGCATAATTATTACTGTAAATTGAAATTGCTATTTGATGATTGTTTGATGATTTACAACTATCAAAGATTAGAGAATTTAAATCTGGATGAATATATGAACGAACAAAACTATATTTCCTAACTTTTTTTGAGCGATGTATAATACTACAGTTATATAGTACACTGTTTCTCATAAATATGGAATATTAGATTTGTCAGATCAGAATTCAGGTTTCGGATGAAGGCAACAGTTATTTGGAGTCATATAAGCAGTTTATTTTCTAGGCAAATCATAAACACATATTTAATCTACAAATCAACATTTTTTAGGGAAAAAATATTTACATTTAAGTTCAGAAATTTGCATTGTTTTTCCCCACAAACAGTATCAAAGGTCAATGGAGTCACTGTGCTTTGTTATTATTCTCTCTAATAATACTAACATTGTAAGGTTAATCATACATTTTACAGATTTCTTAGTAGCCTATGTGTATGTACAAATTATTATTACAAATAAAAAAAACTGCCATGTCAGTGAAAATCAAAAGTATCGATGCTGAGATCAATTTTTGTCGTAATTAATTGTAAGTATCTGCTTTGAATTGGTAAATATGGACAACTTGTGATATACTTAGAGTACTTAGGCCATTGTAGGGTGGACAGAATTAAAAATAGGACTAAAAGCGACTGTAGGACATGCAGTAGATTCTTTCTTGTTTATCTTTTTGGATGAAAAATCGTGAATCTGATTCGTTCTCAGAGACTCAGACTCACAATCATGCGAATTACTCAAATCCCAAAATCCCCGCGAGTTACAACACTAATACATACAGTTCTGTTGCATATTTGCTGTTAACTACAAAGCAATGTTTGGTTAAAGGCAGGATATACAGTCCTCTAAAGGTTCTACACATATAAGCCTTTGACTACCTATTAAAATTCTGCACCAGGTTTGAGATATAAGAGCTCAGAAACTGAAAAAGGTCAAAGGAGCAGGGAAAGTATCGCAACAGACTTTTGATAATTTTGACAGTTGATAATTTTTTTGTGAGTAGTTTCTGGCTGTAAAAAGTAAATGCTTGGGAAAGGCGAATCTATAATCTTCAAGAAAAGTTCAAAGAATAGTTTCCAGATCAATTGGATTATCTTATAATCCATGTTTAATCCACCCATCAACAAGCTTTTTCAAAATACATTCGTCATTTTCACCATCGTCCCTCATTTTTTTTACAATTTTTCATGCAAAGTTACATTGTACTTGAACACATGTTTCATCAAGTAAAATATGTAAGGAACTCCATGAAGTTTGTTTTTGAGTTTTTTTTGAAAAGATGAACCTCTTAAAATGCATGTTTACAAAAATAATTTAGGAGTGATGTAAAAGATGGCAATGTTTTTCAATAATAACATGCATACATGTAGGTGGGTGAATTACTCATGTGTGTTGTGTTTTAATCCTGCATTCACTGACTGAGTTAGCCTATTGAAAAATCATAGAGATTAACAAATACAAACAGTAATACTATGAATACTTCTACTTCAAGCTCAAATGGCGCTTTCAGGGTCCTGTGTTGAAATACTAGATCACCTTATGTGCATGAATTTTCAAGAGAAACCATCAGTGCAAGCAATTAAATGAAAGCATCATCCGAACATCACTTGAAAAGTACTAAAGTGGTGAAAAATTGCAGGATGTTGACAGAAAATGTGCCTAGGGGAGAGGGTCGTCTCTCAACCCCCCTCCTCCCACTCCCTGGTCACGGGACTAATACATGTGATATAGCAAAGTCCAATTCATAGATTAAGTTTCCCTTACAGTCTTGTTGGCATTTTTATTAGAGTTCATGTTTTGTTTATGTTAATGGGTGAGTGGAAGACCCTTGGGTGGGAATCAAATATAAAATGTTTTCTAAAATATATATTTGAAATACTTTGTGTATGTACAGTCACAAACTCTAGGCAACATTAACTAGTAATGGGGAAACACCCCAACTCAACTTAGTGAATGTGTAAACCATATAAGGAACAAAAAACATTACATAAAACAAACTCAGCATGCAAACATGTAAAACAGGCATGGCAAAACAATAGATTGTGAAACTGAATAATAAAAGCACATACAACTAGAAAAAAGGGATTAGGACCTGTTAAAATGACATGAATGGGGATTGGTCAATATGAATAGTAGAAATATGAAAAATGTGAAAATTTTACATTTAGTATTGATCATGAACATTAGAGAGGTTAAGGACAGGGTGCATGTTGGGAAATTTTCTGCATTCCTCAATTGAGTCACATGTTATTTTTCAAACAAGAATAACTCCTTCCCCACATTGTCTGCATCTTCCAAGTTTGCACAAAGAGTGCACTTATGTGCCTAGAGAAGCCTTGTGAGAAGGTTTGTTTTGTAAAATGTATAAAAAATGAGAAAATTCAGTGAAAAAATTTCTGAAAATTTTCTGATTTTTTTCACTGAATTTTCTTGTTTTTTATACACTTTATCAAAACATTCTTCTCACAAGTCTTTTCTAGGCACATAAGTGCACTCTTTGTGCAAAACTGGAAGATATAGACAATGTGGGGAAGGAGTGATTCTTGTTTGAAAAATAACATGTGACTCAATTGAGGAATGCAGAAAATTTCCCATCATGCACCCTGACCTTAAGTACACAGGCTCGTAGGAAGGTAGAGGGGGAGAGATAAAGGGAGCTGCTGCTCCCCCAAGAGATTCTTTCAAAATGATGCAGTTTCTCACCAATCTGAGCACTTCGCATGATTTTTTAGCCAAAACTGTCAAAAAGTTCATCCCTAGGCAAAAGCTTTGCCCTTGGTAAAACTGCCTCCTACCCCTTGGTAAAAGCTGGCTACAGACTGTGTAAAACACTTGTGTGAGAACTTGAACATGAACGAGTACTGTTATGACCCCCAGTAATGTTGTCCATCTCTCAACTGGTTTAACTGGGGACCATTACATCAATTGGCATTATATCAATCAGGCAAAAAGAGGCCAGTGATGTGAAAATAGTCAATAGCACGGTGTTATAGCATGACGGTTACGCCACCTCTGAAAACGAGGTTGGACAGCTACGTTCACTGATTTATCCAATAAAATGGCCGCGATGGAAGAGACAACTAAGGTTGGCGCATTATTTTCTACTTCTGTGTATCAATGAAAGGATGAACGATTTATGTAAGAATCGCATTCGGTGATACTTTCAGTAATGTATATTTTGAACGTAGCCTTTGCAAATTGATGCCCGGGGATAACATGAAATAAGAGAAAAACTGTCGAGTTTGAAATTCAAAACTACACAAAAATTTAGTAATTTGTTTATTTTTGTTTTTGTTGTTAGGGCATGGTCTACATTGCCTAAAAAGTTTGTGGTATATAGATGTAACCTACATACGATCATACAAAGCCAATTGAGCATTGGAAACCACCTAATATGTTATACTCAAGCCATAATAATGTATTTTGAATTTGCAGTAGTTATACACAGTTTACTTATACTTACAGTTAATATTTTGAGTGGCTCATGTACTGAGACAACACGAGAATGGATCAAAACTTATAAACTTTGATATCTCAGTCGATAGGTTTACAGATTATATTCTGTTTCTTGTAGACTACCTGGCAGATTTGACCCAGTCTTTATAACCATCCATATATACGTCACCGAATGGAACTAGTTTAAAAGGAAATCTTATCTGTGAATATTGCCTACAGGCGAGAAAGAGGACATGCTGCCTTTCCCATCCGCCATATTTTTGTTATCGTTACAGCAAAATTTTGCAAATCGCCTTGACGTAACCGTCATGCTATAACACCGTGAATAGGGGACCATAAGTTTACACATTCCATATGTACGTTCATCAAAATAGTGTGATCTTAACCTCCCTAATAACTGAAATTGTTGACTCAACCAATAGAATCATTCTATGTTTGTTTATATTTGTTCACATTAATATGGAAGAAAATCGGACATTTTGCTAAAAAGATGTTATTGTAAATCTTAGAAATAATGATAAAGGTAGTATACACCACATACTCAATGGTATTGATTGTGGTTTTCAGAGACTCTCAATAGGGACTTTAAGCTTGCAATGTTTTTCACAACCTAAATGTGAATGGAAAATATTTAGCGATGCATATGTATGAGCGATTGGTCATAGGTTGGCGTTTCGATTTTATATGCAAGCTTAATCTCCCTAATGTTAACATTAAGGTAAGAGTGTATTTATTTTCTTAGGATAACATTTCTTGAATTGATGAATATGCAAAAATTATTCTTAGCATATCATCCTTCATTTCATTATTTGAATAATTAATCTGGATATATACTCAAATAAGGAAGTGTGTTATAACACATCATCATATAGAAACATGTTCAATGTTTTTTCAGAAGCTGGATCAAAATATTTGTCTTACTAAAATTATTGGCAAAGGTATGATGTACTAAATTCTTGTACTGTATTTATGATTTTAATAGCACTGTACCTAGTGAATCATTACTGATAAACAAGATACAGAAAACCTGTTCAAAGTAAATCCTATAATAAGGCATCATAGAAATTATCATAAAGAGAGGTATTTAGAATTTCTTATCAACTTACACACACACACAGGTTTAACACTCAAACATTAAACAGTCAACTTGACAGGTATTCAGAATTTTTTGGGAAATGCTGCGGTTATGCTCCATTGATTAAACAGGGGATCAAACAGCAGGGGATCAAACAAGTCCAACCATTCATTTATGAAAACATTTTGAACTAACTTTATGGCACACTAATGACATCTTATATGAGTGTGCTGACTAAAAGCATAGCCCCATTGGATCCCCTTATATTGGATTATCATAATCCTAATCCACGAGGAGTTCCTTATATATTTTTAGTGATGAAACATGTGTTCAAGTACAATGTAACTTTGCATGAAAATTGTAAAAAAAAATGAGGGACGATGGTGAAAATGACGATTGTATTTTGAAAAAAAGCTTGTTGATGGGTGGATTAACCATGGCTTATGAGATAATCCAATTGATCTTGAAACCATTCTTTGAATTTTTCTTAAAGATAATACATTGGCCTTTCATATGCATTCATTTTTGTACAGCCAGAAACTACTAGAAAAAAATTATTTACTGTCAAAAATCTGTTGCGATACTTTCCCTCGCTCTTTCATAATATGTTGTGGTCAAATTTCAACTTTCAAATTTTAAGCTTCAAATTGAACAAATCTTTTTGAATATTATCCTCAAGTTGCCAGGAGCTTATTAATAATCTTAGATTTGAGATTTGACCTTTGACTGACCTTTGAATTGTCAAAAACCCCTACAAGGGCATAGAAAAGCAACTGATTTTTTTACCACACTTTTACACTTTAGTTTGACAACAATTAGTACAAAAAGTATAATAAAGGGTAAAGCATAGAATTCCCAGTGTGATGATTGTTCAGATAAGCGTATTGTTACAATGGGCCCCTCCGGAAATATATATATATGAGCCCCTTCTTTAGCACAGTATTTTGATAGGGACATATTAAACATTTTCCCAAGCACTATGTTGAAGGCAGACTGATCTTGTCTGTGAACATATGTATCAACATTATATATCACACGGTAAAATATTTGCGACCATGTGGAGTTCCTCATCACTGCACCTGTGGGGTTGATACATTGTAAATCAAGGGCACATCGTACTAAAGGTCTCATAAACTGTGTCTGGATCCTTGCACTGTTAATAATCAATATTTTGTTGGCTTCTATTGAGATCTGTTTATTGTAACTGTCCCGGGTGACATTGAAATATTTAAACATCCCTGGGTGTGTGTAGCTGTTACTGAGATGCCCATTTATACTAGCTGCGAGTACTCCTGAAGATTTCACCTGATCAACTATTGGCACCAAGTTTTTTGTTGTAAACAGTGTTGAAGTATCAGACCAAAGTATTTGTTGAAATTCCCGCAGGGTCTCATCGATGATTAAAATCTTGAATGCAAATGTTCGTAAATTTTTTACATGAGGTGGATATTTCTGGAAGTAGAAATCTCTTATCTTGCAACCATCGCAACGTTTTTGAATTTCACTGACTTCTGTAGTTGTTAGTCCAAGGTTGTAAACTATGAGTTGATTATCCGGTTGATATTGTTGCTTATTTTCAAGAAAGACATGAAATTCATTCACATGGTTAGAGCTTAATCCTGTTATGATTGTAAAATTGTTAAAATGTAATTCTTGTAGGGCTGCTTTATTGTCTTTTTGAGTTGCCATCACTACCTCACATATCATTAGCATATATCCTAACATAAAAAACAGAACTAGCCTCGCCATGATGTATTTTATATTCATGTTCATGGACTTTGTATTCACAGATCTACATATGTCACTGGCGTTTAACATATCTAAACATCATGCCGAGTAACACAAAACTCACAGCACATTTATCTCTATGGAGTTTTATTAAATCCTTTGTTTTTATTCATTAATGGTTTTCTCAACCATGAATGATCTGCATTTGATCAAAAACAAAATGCTCCAAGTTGCGACAAATGGAGCGCTCAAATCCCCTATGAACTACATGCCTGAGGAATATCCTCATTGAGTGGGAAATCCACATTTCCAACACCATTAGGATGGGGAGAAGGATTAAGTTTTGTTTGAAAACCTAATGATGTAACACCTACGTTTCAAAGTTAAATAATTCTCAAGTGTTTCAGCTAGTGTTATTTTCACAAATACCTATACGAGTATAATCATATACCATACGCAAATAAACAATAAATAAGCAATGATTGCTACTTAACATTGACCTCCTCACAGAAATATTAACATAACCATCTGCTAAATGCATACATAAAGTAAACCTACACTTACTTCTCATATCCAAAATGTATTAAAATCTTTAATACGTCAATTATGTATAAGCAAAATAGTTGAAATGATTCAATATATTTGTAGAAAAAAACTTTTTAATTCAGACTGCTGTGTTCCTCCTGTAGCAAAAATTACTGGTCGCTAAATGGATTAAAGAGCCATATGGCCCTGACCCGTGGTGTTGGAAAGCATCTTTGTAATGAATCAGTAAATATTGTGCAAAACAATTCATCGAATGTAAATGACTTCTGAGTATTGGAGTAAGACATACAGGTAACTATAAATGCTGTATAAAGTTAATGATATTGCAAATCATACATGGGAACATATGCAATTTATTCAACATTCTACCCATTGTCATTGTCTAAAATTAATTTCTCCACATTTAACAGAAAATGTTCCAATGGCCAAGTTCTTCAAGAGATGTAATTAGTAATTGTAAACGAGAGCTGTCTGCCATTATAACATTCTCAGCAGATTCCACGGCTTCTTTCAAATTACGTATATCCCTTGCTTGTTCATCTCTTTTACAATTATGTGTAGATTTTGGCATTTCTTGAGTCGATTTAACCCCCCCCCCCCTGGGTCACTCGCACCGTGCAGTTTTTACTGTCGATTAAGAGTTCCTCCCCATTTTCTGTAATAGATTGAGGAATGACGCCTATATCTATTTTGTTAAATTTGAAATATCCCGATTTTTCATTCAACCCCTGTGATTCGCCTACCACCAGTGATTTGTCAGGAAATGTTGTTATTGAGTATACTTTACATTGATAACACAATGCGATTATAATATCTGTGATTGCTACGTCTTTTCTATCTACTTCTAGGTATTTGTTACGTTATCACTATCACTTTGTTACGTCGAAGTAAAATAATTTGACAGAATGACTGATTTATTCCAACAAATCTTCCAAATATACTATCTGACCAATGTTCTATATAAATAAAAGCCCAAGTCGTATATATTTTCAAAATGGAGGTGTAAATGAATATAACTTACCTTAAATTCTACTTTAAAGTTGCTCATAGGAAATACATGGCGTCTGCTAAAAATCTTACAATATGCAAAGTAACTCACTCACCAATCAACGTGTATGCTTAATTTATAGCCAGTTTATTGAATCATCGGTATACTGATTAAAGTCACATTACTTGTGCTTGAAAAAATACACCAAAGGAATTATATAAAGCATTTAATAAAACCCCATAGAGATACATTTGCCGTGAGTTTTGTGCTACTAAGGCATGATGTTTGAGATACGTTAAACGCCTGTGTATGTAGTCAAAAGCATTAATCAACCAATCTCAATAACTATGCAATATTGATGTCCAAAGGCTCAATCTCAGTATACACATTACAAATATCAATTTTTGTTATATATTCCAGATTTTTAGGTGGTGTAAATCTCAAATGCTGTTTCCACAACCCATGTTAACAAATCTATACTTACTACTCAGTCAGTGCATGTCATTACAGACATACATCCAGAAAAATAGTCACCAATGGGCATATCTTCTACATTTATGAGTGTTAACAGTAGAGAGTTTAAGCGTGCATATTCAGTCGAAATGCCACCCTATACGTATGACCAATCGCCCATACAAATGCATCGCTTAAACATTTTCCATTCACGTTAAGGTTATGAAAAACATTGCAAGCTTAAACTCCCTAATGTAGAATTGAAATACTGTACTGAAATAACTTTTAAAAAATGGCCAGCATTTACATGTATGTGTGTGCGATTTTTTAAAGATTTTATATGTGGCTACTTAAAAGCATATTACTTCTTCTGATGATAACTTGGGTAGTGAGCAACCATTTTGAAAATGGTGGCCTTTCTTATGGATCTTATTTTATGATATTTGCTATATATTTTGTTTTGTAAAAATGCCAGCCATTTCTGTTCGATGGGATTCGCTACGCTTTGGCGTTGCCGTTGTTCTGCTTTGCATTGATAGATCTCGATCACCAATATTGAATGAATGCTTTTTACGCTGTGAGACAGCTGCAATTTCAAATTATTTGCTTTGGAGAGAGTATTATTGCTTGATGTGTCCCTATGAACTACACACCTATTTACACAATTCCGTTTTTATTAGCTAGGGCACCTCTACACATGTATGAATATAATTGAGTACCCAACATGCCTTAGTTGGTAAAATATCAGGAAATCAAAATCAAAAATGACCGTTAATATCCACACCTTGCGCAGATGATATCGACACCCCTTGTTTTCGTATAGCACTGTCAGTCTGTATAGAGTATATAGGGTCTATTTTTATGACAGGTTTACACTTAGAGTTTGCTTTTCTTGCATGCTAGGTTTCTTTACAGTTTTCGGTCCTTTCCCTTTGGCACTTATGCTTAGATATTCCTAGAAATTATGTGGGTTGTGACTTTCCATTCACAGATTAACACCCCCTTTTTCTTTTGTCTACCCTGCCTGTATATATTTTCCCTTTACATTTATTTCAGGGCCGTAGGGAGAGGGGGTTCGGAGGGTTCGTGCGAACCCCCCCCCCAAAAAAAAAATCTTGACTAAAAAAATCCGAACCCACCTTTTCCGGGAATTGTGCGAAATTTTGAGTTAATGTTTTGCAGTATTTCACTAATTTATCGTTTTTGATTACAAAGGTATATACCGATAGATATTCGAGGTATATGCAAAGATGGAAACAAGTGAGAAGTACTTTATCTCGTCAATGAGTAAAATGACTGAGAAGAAAAACGATCTATTTTGAGATGGGCGATGATAGGTTTGCATTTTGGGCCTGAAATACTGTTCTGATACCATCAAAAGGAATTCAATTGTACAAATAAAGCAAATTTACTGAGTATAAACTGTCTGATTGGGATATAAGGTCAAAATGGTCCCTAATTTATGATATAAAGCAGAGAATTTTAAACATTTGAAAGTTCAGTGATGCAATGCACGTGGTGCACCAAAGTCCTGAACGCTAGAAAATTCTATTTTTGGTCAGGAGTCACTTTCAAAATTGTTTTCTTTCATTGGAACTCATATTTTTGCAATTTTTTGCCTCTTATTTATTCGATGAGCACATTGAGAAAGTAATGGAAAATAGACAATTGAATTACACATGCTTGATGCTTGATTAATTTGGAGGGGGAGTCTATGTCTGATAATGTCCTGAGCTATTTATTTTGGATTTATTTTTCTTACTTATCCACAAAGTGGTAAAACATAATTTGGAATTTTAACAGACCTTTGTTGAAAAAAGTTCTAGATTTTTGCCTATAAATGTTCCAAATAAACAAAATTGGTCATGCAATTTAAAACTAAATTCCGGCAAACTGGCAAAAAGTAATAAAATTAACAAAATTTAAGCAAAAAAGGCAGAGATTAAGTAAATTTAAAAAGGTTTTTACCAAAATCACCGTTAGGTGGCTGAAAAAAGTTTTGCCGAAAATATTCGAACCCCCTCCTGTCAAATCCTGGCTACGCCACTGTATTTACCTTTAAAATTTATTGTCTGACCTTGCAACTTGTAATGTTAGTCAATGTTATTTGGAGTTTAGAATATGGGAACAATTTTGAATATTATCTTCAAAAGGTAGTAATGTAGCATACACTTAGTTTTAATATTTGAATCAAAAAAATAGTGCACACATAACAGAACATAATGTTTAAAGACTAAAAAGCTTGTCATAAAAAAGATAACATTTTTATCTTTTAAACAAACATAATATTTTTATGTAAATCAACTAAGAGATAAGCTTGTCATGCGTTATAGTGTTCACCAAGATGTTTAAAGAGGTATTCCTTGCCAGACCATTTCTCTTCTTATATGGTAGCTATAACCATGCATATTGAAACATGTATATCAGAACACCTGGCTAATCTGAACACCTTCCAATCTGAACACTTTTTTCCAGTCTCACTTTTACCTCCCATTGACTCCCATGTTAAAAAAACCTTAAAATCTGAATACCTTCTCATTTGTACAGTGAACACTCATATTTAAGGCGATTTATTGATGTTCATTGTCACAGACTTACATTTTTTGTTTTAGATGTTTCAAATGCAAACTGCATCCATGATCACTAAATTTAAATTGAAAAACAGTTGAAATGAATACAAGTAAATCTTCTTTTACGTCATTAAAACTTAACGTCAGAAAATAATTAATTGCCCTGGCAATATAACTTATAAGAAAAAATATGTCAAAGTGGATTTTAAACCTATGCAAACACTTCGAAATGTTCTCGTTCATCCTAAAGATAAGGTCAAACAGGATCGCAAAGCGAACATGGTATATCAAGTTCCATGCAACAATTGTAATAAAAGTTACATAGGAGAAACAAGTAGACCTCTTGGCACTCGCATCAAGGAACACAAAACAGAAGCAGATAAGAAAAAGAGTCACTACACTAGAAACAATAAAAACGATTCTTTTAACAGCTTTAATAAATCAGCGATTACAGATCATATTTTCACAAAAAAAACCACAAAATTGATTGGAACAATTATAAAATAATTAGCACATAAAGGAACAGAAACAATAGGTTGATAAGAGAAGCCATTCACATTAGAAAACATAAAAACTTCAATAGAGACATGGGCAACTTCAATCTAGATCGCTTGTGGGATGAAGTTATATTGCCATAGCAATTAATTATTTTTTGACGTTGTTTTCAATTTAAATTTAGTGATCATGGATGCAGTTTGCATTCAAAACGTCTAAAACAAAAAATTGTAATAAAGTCTGTGACAATGAACATTAATAAATGGATTTAATATTACCAGACTATGAACTTATTTAATGTAACACTCATATTTGAAAAATTAATATGCCTATAATATGAACACATTTCACAAAATATCACATATTTCGGGTTTACATAAAGATGAATAGATGCAAAATTAGAAGAAAATAATGTGTTAACCCATGAAAAACACATGAAAAACTTGTAACATTGTCATTGTCTGCAATGTCATATTTTTTAGCGAGGTCTTAATTGTTAGAAGACCAGTTTCATTCTGGCAAAACTAAACCAAATGTACTTATTGATGCAATAATAGCTGTACTTGGATTTGGTTTCAGTACTATAAACCATTTTAGTCACAATAAAAAAGTATTAATATTGTAGGTCTGACGTAAAACCACGTTGTCATCTTTTAAAGAAATAATACGTAATGTTTGCATCTCATTGTTAAACCGTGAGCTCTCGATAAAAAGCAATCGTGAATTGTTCCGATGTCCCTGGTGATATTTTGAGCTAAATTGAGAGGATATATGCTGATGAACAATTGGGGCAAAGAATTTGCACAAATACTCACGATAAAGGCGTCATTATCACAATTGCTCCGGTTTCTTGGAAATTCATTGCCTAAGAATATCACGTGACGTGTACATTAAAGCCGTTTGGATGAGAAGCGTTGATTGACCTCTCTCTGTATATTCGGCCCATGTGGTCTAGGGGAAAATTGCTTGTTTCCCACGCGGTCATACCATGGTTCGACTCCTGGCTTATCCGAAATGATATTTTATTTTTTATTGTGCTTTTATATTCTGCACTGGAAATACCGTTATTAACGAAGTCATTTTAATATATTGGCATTCATAATCTTGTCAGTTGTCGAATTTAAAAAGTAAAATACATCCAAATATTGCGTTTTACATAAAGATCAGACTTTAAACGACCAATTTCAATCTGGTAAAAGACATTCAAAATAACAAAATTATAGCTTTCCAATAGTGTGCTTAAATGGTTATTCAAACATGCCAACTGTGTCTCAGCCAATCAGCTTAAAGCATATCAGTGTGTTAATTTTTTGATATATGTATGACCTATATGTCCTAACAACAAACAATGAAACAATTTAGAAGAAGAATTTTCTACACAAACTCCTTTTTTCTGTACATGTACACTATTAGCACATCTTTTATGGGGTTGTAGCTAGACCTAAGTCTACACAAAATATATCTGATATACATACTGATTATGCCTGGGATGACAGAAGTAAAACAATAACAAATATTAATGAAAAAAGTAGTCTAAGTTTAGATTTTTGGTAATACTTAAGAAATACTTGATACTTAATACCTTAAGAAAAAAGCCATGGTAACCATGGTATTCCATGGTACGTCCATGGTAATCCATGGTTTTCCATGGAAATTCATGGTTTTCCATGGTATTTTCCATGGAAATTCATGGAAAACCATGGTAATCTTCCATGGATATTTATCATGATTTTCCATGGTAATTAGTGGTTTGGTAATTGTTTTTTCATGGATGTGTCATGGTTTTTACAAGGACACATGGAGATCAGTGAGAAAAAAGCATGGACATTTCATGTTTTTTAGGTTTAGCAGGAACATTTGTCAAATATTAAACTCTGCTTCCTTACAAATGAGAAAATATGTGAAAATGATGTTACTTTTCTAAGAAGAAATATGATAATGCATTTAATGCAGCACAGAGTAGACCACAGGGGCGGATCTAGGAACCAACAAGGGGGGGAGGGGGCCCAAATTTCAGGTCAGAGAAAAAAACGTTAAAAAAATTTTAGGCCCCTAAAATCCAAAAGTGGGCCCAAATTTTGAGGCCCATTTTCATCAAAATTTGGCCTGAAATTAAAAAATAAGGCCTTAAAAGGCCCAGTAATGACCAAAAAGGCCCACTTTTTGGGGCCTGAAGGCCTTGTTTGGCCCAAAAAAATCTTTGGGCCCTATTTTTTTTTCTGGGCCCACCCAAAGGGGGGGCCTTGGCCCCCAGCCCCCCCCCCCCTAATCCGCCAGTGGACCACAAGATTTCAAAGAGAAATATGTATAGGGCTTTTGAGTAGATCCAGACTAGATAGAGATTGCTTATTTTTTAGGCCAAACACTTCTAGTCTTTGGAAAAGATTAAGTCAAACTAGCCCTACCTCTGTTTTGTTCCAATACTTTCTTATTCTTTCTTTAATATTCAGTTATGAAAATTAATATGAAATTACTTCAAAAATAAATAACCCTTTTTCTTAAATTACATGTCTTACATTTTAGAATGCAAACCATGGTTTCTTTCTTTGAAGTTAAGGAAACTGCAATCAAAAGCCATGGAAGTCGGTTGATTGCAATCGAAAGCCAAGCTTTTCCATGGATATTTCTTTGATGTTTTGGAAAGTGCAATCAAAAGCCATGGTTTTCCATGGTTATTCTTTTGATCTTTTGAAAGTCCATGGTTTTCCATTGGCTATTTGTTTGGTCTTTTGGATGCAGAAAAAAGAATAATGCATTATGAACTTTTCCAAATTAAGTCTCATTTAACCTTTATGAGCACATTGTCTGAAAAATCCATAGAAAAATATATACTTTTTAGAATTTTGACTTGAAATTAAGGTGGGGGATTAAACACAAGCCTGTGGCTGCAAACTGAAATGTAATGCCTAATTAGTGATCAAAAATCTATTTGTCTATGTACATCATACTAAGGTTATTATAATTATGTAATCCATTTAAAAAGAAGTCATAATCATTTGCATAATTTTTTAAATATTTGGTTGTCATTGTTCTATGTTAATTAGGTTTCTTAACTCTCAAATTAGTGTTAAAATTTCTCTTTGCAACAGATTATATAGTTCATTTGCATAATTCTAAAATACATGTATTATGATCTTAATTGTTATTATTTATGATGACCTTACTCTCCCCAGTGCTTCCTCTTCAGTAATTATTATTGTCTGTGAGTGTAGACAGTGCAAGTCAAAAACTCATTGTTGATCAAATAAAACCAAATAGGATTAAAAACTCCAAGTAAACATGTCTCTTCACTCTGCAATAATAAGGAAATCTGGTGAGCTGATTTTATCACTTATTTTCGCTTTTTTTACATTTGTGCCAAAGTTACGTGATAGCAAATCCCAGCAAATAGAATTTTATTTGTAATTGTGGAGTCAAATCAACAATTCAATTATTATGTGAGAAGTTCTTTATCACATGACAATATGTACAGAATGAACTAAACATATATCCAGATTATGAAAATAAGGTGCATGGTTGTATTTCAGGCCCGTAGCCAGCTTTTGCCAAGGGGGTTGACTTTCTCAAAAATTTGAGGGGGGCATCATATCCTTCTCTATGATTAGTCTCAATCCAGCTTGGATTCATTCATTAAAACATTGATTCAATTTGGAAGATTTTAGTGAATACAAAACCTGTCAAAATTGTTGATTTTACAACTCGAAGTAACTTAGTATCATGGTAAAAACATGGCATGTCCATGAAAAACCAATTACCAAACCACTAATTACCATGGAAGTGCATGGTAAATAGCCATGGATGTCCATGAAATTCCATGGAAAATACCATGAAAAACCATGAATTTCCATGGAAAACCATGGATAACCATGGACACACCATGGAATATCATGGCTACCATGGCTTTTTTCTTAAGGGAGACTTTTAAAATTCAATTTGCCACTTCACCTATTCAGCAAAAAAACATATTTTTTATCTTGCTTCAACAAGGTGACATTTTGTCATGTTAATGCCTTATTGATTTTTACTTGTGGGCCTAGCCAGGGGGAGGGTGATGCAGTGATGCAACCCCAAAAAATTACCGCCTCCTCCTTGACAATTGCTGGCTACTCCCCTGTTACTCAAATATGGAATTGGTGTTATCAGTTTCAATTGAATCTAGAAATAGCCTCGGTGCATTAGAGCAAGTGCGTGGTTGATTATTTCATGCATCCATTTGAAATAATGTGTTCTTGTGTGTTTCTAGCCCTATTTGAATTATCAACTAAAATCTCAAACTTATAAAAGTTATGATATTATTGTGATTGCAGGATGATGTGGGGTTCAACATGGCAGGTCTACAGTTCTTACAACAGCTCTATAAAGAGAAGGAGGAGGTTGGATTTTTCTCAGATGCAACTGATAAATTCAAACAGAAGAAGAAAAAAGCCAAAAAGCTAACAATGTTGGCTATAAAGACTTGATGGTAGTCAGAATTAGGGACATGGTCAAAATTTCATTTCATTTCACATTGAATTATTTTTCTTTTCTTTTCTTTAAAATAAACAGCAAAATATACAGTATACAATGTTTATGGTTATTTACATCTAAACCTATTTTCTCAAAATGTGATGGAATATATTTTATAGTCCTATTAAAAAATCAGTCACTTTCAAGAATCAGTCTACAGTACATGTAAAAAAGGTAATGGAGTTTTACCCCTCCCAAAATGTAATTACATGTAAATGTAATTATGTTTGTGGATGTAGTATTCAATGTATAATATTGGTCTCCTGTCAGTCCTGTGACAAATGTTCTGACACTCATGAAGTATAAAACTGTATATTATGTTGTGATCGCAAAGTAATGAAGGCTTAAAGGCAGGGATTCCTTACCATGTGGTAAATTAAACCACAACCCTATTTCAATGTAGCCTATTATATAACTGCTATAACAGTTTTATATATTACTTTACATTTCTCAAGTCAGATAGGAACTACTATTTAGATTTAAAATAACCATCTGATTTAGAATATATTCATGAATAACTGTGACAAAAATTTAGCTGATTCTATGCAAAAATACTAGAGATACGCGGAAAAACAGGTCTGAAGTGTCAGATTCTGTGGACATTTAAATTTTGAAACATGCTATTACATCATTTTCTAACTGACATTCTGCTTTTATAGTGGAGCCCTGCCTTTAATGTTAAATGAACCTCTATAAGTGGAACACCCCCAAGTGGAACACTTTTTAGAGGTACCAAATATGTTCCTCTAAGCATGTTTTACTACCCTTATGCATTTGCCAGAGAAATCAGAAATTGTTTATAGATTGTTTGTTCACATTGTACAGCATATACAATGTAGCTAGTATATGTTGATGGATGTAGTACAATACTATTGTATAATGTTCTCATAATCTGTTTTTATTGTAAAAATAAAGAAATGGAAATTACATATTCTTGTTGTTGAATATACATATTCATTGTTAAATAGAGGAGATTCCATATTGCTTTGAAATATCATTAATTCTCATTTTTCATGAAATTTTAAGAGACTTACTTTTTATCGCACCTTAAGGTGTTATATTGTAATCAGCTTACCGGGCGGTTGGGCGGGCGGCTGGGCAGGCGGGCGTCCCGAATAATCTTGTCTACAGGCTTCCAGCCAAACCGTTTGAGGGATTCATTTGAAATTCTCAAGGATGTTTCTAATTATGACAGTTTAGAACTGAGTAGTTTTTCGGCATTCTGGGTCAATGTTAAGGCGGCCATTTTGGATTTTCCGTCCTAAAATCTTGTCTGTCAAGGCTCGTCTACAGGTTTCCAGCCAAACTGTTTGAGGGATTCATTTGAAATTCTCAGGGATGTTTCTACCTATGAAAGTTTAGAACTGATTAGTTTTTCGACATTCTGGATAAATGTTAAGACGGCCATTTTGGATTTTCCGTCCTAAAATCTTGTCTGTCAAGGCTGTCTACAGGTTTCCAGCCAAACCGTTTGAGGGATTCATTTGAAATTCTCAGGGATGTTTCTACCTATAAAAGTTTAGAACTGATTAGTTTTTCGGCATTCTTGGTTAATGTTAAGGCGGCCATTTTGGATTTTTCGTCCTAAAATCGTGTCTGTGAAGGCTTGTTTTAAAAAATAAAAAAGTATTTCCCATTGAGAGCAATGTTAAATTAAAACATTTTTTTTAGAAATAACTAAATGGTCAATCTTTCCAATTTTCACATATTTTGTAATACATCGGTATATCTTTTACCAGGATTTTTTTCAGGAAAATCTGAATTGTAGAAAAAGTTGATACACTGAAGTAATACCTTAAAACGTGTCTGTTGAGGGTTGTTTACAGGTTTCTTGGATTCATCCTAAAATTTTAGAGATGTTTCTATGGAAATTTTAGAATTGATTAGTTTTTAGGCAGTCTGGGTTAATGTTAAGGTGGCCATTTTGAATTTTCCATCCCGAAAAGTGTATTCTGTTCAAGGGTGCGATTCTGTTCACCCCGTGGCTTGTTCTTTTAGCATATTTGATTTCAGTGTAAAGTTTTCCACAATAATTAGTTCTGTTATTAAAATCATTTTTCATGACTTTTTCAACTTTTCTAAAAAATGTGGGCCAGATCTCCATTGATGCAATGTTAAAATTCTTTTAACAGTTAAAACCTTGGTTTTTTTGTTCAACAACCAAAAGTTGAATTTAGTGACTATTGCAAGTTTTTAACATTGAGGTGTATTGCAGTTTGTCTAAACAAAAACAAAAAGAAACAATTAGTGACATCTATTTATTCGGCTACATAGAAACTCCCTTGAAATTTTTTTTTTCATTTCATACAAAATAAGATCTTAACCTTTTCTTACTCCAGCTGTTTAAAAAAGATTCAACCATGCACTTTTTCTAAGTTCCAAAAGACCTGAAAATGTTGGGGGATTTTGAAATTTGGCCAAAAGCTCCTTTTAAAAGTGTGGGGGAATTTTTAGATTTCAAGGAGTTAACATAGAATCAAAGTACAATTTCTGGTATACTCCATCTTTCAAAGCAAGTTGATTAAATTTTAACTAAATACATGTACTTACCATGAATTTTGCAGAAATACACCAAGTTAAATTTTGAGGTATTCCAGTTTGTACCAACATTTGCCTGCTTCCTCCCTTATTAAACAATTTGACACAGTCATATACTGACAATTATGGGCAGAATACCCTTAGCCGTTATGCATAAAAGTGCTTCTACTGCACACATTCACCATCATCGAAAACTAAAAATCTGATAAATCGATTTCAATTCTCGTATATCATATCATATATCATTGTGTTATTAATTTAGTGAAAAGATAAAATAATGTTCATAAGTAAGTTTATCTGTAAATACAGTGTCTATAATTGGGAAAGTATATAAAGTGACCAATAGCAGCTAAACATAATGGTTTATTATATTAGTTCAATGTCTCATTTATAGAGGGCAGTCTAAGCACAATTAAAAATGGCCGACGTTGGGTAACGATTTAGAGCGGTAATTATTCGGCAAAGAAGTTGGAATATTATCAAACCGGATCAAAGTACCAGCTATTTATGATACCCAGATAATGAAAGATAGTACAAGGATCTATTGGCTTAAAAGAAATTCATGAAAGATGCTTTAGTATCTAGTAATCAACAAGTCAATTTAGAATATTTTGAAAACGGAAGTCGAAAATTGAACTCTGAAGATTATTTTCATTTGGATAATTTCCAAAATATAACGACCGCAGTCATTTCATTTGGATTTAGCAGTCATACAAAGGTGAGTACTACAGACTTTGTGTATAACAACATGATCAGCCATCATTCAAGGACCATTTCCTTGACATTTATCAGACTTGATGTCTTGTAAAGTAAAATGAAATTATGATTATGACTTGACTGTGTTACTGAACACACCTGGCTCAAAAGCCAGCTGACACACCGTTAGAATATACCGGCTTGTGAAGCGTTTTTCCCCAACTTCCAGCTGGTGCGCTGGCATAAGTAACGGTATTTAGGAAGATAATTGAATATTACTTGCCCCTTTTTTGACGCGTGGTGTCAACAAGTCCTATTTGTTGTGTAATTTGCAGTTAAATTGGAGAAATTTCTGTTCCGGCGCGCACCATCTTTTAATTTTGGCGCATGCGGTCATAAACTTCTCTTCATTGCAATGCCAACGGAACTTCCCAGAGCTGACTTCTGTCAGCTCGGTAGAGTAATGACTGTGTGTGATATGGAAAATCTAGGAGGGGTTGCATTTGATTGGAATCCATGCATTTAATCACTAGACTGAAAATTGAATATTTTTCTTCTTAAGCCAGTCTGCCTATCGTTAATTCTGCACAAATATGGTTGAAATGAATTATCCATTTATCTATGAAACGTCCTTGACATTGATTTCGCGACCTACTTATGAACACATCCTGTTTTGGTGAGTCTGAACATTTCATTATTTTATATCAACTTCTACCCACCTTATACAAATATTTTTGCTTCTAAATTAAGATGAACATCTCTTCATATCCACCAATTTTCAAGGTGAACATTCTTGTAATAAACGAGAAATTTATGTGCACAACCGTCACCATATTGTTAAGTATTTTTTAAGCATTCTGCCATGACCATGGTATTGTTATCATGAAAGCCTGGCGCGACCGTAGCCTTTATGTGACATTTATGACTTATTTTTCACCCCTTTCTATCACGCCCGGTGATCGTACAAAATGGATGGAATGGGGGGGGGGAGTAGGCAATTTCTGCAAGAAAACTCAACAAATTTGGGAGTTTTATTTTTTCAAGAGAAAATTTACAACTGAATTGCCAAATGAATAGGCGCAGTGCCTGGCAAAATATGTTAGGTCTTCTCGTATTTATTTTGAACTGACACGCTTCTAAGATATGAGATCTATTAAAAAGGGCGCATCATCACTAACTTGCAAAAGTCAATGTTTTTGCTATAAATCAGGCAACAATGGTCTACACGATCTGTAATAAATAGGTATAAGGGACATTATTATCACAACACTAATGACATTGCTCACTTTTTAAAGTTACTTTCCATGCGTTATACAAAAAATAATCGAAATAAGTTAACATTGGATGGAGGGGGAAGTGAATGGAGGGGGGGGGGAACGTGTATAAAAGTCCTGATTGTCTGATTCAAAATTCTATTTACTACTTTGACTTCAAAAAATAAGCAATCAAATGACCATATTGCAACAGTAGAAACATATGTACAAGACCTAACTTTTATATATTTCATAGTTAGGTATAATGTTCAGTAAAGCTTTGGCCTTTTGTAATTTAAGGAGTTTCAGCCATGTTAATATTTTAGAAAATAACATAGTAGAGAAGCATCAAAATATAAGAGCCACATATATGATAGCCAACTTACAAAACAAATTGAAATATACAAATAGTTTGAACTTTTAATCGGACTGTAAATATGATTTATCAAGATTCAACAGTAATGTTGAAGATGTTTCCACCTCACCCTAAATATTTCCTTGTGAGCACCCTGACATGGAATAAAAAACTGAATCAGAGATCTCTAAGATAATAATACTTTTGCAATCATGGGTATATATTTATCACTATCATCTAGGACTGAGTATAAGGCTGAACTGATGATGAATCTTATTTTCAAGAAACTTGCAAATGAGTTCTTTGATGGGTAAAACCTTTGTGAGATCTCCAAAGGTAAATATAGTACATGTATATAGAGAATGAATACATAACAATTTTACAAGAAAGAGATTAGTAGATGGGAGGAGCTGAGTCGCATAAAGGCTATTAATGGGACTTTTGTGTTATTTTATGCTCACATCTCTGTAGATATATTAATTAACAATGAATAGAATTAATTTATGTGTATGCATATATCATATTAGGCCTTTTATAAGTTAAAAACAGAGCTATGGTTTCAACTCATTATTTTGTAAGACACATCTTTCCCAATGCAAAATTGTATACTAGGATGAGATAACTGTCAGGATAGTGGAATGCATTGACGTTGCCCCTGTCACAGAGATAATATTTCCAGTTTAAAATGATCTG
Organism: Owenia fusiformis; assembly: GCA_903813345.2. NCBI lineage: Eukaryota > Metazoa > Annelida > Polychaeta > Sabellida > Oweniidae > Owenia > Owenia fusiformis. The sequence goes on from CAIIXF020000011.1 coordinate 7,926,769, forward strand.
TACTTACAGAAAAAGAAAGCACAACTGACTGTATACATGTTTAGAGACATGTTTAAAAAATAAAAATACTGTTATATGACTTTGTACCTGGCAACTGAAGCTTCACCTCGCATTCACTGAAAAATTTCATTAATATTTAACTAATTATTTATAAATACTATCTCTATTCACAATATTGGTTTGATCTTTTAACTTCTTAATCAAAATAGTATCACAAAATCAAATCTTGACATTATCTGAAAATAGAAGGAAGTGGTTGAAGAATGAATTTTTCTGTTATCAATGGAGTGGGCTATAATTATATCCTCTCTGGTGTCCTCTTTATGTATATTAATTTGTAGTTTTTGTAACAAGACTACTTGAGTTTGTCATTTGATGTTTGACTACATGGGAAGTAGATTAAATATAGCTTAGTTGTTTACTAATGGTAAGTTAAATTAGTTATTATAGGACAATATGTTTTAGACATTATACATTATTGTAAATACTCCCTGCTTGCAAAGAATGGCCAATTACAAGAACATGTAATCAGATCAGAGTTCAAATATATTTGTAACACATATATCATTTCATTTATCTCAAAATGTTATAACAAGATAAATTATAAGGCTACTTCAGAATAAGTACATATTATTTGAAATATCTTCACTTTTAATTGCACTGTTCTAATATTAGAACTGTAATAGAAAATGTGATTGTATGTAAAGTTATGTTTAATATAATGTTGGCATGCTAAAAGTTGACATAGCCTAACTGTTTTGTGATAACAGGGTGTTAATAATAGGTTTTGATTTTGCATTTTTTGATAGAAAGTCAGTTACTATATAATTAAATAAATAAGTTTAGATAATCATCCAAGACACACTTTATTCTTGTGAATTAAATTTAAAAATGACTCATTTTTATCAAAATTATGTAATTCAATATCAGCAAAATTACTCAGTTTACAGTATACTTTCTTGAGTAATTATATTCACCTGTCTAAATGGGAGGAGTACATAACCAATTATCATAATGTATACCGTACATGTATTTTATTAAGTACACTCATAAACATGCAAACAATTATCAATATTGCTGCATTTTTTTACATAATTATAACTTCAAGCATGGATACTTGGTGTTAATCATATATTTGTTTGTCCATCTTTGTGTCCAGGTAGGAACTCAAACATCTTATTGGATATCATTCAAAGAAGTTTATGAAATAAATGCCATTATTCCATGGAACAAAGTTTAGGTCAAGGAATATAGAGAAGTCGTCTGTGTGTCCAACAATTCTTTCTGAAATAAATGCCATCATTCTATGGAACAAAGTTTAGGTCAAGGGATATAGAGAAGCCATCTGTTTGTCCAACCATCCTTTCTGAAATAAATGCCATCATTCCACGGAACAAAGTTTAGGTCAAGGGATATAGAGAAGCCGTCTGTTTGTCCAACCATCCTTTCTGAAATAAATGCCATCATTCTATGGAACAAAGTTTAGGTCAAGGGATATAGAGAAGCCGTCTGTTTGTCCTACCATCCTTTCTGAAATAAATGCCATCATTCCATGGAACAAAGTTTAGGTCAAGGGATATAGAGAAGCCGTCTGTTTGTCCAACCATCCTTTCTGAAATAAATGCCATCATTCCATGGAACAAAGTTTAGGTCAAGGGATATAGAGAAGCCGTCTGTTTGACCAACCATCCTTTCTGAAATAAATGCCATCATTCCACGGAACAAAGTTTAGGTCAAGGGATATAGAGAAGCCGTCTGTTTGTCCAACCATCCTTTCTGAAATAAATGCCATCATTCTATGGAACAAAGTTTAGGTCAAGGGATATAGAGAAGCCGTCTGTTTGTCCAACCATCCTTTCTGAAATAAATGCCATCATTCCATGGAACAAAGTTTAGGTCAAGGGATATAGAGAAGCCGTCTGTTTGTCCTACCATCCTTTCTGAAATAAATGCCATCATTCCATGGAACAAAGTTTAGGTCAAGGGATATAGAGAAGCCGTCTGTTTGACCAACCATCCTTTCTGAAATAAATGCCATCATTCCATGGAACAAAGTTTAGGTCAAGGGATATAGAGAAGCCGTCTGTTTGACCAACCATCCTTTCTGAAATAAATGCCATCATTCCACGGAACAAAGTTTAGGTCAAGGGATATAGAGAAGCCGTCTGTTTGTCCAACCATCCTTTCTGAAATAAATGCCATCATTCTATGGAACAAAGTTTAGGTCAAGGGATATAGAGAAGCCGTCTGTTTGTCCAACCATCCTTTCTGAAATAAATGCCATCATTCCATGGAACAAAGTTTAGGTCAAGGGATATAGAGAAGCCGTCTGTTTGTCTAACCATCCTTTCTGAAATAAATGCCATTATTCCATGGAACAAAGTTCAGGTCAAGGGATATAGAGAAGCCATCTGTTTGACCAACCATCCTTTCTGAAATAAATGCCATCATTCTATGGAACAAAGTTTAGGTCAAGGGATATAGAGAAGCCGTCTGTTTGTCCAACCATCCTTTCTGAAATAAATGCCATCATTCTATGGAACAAAGTTTAGGTCAAGGGATATAGAGAAGCCGTCTGTTTGTCCAACCATCCTTTCTGAAATAAATGCCATCATTCCATGGAACAAAGTTTAGGTCAAGGGATATAGAGAAGCCGTCTGTTTGTCTAACCATCCTTTCTGAAATAAATGCCATTATTCCATGGAACAAAGTTCAGGTCAAGGGATATAGAGAAGCCATCTGTTTGACCAACCATCCTTTCTGAAATAAATGCCATCATTCTATGGAACAAAGTTTAGGTCAAGGGATATAGAGAAGCCGTCTGTTTGTCCAACCATCCTTTCTTTTGGCTGTTCTCTTTTCAAGCAATATGTATCACTGTGTGACTTGGTCCTACTTTCCAAGTGTCTAATAGTGTGGTAACATTTGTGCAATTACTTGTAAACCCCCCCCCATCCCAAATTTTGCGCTCAGGAGAAGATTTTGACATAATTTTCTTACAAAAATATACTTTTAGAGAATGTATAGGATATAACTGGCATAGACTCAATCAATTAAAATAAGTACACTGTTTGAAAAATAAAGTAATTTTAGCAAAATATGTATTTTATAGTATTTATTGACGTCTCTGAAAAAGAGCTCACCCCTATTAAATTAAAGCCCAACCTGAGGAGGGTGAATACATCCTTTGGACATTAACCAACAGTTTCTTGTTATATTGCTGGTACACAATCATTGGGCATGTACTTTTGTGAATTGTGATATATACATGCAGCACTCTAATCAGAATCTATTCAATAAAACATAAGCACTGTTCCACAACTGGATGACTCTAACTGCAGTTAGCTTCATTCAAGATGGTTGCCGAGATCATTTCGTTTTCGATAAACCTCCGATTTCAGCTAAAATAAGTTGAATCTGGATTCCAAATGTTTCGCCATGCAAATTAATAAAGCTACGATGGTAAATAACCACAAATAAATGCTCAAACAACCGCGATATTGGAGAATTTTAAAGAAAACGGCTTCACTTAGAATGACTCTAACTGAAGTTGATGATGACGTCATGATGGCGTAGATCATCAACTTCAGTTAGAGTCATTCTAAGTGAAGTCGTTTTCTTTAAAATTCTCTAATATTATGGGTGTTAGAGCATTCATTTGTGGTTGAATACAATCATAGTTTTTATGTCCCCACCACATAGTGTGGGGCCATATTGTCGGCCTAGGCGCGTCCGTCCGTCCGTCTGTCTGTCCGTCTGTCTGTCCGTCTGTCTGTCCGTCTGTCCGTACGTCCGGCAGTTTTCTCCAAAACCGCTACAGATATCACCTTCAAATTTTCAGGGATAACTTATGAGTGCATACAGATGTGGATGAAAAAAAATTAACTCGATACCTACTTCCTGTCGGCCATTTTGAAGTCAAATGCTAAAATCCTTGTCTGCAAACTTTAAGAAAAACTGCTTCACAGTTGCTTTCAAAACTTTAACATCTTGTTCAACTCACTTCATTCTAGATCTGATTAGGTTTTGGACCTGCTAGCTTAGTCATGTCAGCCATTTTGAATGTCTTAAGAAAAGTTAGCGCGCGATAATACTTTGTATCATATTGAATGGTGTTTTTGAGTTTTCATGCTTTAACTATTTAGTAGCTTTATAAATAATTTCAGATGTACTTTGCTGTAAAAGCCTACTTTATTGTTAACAGTAGTTATATGTGATAATTTTGTAAAAAGAAATCAGCAAAAACTCATAAGGACTTTTTTATTGTCGGCCATTTTGGATTTTTCGGTCCTAAAATCTTGTCTGTGAAGTCTTGTCTGCACGTTTTCAGGTGAACCGTTTGGTGGATCAATTTCAAATTTTCAGGGATGATTCTTAGTATAAAAATCTAGATCTCATTAGTTTTTTGGCATTCTGGGTAAATGTCAAGGCAGCCATTTTGGATTTCCGTCCTAAAATCTTGTCTGTAAAGTCTTGTCTACTCGTTTTCAGGTGAACCGTTTCGTAGATCAATTTCAAATTTTCAGGAATGATTCTTAGTATGAAAATCTAGAACTGATTAGTTTTTTTGCATTCTGGGTAAATGTCAAGGCAGCCATTTTGGATTTTCCGTCTTAAAATCTTGCCTGTAAAGTCTTGTCTACGCGTTTTTAGGAGAACGGTTTGATAGATCAATTTCAAATTTTCAGGGATGATTCTTTGTATGAAAATCTACATCTGATTACTTTTTTTGCATTCTGCGTAAATGTTAAGGCAGCCATTTTGGATTTTCTGTCCTAAAATCTTGTCTGTAAAGTCTTGTCTACCCGTTTTCAGGTGAACCGTTTGGTAGATCAATTTCATATTTTCAGGGATGATTCTTAGTATGAAAATCTACAAACAGATTAGTTTTTTGACATTCTGGGTAAATGTCAAGGCAGCCATTTTGGATTTTCCATCCTGAAATCTTGTCTGTAAAGTCTTGTTTACATGTTTTCTGGTTAACTGTGTGACGGATCAATTTCAAATTTTCAGGGGTGGTTCTTAGTATGAAAATCTAGAACTGACTAAATTTTTGGCATTCTGGGTAAATTTTAAGGTGGCCACTTTGGATTTTCCGTCCTCAAATTGTGTTGGTAAAGTCTTGTCTACTCATTTTCAGGATAACCATTTCACGGGATCACCACTTGGTGGGGACATTTTGTACACGTTTGTGTTCTTGTATTAATTTGCATGGCGAAACTTTTGGAATCAAGATTCAACTTAGTTTAGCTGAAATCGGAGGTTTATCGAAAACGAAAGAATCTCGGCAACCATCTTGAATGAAGCTAACTGCAGTTAGAGTCATCCAGTTGTGGAACAGTGATAAGGTTCATGGTTAGTTTTCAATTTACATTATTATTCCTTGTGAGTCACTCATTTCATATAATACACAATATGCCTGCAGATAAACAATCAGAGCAATTCTGTTTTTAATATGAAATGTTGATTACAAATAAAAGAATAAAGATTGAGTTATGTTAGAATATGTTACAATGAGCATACATTTTGAAATAAGAAGAATTAGAAATATTTTCATGCTTTTAGAAGGAATCCTTGGCATTCTTTAAAGCAAAGCAAGATCCAATTGATATTTTGAGCAAGGAATGTTGTAATCGCTGTGATTCCTAGTATACAAAGTCAATATGACCCTGGTGTTCTTCTGTTGCAAGTTCACAACATTGTGGCAGTGTCTCCAAACATGTTTCTTTCCTCATCAGACATAGAAATGTGGATTATACCCTTTGACTGATTCAGTAAATAAATCTGTCCATTCATCCATTTTAAGTTTTAGAAGTCACATTTCAGACTGATTTCAACCATGTCAACAGCAAAGTATTGATATTTTTCCATTCCCAAATTATTTTGCCAAAGATCAAATGGCAGTTTAGAGCATAACTCCAAGAATTTGAAACTGTTTGAATTAAAAGGAAATACATCAATACCAATATCATTGTATGGTGGGGGGGGGGGGTCAAGTTGAGTTATTTGGGGCATTGCATTAGACTGAGGAAAGAAAACCTTGAGTAAAATACAAGAGGAAATGAGGCATAGATTTAACAAGATCTTGCATATTGTGGTCTAATAAGACAGATAATTTAGCAATTCCTGTTTCATAAGCCCTTGATAACCAGTCCAGTAATAAATCAATGCACTTATTTATCATCCATATAAACAGGTACAGGGTGATATTCTAGGCAGTGTGGTGCACAGTCACAGTCATAGCACAGTCACAGTCACCATATAAACAAGACTATTTGGGTCATATAAATGATTAAAAACATTGGTTTTCTGAGGCTGTGCCGTGGATACCCTGAACCAAAACAAACTAAAGATGAACCTATCTAACTGAGATCACAAGTCTTACAAATGCAAAGTAGTGCTTGATATTCCTAATATCTTCAAAAAATGAAAATGCCTCTCAGAAGTGAAAAAAGAACAAAGAAGTTACCTTATGAAGTTGATGTATGTGTAATAATCAGTAATCATTTAGACCACACTAGATGACTAAGACAAAATAAGGATGTACGTGTAATCAGATACACAGAAATGTATCTTTTTATTCAGGTAAGACAAAGGATGCCATTTTCAACCAGGTAAGGTTCAATTTTTAAAAGAGCTTCGTCTACGATTACTATTTGCCTCTGGGCTTCAATGTTGATTCTGTATTCATTGAAGGAATGGGGATAAATCAAACAAAGTTGTAAATATCAGTCACTATTTTTAGGATGTTTTCACATGGGCTTTCAGCATGGGCTTTCTATTGAATGCCCATGGTTTCCAGTTTAAAATGACAAATCTATATTTTCAAGTTTATTTTGTGAAAATAACATGTGTAGGGATACTTAAGACATGTATACTAGTATTGATCATTGGTTTTATCAGTTGATATGATTTATCAGGGTTTGTTATGTTTATAAATGTTCTTCACGTGTTGCCTTTTTCTTTGATATTTGACCAGAACTTTAAAAACAGAGATATATTTCAAAGTTGACAAATGACACAGTAATTACATATTCATAGTAAATATTATGAATTACTAGGCCAATATAACTCTAGGCTAACCAAACAAGTGTCTCTGTTCAAAACAATAATAAATGATGGCCCATGACCTCTACATGCTGAAGGTGTAATGAATAGAACATTAACACAAATTATCTCCCCTCCCACACACATTAGGTTTGTGCACAGCCTACATAATAAATGACAGCACACAAACATGGGTATTGGTCTCATTGGAGTTTGATATAATTAGATTGTTAGAAGCACAAATCATTTGATGGAAAATGAGAAAGGCTAGGAAGATATTCGGTTTCTGGAAATGTTCATTTTGTTAACAATAATTATATTTATTATTTCCATGCCGTGATATTCGTTCTCTCATTGGTCAATTAGATACCATGTGACTAGAAATATATAGAGGTATTCCTTGTCTCCCTGCTTAGAAAACGTGTGAAGAGTGTATTCACTAAAAATGACGTCATTTTAATTGAATAAATAGTGGTATTCACTAAAAATGACGTCACATCACTTAATTCCCGGGAATTTAGCTAAAAAGTATTTTCATCCGATATGACAGACGGTGAAGTTGTATCACGAAGTCCTCCCAAAAAAGGTTTAATACTGTATAACAAACCGGGATAAAGATTTTACAAATGTATTCAAAATGTCAACTAATGAAAGCACGAAGACTATGGACTTTAACATGGAAGATCCGAATCTAATTTTTATGATGTGACAGAGATCGTGATTTATAACAGAATATTGGTAAACGTTTGGAAATACGTTGAAACTAATGAGGAAATAATAAAACAAATATTGAATTCTGTGATCGTTTAATATCTGTATATATTTCTTAGGGATGTATTCACCTCGCCCTTCGGGCTGCGGTGAATACACCTTCAGAAATATATACAGATATTCAACTCCACAGAATTCAATATTTGTATATTATATACTATAGTACTAAAACTTGGTAAATTAAAAAAATGCTTCTTCAACCTAATTTGTTATTCCTCAACTGATATCATCAAGTTGAATATTTAGAGATAACAATGCCTATCAAGGCCAACAACAGCATGTGTATTTGTAGTTTGGAAGATTGCTAATGGTAAAGCTTATTTCAGTTCAGCTATTAATGTAGTAATCTACACTTCATGCAGTTTTATACACAAGAAACAGCTGGAATTGAACCGATTCTCTGTATTAATTTGCTATATTTTGCTGAAGTTGTGCACTGGCCTGAATTGTTATGCCACCTTTTCTGTCATGGTTCCAAAAACTGTACATTCATTGGGAACTTGATAGAAAGGTATTATGAAGGTTATTTAATGTAAGGTAGAGTATAAATCTGATGAGGAAGAAATTCTTACATTATTTATTTCACATGTATTTTAGACTGAAGTGGATCAATATCCTTGAGAAAATCTGGTTTCTGGAACAAAGTACAGTCTGGCATACAGTCCCAGAAACAAATGAAAAAGAACCAATTTTCCATATTAATTTTCGAAATTTTTCTGAAGCTCCGCATTCATTGTCCTGAATTGTTATTTCGTCTCATTTGTCATTTGTCCAAATACATTTATTGGTAATTTGAGATTTCACAGGAAGTTTAAGGTGAAATATTTATAAGGTGAGGTGTCAAAAGAAATCATCTCATACATTTTATTTATTTACATGCATTTTGGACTGAAGTATATATCAATGTCCTGGAATTGAACAAGTCAAGAACATAATCTGAGACTCATTCAAGTAACCAAATAATAAACTATTAACTCATTTGTAAATGAATTGAGGATTTATGGGTCTGTGTACCAGCCTGATTTGTCTAATTGAGTGAATATTGCATGATGATACATCTAATGTATATGGAGCCAGATGCCAGACATAAAACATATCCTGTTAGAATGCTACATTAACTGGGATGATCACAAAGATAAAGAGTCACCTAGTACTACGAAGTAAAATATATCTGAAATGATCTCAAGTTAAAGGAGATTAGTAAAGTATTTTTTGTGTATCATAAAATACCAAACTCCAAATAAATATTATAATCTCTTCAAAATATTTCTTGAGAAACAGCTGAACATTACAGTGTCTATATCTGTACATTTTCTACCATCATCACTCACCATAAATCATTATAAAATATTGAATATTGAAAACTGAAACAAAGCTATGATGAATGTAATAAATGAATGCACTTGTTGCCTTGAATCACATAGTATATTCACAATACATATGAGGGAAATGAAATAATTATGCCAATCACTATGAAGCATGACTCATGGAGCTTTTCAAACATCTTTAGCTTTTTATCATTAGAGATTGCAGCTATCATGTCTCACAATGAGCGGATGAACTTCCTGTATAGTAATGGCACCAATATATATTGGGGTTGTCTGAAACTTAACCCCTCATTTTTGGCATTGAAGGCATAGTGTGAAAAGCATGAGGGTGGACAGTTTTTATCACATAATAATTTCTACTATTATAGCTCTAATTAGATATTTTATTCATTGATAAATGTATTTAATGAACTTCCCTAGTCTCATTACTCGTCCCAACATTATTTGTAGATTAATACAAAAAAGACACCAACTTGCAAAGCTATCCCTTAAGAATGATGTGGGTCCCTATATATATTCTTTTAAGAATGAAGAAGAGTTATGTAACTGATATCTTAATTATCTTATCACCAGGTGAATATTGAAAAATGTGAATCTGTCTTTTAATGAACCAACCTCTTGTTACAGTGGTATTTTGAAAATCCTCGTGTAAAATGATTCTTATTGGATTTATTGATACCAGGTTCTTATATAATCTGACCATCTAATAATTTTGATAAATACATGAAATGGTTTAAGCATACATTATATTCCGACTTAAATGTTTCTCATTCATAGATACTGTTTATGTTTATTTTTAATAAATGTACATCTACCATATAAGGTATCAATTAGGATTGTAAAGTTGGATATGACTAATAAATTCAAAATTGGCTATCGAATCCGTTATTTATTTATCGTGAGGTCAAGATTATAGGTCAAACTTCAAATAGCTACTTTTCAGATAGCCTAGTTCCCAATAGTAAATAATGTTAATCATTTATTTGCTGTTATATGAGAGTATAATAAATGTTTATGGCTTTATTTTGGACTTATCAGTCAATTGATTGAATTAGAGTAGGTGTGCATATTGATTTAATAAGAGGATAAATACTCCTGGATGGGATATAGTTAGCTACTGTTTTCATAGCATCATTCAATTCAAATACTTTTCCTGAAGAAGCTTTATGACAAATGCCAAAAGTAGTAACAAAAGTTTCTAACTTTCAATTCAGCGAAAATTGTTCAGACCCTTATATTGTTGCTATAATCATCTTTAATTTGCCACAAACTCTATCAGAAGATGTATCAGAACTGAAAACAATAACCAATTTTTAAATAGATAGAAACTTTTTGTATTTTCAGGTTTAATACCAAGCCTGTTATAACAAACAATGGACGACTTAGCAAACTTTAGATAACAGTTCACCCAAAACAGAGCCTTGAAGTACACCACAATTCATCATGACAGGGGGTGGAGACAAAGTGTCTCAACTGTATGATCAGTTCTGTAATGTCCAAACATGTAAAGGGGTGCTCACAACATTCCATAAACTATGTGATGCATTGGATATTAAATATACAGACCACAGAGGATTTTACTTTCGGCTGAGGGCCAAGCTCAGAACATGGAAGGCCCAATCACTGTGGGCCAAGTTGGACAAGAGGGCAATGATGAAGGAGTATAAGAAGGGGACTGCTTGCCTAGATTCAAGGGTAGGTATTTATAATTTGATATCAGTGATCACAGTGATCTCCTGAGCTTTGAATCACCCTACCTGGGTGGTACATCAATTTGGGAATTTGAAAACTACCTTTCACCCTGTTAGAAAGTTTTGGGTTATTTTTGATAAAAGTTATTGTTGGAAGTGAAAGAAAATTTAAATCCACTTGAGAAAAATCCTTAGGAGATTGATGTCCTTGTTTAAATTGTCAATGGTTTGTACAATGGGCTTAGGATCAAGCATACATGTGTGCATACTTGTATTGAATGGATGCAGGCAGATGGGTGGGTAAGCTGGCAGGGTTGAACCACATTAATCTTGTTTAAATTGTCAATGGTTTGTACAATGGGCTTTGGATCAAGCATACATGTGTGCATACTTGTATGGAATGGATGCAGGCATATGGTTGGGCAGGCAGGCTGGGTTGAACCACATTAATCTTGTGTTATATGCCCAAATATGAGAGAAAATAATTGGATTTGGGAGCCGATGAGAGCTTAGAATATTAGATTTGCTTGTGTTAGCTTGTAATTGATGATGAAACTATTGAAATCTGTGATTAATCGATTTGATTAAAAGAACGCTAATACTCAACATTGCTTCCTTAAAGCTTCTTATCTTTATCTTTTAACTCTATTTCCTAATGGCTATGAAATGTTACTTATCTTCAAATTGAAACTGAGAACATTTATACAATGAGCTCTATATTTAGAAGGTATTTATCTTGAGATGTATTCTACTTAATATTGGTAGGTCTTGTTGACCTCTTTGCTTTGTCTACATTCTGAAGACACTTATTACACTGGTGATCCACTCGATTACGCTGGTTACCGAAACGGTTCGTTTTGGTAACAAAATGTCGGAACATCGAAGGTACGATTTTTCTTTTTTCCTTATTTCATACGTTGTAGGCAGAATTCCCACGATATTTTTTTATCACAAACGTGTATCAGTATCATATGTTTAAGAAAATGCACATATTTGCGAACAAATAGTTCAGAAAACAACAGAATTGTCGGTTTAATTCCCCACTTAAGTTACATAAACGGTATTTCGAAAAACAGTTGAGATCTGCACTTTTAACCCAAACCGTTTATGTAACTGTAATTTTGTTCCGACATTTTGTTACCAAAACGAATCGTTTCGGTAACCAGCGTAATCGAGCGGATCACCAGTGTATTAGGAATGAAACTTGGATACTTCACCATATTTCCAATGACAATGTGAAGGTTTTCATTTTGTCAAAAATCGTCAATGAAAAAATGTTTTTCTACCAATTCGGTATTTTGTCTTCACCCAATATATCATACGCCAAATTAATGAATCAGGGTTTGGTTCATAGGATTCATAGAGTACTGAGAATGTACTGAGGGCCCATGCCTGTGCAGATAGGGGTATATATAGCAGGGCTTATACATGTATAATCAGGGGGAATTATACACGTGTAAGAGAGAAACTAAGGCAGGGCTCTCGCCAGGCTTTTAGACTGTGGTACAGCACCACAGTCTATTTAGCTCCCACCACACCTCATTGGCAAATATTGATTGTCCCCACATTCTAAACTTGACTGAATATATAATAATAGCATGTAAAAAGGATAAAACATAACATAAATATGATTTAACATAAATATGATTTATCATGACTGAATGGTTATTCTGAAGATGTAAGCACCACACCCTAAATATTTCCTGGTGAGAGCCCTGGTAGGGGACAGATGTTCAGTGAGATGCATAATGTGTGTTAAGAGAATGGACATATACTGGAGAGAGGGTTTACATGCTGATATTCATCAGGGCTCAACATTTAAAAAGCAATTGCTAAATAATGGATGTGAGCTGACATATTCACGACTCAGACATGCTTCTTTACAATAACATATCTCAAAATTTACACCCACAAAAAATAAAAATAAAAAAGACAAATGGAACATCAACTATTGACTAATGAAATCATACAGAGGCCAAAATTGTATCATAGTTTTGAATATTTGGCTGTACCTACGTATGTTAAAGTAGGAGGTCATTGCGACATGAATCAGCCCATCACTCAGTTATTATCATCAGTTACAAAAATGAGTTATCCATGAAGCCAGATATATATTACACCTTACACCCTACACTTGTGAGTCAGTTGGAAATGGCGCAGAAACTATACATCAGGTTTGCATAGTGTTTCGAATCTGAAGGAACTGAAGATATTCTTTATATTAGTGTGTCCTGGGCATATCTAATCACAGGCTAGAATCTGATGATGCATTTTTGAAAGCATGCATGGATTGTGTGCCCAGAATGAAATGCATTTTGTTTTACAATTATGTGTAATCAGTGGACGATCCTAAGAAAACACATCCTTGTAATATGATAATATAATTTCATTTCCATGAAATGTAGCTATATTTCTGCCATGATTGGAGATCCTTAGAATTCTCTGTTCGCAATATAATCAATGAAATAAAAAATGTCATGCAATGGTGTATTTGGAGAAAATTATTTATATTCTTTGCTTCAGTCTGCCTAAGTAATAACACTGCAAAAACGGAAGTGGAATGTTGAATTGGCAATAGTGAATTAGAATATTGTGCATAAAACCAAGGGAATCACCCCATATTGTGATAAATCCAAGTCTAATAGCCCCTTAGGCATGTATCTCTTCTTTGCAGGAGAAGGCCTGTGTATCGAATTAACCTTTTCACTCTCATAGGATAAAAACCCTGGATTTGATATAGAAAAAACGATTTGTTAAATTATTTATGAATATAATGCAAGTTGAATGATCAAGGTCTGTTGGAATGAGCAAAATGTCATCAGGTTTAAAAAATGTTGATTTTTAGCGGAAATTGTTTGGGAGAAATGAATTGAATTGAATTGAATATTGCAAAATTTCACTTTTAGATACATATTACAAAAGCTAGAATATTTTTAACAAAGAATAACAGAAGAATCTCAAAAAAATCCTTGGACAAGATTTTAGTATTGATCTAGCCTAAATGTAAAATATCTTTGTGGTAATAAGTCATCGTAATATTATACTGTAAAAATACCAATTAGCTAATGCGATAAACTAATAATTCAATTTCTAAAAATAACCTCATATCATGGAAACCACTGTTTTATGATTTAGATTTTTACCCCCCCCCCCTTGTTTTTGCTCTAAAGAATATGACTAACCGAAATGTAATATCGACTCACACTAAATTAATAAAAATGGGGCTACTTATACTGTGTAAAGGCTCAACAATTGTCCATGGTTTTTGTTTCATTTTCCCTCGATAGCTCATGAAAAAACTGTCCTGCATATTAAATTTAAGAAATATGGGTCTTATACTTGTCCAGCAAGTTAGATTTTGTACTTAGGCCACTGGTATACATGAATTATGTCATTTAAGGAGGTTGTAAACATCACTGAGAAACACAAAGGAGTATAAATAATTACTGAAAGTTGTGACCAGATGTGATATGGCGGTTAAAGGCCATGTAGATTATTTTATTCCTGTCAAATAATACCTTTATAGCAAATGAGAAATTACTGGACAGAATGTCACTCCCTGTTTGAGATATGTACTGTAAGGTTAACACTGTGGGTAGTAAACACAAAGTCGCTCTCTGGAAACCTACGTTTGTATGTAATAATTATATGTAATAATACAGGATAAATAAAAAATAAAACCTTCAGGATCCTCATATATTTCATCTACAGTACTCCTATTTCAAGCATATATCTGAGAAAATTGAATGAAGCCCTGATTTTCTTTTGATCTTATCTATTTATTTGGAGTGGTGATTTTCTTGAAAAGTTACAATATAATCTGTACTTTTCAAGCCAAGTTCCTTAATGGATTGATTCTTGTTATGAAAATCTAGAACTGATGAGATTGGTCATTATATTCAAGTACAATAATGAATATTGTTCAGTGTGTGCCTTATTTATTACAGGTGCTAATCATTGGTGCTGGACCATGTGGACTACGTATGGCCATAGAGTGTGCTCTCCTGGGGGCCAAGACTGTTGTCATAGAGAAACGAGACAGATTTACACGCAACAATGTGCTCCATCTTTGGCCTTTTCTCATTACCGATCTCAAAGCTTTGGGGGCAAAGAAATTCTATGGGAAATTCTGTGCGGGACAAATAGACCATATAAGTAAGTTTCTTTCTTTTAAGGTAAACTTCTTCTATAAACCTCTCAAAAATGTTAATTAGTTTTAAAAATTCAAGTAAATCTTTGTTAGTTATATGACTAGTAAGTGTATTGGTATATCAAACCCATGTACTGTCTCCAGTCAGTAACATGGAAAAATGGCTGGGCACATAGTCATATGTATATGTAATATATTGAGGTGGCAGATATTTGATAACTAGTCTGACGACTGATGTCAAATGAAATAATTTAAGAGTTTCTGACTCCCTTTGATTTCAAATCTGGCTTTTTCTAGAGCAACGTAAACATGTCTTACATGATTCTTGTATGTGATTTTAGGTATTAGACAACTACAGTGCATGCTGCTGAAGATTGCCTGTCTGGTTGGAGTAGAAGTACATACAAATACAGGCTTCAATGATATCATAGAGCCACAAGAGAATCAAAGTTAGTATCTGTGCTGCGCTGTTAAAGTAGGAGATAATTTTATGCAAAGTTCTATAGTTGATTACACTTAAAGAGGAGAATCAGTGATAGAGAACATCATTTTTTTTAGTATGAGATCATTCAATAAGAGGAGAATTATTGACAGAGAGCAACATTGTCCAACATTTTCTTAATTTGAAAAGCTTTGGGGCTTGAATCATTCCCTGTCAGGCCTATTTTCTAACTCCCCAAAGTACACTGTACATCATTTTATACACTCTATTACCCTTGGTAGCTCACATGTTTTTGCTTAGTAAGTGACACTTCAAAATTAAGGAATAATGAATTAAAAGTTTACCATTAGGCAATCATTTCAGTTTTTAAATCATTATTGCAATATTCAACCATTCAACTTTCTTCGTAAACAAGGACAAATGACAAAATGAATGTGCATTGATAGAATTTGCGCTGAAATGATTTGAGTTCATCCTGACATGGATGGGAATGATGTCAAATGACCTCACAATATTGATCCCTGGATTCATTCTAAAAGAACTACAAATGTATGTCAAAGATTTTAACAGTGCAGTCATTTCCCAAATTCATTCATTGTTAAATTATAATTTCTGATATGATAGGTCAGGGTATTTTGCCATGGTTGAATCTCAAATACGTTCTTTGTGATACCATAGACTTTTTTCAAGAAATATAAGATAAATTCTTTTTTTCAGAAACTGGCTTCAGAGCTGATGTATCTCCAGCAGACAGTCCAGTTTCTGAGTTTGAATTTGATGTCCTGATTGGTGCAGATGGCAAAAGGAACACACTTACAGGTATACACTTTTGCACTTACAGGTATACTTATAGCTGTACTAAAACTTTGAACACAGACCCGGTATATGGGGATATGAGCAAACTATTTCCTAGTATTGTAATAACTAGCTTAAGATGTTTTTGCAAGGTTAAGTCATCCTATTAAATGCTTGTGTGGTTGTGTGCCATATTTGAACTGTTTTGATTTGATTGTTTATGTTTCAGGGTTCAAGAGAAAGGAATTTCGTGGTAAGCTGGCTATTGCAATCACTGCCAACTTCACGAATCGTTACACATTACAGGAGCAACAGGTACGTGTGGCTTCACTGAGTTTGCTTAATACCATCATTTAGTGATAGAAGTCAGCAAACTATGGTGATAAAGATTTGTTTCCTTATTTATTCATAAATCTTTTTAGGTTGAACTATCCTTGTTCATTCTTTTTTCCCCAGACTGTCTTTTCTCTGACATAATCAGTATTTCATTCTTAAACTGAAAGGCATGTCTATATTATACACGATAGACCTTTGATAATATTAATCTAGGTGAACATGTCACACACAAACTACCTTAAAGGAGATTATTGGTGGTATTTCATACATTTTCAACAATAATTTTTTCCAGGTAGAGGAGATAAGTGGTGTCTCGTACATCTTCAATCAGAAGTTCTTCAAGGACCTCTATGCTAACACTGGTATTGATTTGGAGAATATTGTTTACTATAAGGATGACACTCATTACTTTGTCATGACAGCCAAGAAGCAAAGTCTATTAGAGAAAGGTGTATTAATTCAGGTGAGTATGAGAGAAATGTTAGTTTGATATATATACCTAATATACAAACTTCACATGGAAAACTTATCACTAAATAGACTGTAGAGATCAAGATACCATGCCATCCTCATTATGTTATTGAGTTAAGAGGGAGACTATTAAAAATTGATTGAAACATTTGGGATTTTATGAAGTTGTCTGCTTGTTTAGCACAGCAGTCAGTGTATTTCTGGCATTACTAATTTAAACTTAGTGACCCTTACATGAATATGAATGTATTGCTCAACTTAAAAATTGTCAGTACATTGAACAATGATTGGTGCAAAATGACCTGCACCTATTAGTGTATTTTACTCCATTATTCATGTCTTCCAGGATCATGCAGATGCTGTTCAACTGTTAGACCCTGCCAATGTAAGACACGATGCCCTCCTGGCCTATGCAAAAGAAGCTGCAAATGTGTCTACCAACTACCAGTTACCAGATGTGGAGTTTGCACACAATCATTATGGCCAAGCCGATGTTGCTATGTTTGATTTTACATCCATGTTCGCAGCTGAAAATGCATCCCGTGTCATTGATCGTCATGGTCACAAACTTCTTGTTGGGCTCGTAGGGGACAGTTTGCTTGAGGTTTGTATTGCAGTGTAATATGCTGCTTTGAGAGCAAGCAATTTGTTAACTATGACAGCAATTTTCAAGAACAAATTCTTTGAATAAAAGTTGAAATGCATGTTTATATAGTCATGTTTGGCTTATTGAAAAAATTCTTTATTTTTGATTTTCCAGTTTTTTAGTACTTTTTTTTTTTTTAAATGCATATTGATTGATTTACTGCTATGGTATCCCTATTTTCTTGCTGCCTTTCTGGCCAATAGGCTCTGGTTGTGCTAGCTGAATGTAGATTGATTTTAATACTATGATATCCTATTTGCTTGCAGCCTTTCTGGCCAATAGGCTCTGGTTGTGCCAGGGGTTTCCTTGGAGTGTTTGATGCTGCCTTTATGATCAAACAATGGTCAGCTGGGAAGATGAACCCTTTACAGGTGAGACTAATGATTAAGAAGGGACAGGTGAACCTGTTGACACTGCTGGGAACACTAAAATACTGTTTATCAGGTGGGGGAGGGGTACTTCTTAAAATATTAATGGTAGTTTGAAAATCAATTATTTTAGAATTATTGCATTCAAATTTTTATATGCCAACTGTACTTTACATCCTACAAATACTGTATTATAATGGTTGAAATGTTTTTGTCATATCAACTGAAATTATGATTAATTCTCCATTACAGGTGCTTACTGAAAGAGAGAGCATTTATCAACTTCTATCTCAGACCACACCTGAAAACCTCAACAAAAACTTCAATGCTTATTCCATAGACCCCAATACAAGGTATTTAGCTTATAACATAATGTCCAGTTTCAATGCTTATTCCATAGACCCCAATACAAGGTGTTTCGCTATAATACAATGTCCAGTTTGTAGACAAGAGGTTTATAGTTGATTTACATGTGTATATATATTGTTAATTAATCCAGAAAGCATGATGCAAGTATTCTGCATATTTGCCCTGTTTGAATCTCTACCCTATTAAGATCATTGTTTTACAATTGAGAGGTGATAGATGAGATTGAACACTGCCCTGTATTCTATATTTTAGGTACCCTAATTTGAATTGCCAGAAATTCCGTCCGAGTCAGATGAAGCATCTTTATGATGGTGACTGTAGCAAGTACATTAAGGACATAGCCGAACCATTGCCAAAGAAAAAGTCAAGAGGTAAGAATGTTCGAATTATAGATAATAATTCTAAAATACGTTTACCAACTCCCAATACAACAGTTTATCATAAATTATAGGGCTGAGGGTCTTTGTTGGAACTCTTGATGAATTGAAAAAATTATCTTAAATTTGCAAAGTTTCAGTTCTTGCTGTCCGAAAAAATGGACCAATTGACTATATTCTTTATTTCCCAATATCAAAATTCCAGGTCAAAATCATAATCATGTTGTTCATATACCTGTAGAATTAGAAAAAACAGATCAAATAAAAAATGAAATGTGTTTTTTCAGATTTTGTGGACAGCTATACATTATTACGCTGGGTGCAAAAGCATATAGAAAGATACAAGCGAAGGGTGAAGGTCACAGATCTGACGTCATCATTCAAGAATGGCATGGCTTTCTGTTGTCTTATACACTCCTTCAGACCTGAGCTAATGTAAGTAAAATCAGATTCACTGGCTGCTATATTATACTGTTTTGAGAAGGGATGGGGTAGATATGTTTTCTGTAGTCTTGGAATTTTGATATGTCAGTAAAATATAAAAATGATTTGGCATTTGGTGTGCATGAAATAAAAACAACATACATGTATTATGGTTATGTGCCTCAACTTTGCCTACATATTTGTTCCAGTGTTATGAATGACCTTCAAGAGGATGACTGCCTAAAGAATAATGAATTGGTAAGTAGTTCAGAATAATTTATGTTGGTTTTGTCTGATTTCATGAAAAACATTGTTTTTTAGATTTGTTTTATGTCAGTGTTGTACCTTTAACTGTCTATAATGATGAAATATTTGCTTAAAGGGATTTTTTAATGTGTTTTTTATGCATTCAGGCATTTGATCTTCTTGAGCGAGAGTTTGGTATTTCTCCTGTGATGACCGCGGCAGATTGGGTGGCTCATGACACACCAGATAAATGGACAGTTGTTTCATATCTTCTGCAAATATATGACATTCTCAAATATGAGCGTCCCGCAAAAGGTAACTTTTTTAATCTTACATTTTGGTTATTTTATTTTCAAACACAATATATTTGAATTTCCTCTAAATATGTCTATTTATTATATAGATAACAAAATGGACGCATAAGAGGAAATGATATCTTGCTAAGAAAATATAACAAACCATGCAGTTATTCAAGGCAATACAGTATAAATAGAAAAATGGTTCAAAGACTGTCATTTAGAAATTTTTATCTTGATTATGATCAGCAAATAGAATGTGCATTAAACTAATAAAAATTGTGTTTTTAGTTGCTCGCAGTCCTACTACATTGTCACCAGATGAGGGAGATATCAGTCGGGCAAGGTCACCAAGGTCAACAAAGCAACGACTCTCAATCCTCAACAAGATCAGTAACAGATTATCCAAAACTAAAAAAGTAAGCTTTGTTTTATGATTTTTTTCATTTAAGACTTAATTTCAGAAGATATCTGAAAAATCTGCTTATTTTGTCAAGATCAATTAAAAACTTATTGAACCTATGCAAGAAATCCATGGTTATACAGGGTGTTCAAAAAAAACGCAACCCAAAGAAATCGCTATATCTTGGAAAATACTGATCCAATTATGTTCATATTTTCAGGAAAGAAAGAAGAGACTTTGCATGTATAGCCCCTGTTGTTAGTTAGTTGTAAAACATGATATCTTGGACACTTGCTCAAAAAACAGTTGTACTAGCAAAATACGAAAAACATGAATGGAAAATCACTATATCTTGGAAAATACTAATTCAATTATGTTAATTTTTTCAGGAAAAGAAAAAAGAGACTGTGTATGTATAGCTCCTGTTGTCAGTAAGTTGTAAAACCTGATGCCTTGGACACCTGCTCAAATGACAGTTGTACTGGGAAAATATGAAAACGCAGTCAGAGGTGACTGCCACAGCAATAAAACCAATTAACTTTCTAACCATGGTGTTTTTGCACTTAAGATTTGGCAATTTGAAAGCATTTCAACCATAACTGTAAAGTCCCTGAAGTGATTTTGATTTCACTCTACAGATTTACCATACAGTGAATAAAGATGATTTGTGCCAAATTTGAAGAGCCAAAACACTATGGTTAGGAAGTTATTCAAGTTTTTTGCAGTTGCAGGCACCCCTGACTGTGTTTTTCGTATTTTCCCAGTACAACTGTCTTTTGAGCAGGTGTCCAAGGCATCATGTTTTACAACTAACCATTTACAGGAACTGTACATACACAGTCTCTTCTTTATTTCCTGAAAAATGAACATAATTGAACCAGTATTTTTCAAGATATTGCTATTTCTTCGGGTTGCGTTTTTTTTGAACACCCTGTATTTGGCAAGAGCGACATATATTTTGTGTTTTTAGGAGAGAGAAAGAGAGCGAAGAGTTACTAGACTTGAAACACCAAAATCTCCCACATCGTCCTACAATGAAAAAGAAAATCGCCAAGTTGGCCGTCTACAGGACTCTAACATCATTGGTCTAAATCAGAAACAATCATTTTATACGACTCCAAAACGTCATATAGAAGATGAGGCACCATTCTCTGATATATCCTCAGCCCGTCAGAAAATTATGGATGCATATAGCTACAAACGCCCTGAATTGAAGCCACCTCCACCAATGATTGATACAGGGGCAGAGAAAACTGGCATTATGGAAACCCAGCAAAGGTTACAAGAAAGTGCAAAGAAGAAAGGGGTTTGTAAAATTTCTATTTTAAACTTACTCATACAATTTGATAAGCAGGTGACTATTTCATCAAATAAAGTATGTTATTAGTCACATTTTTCAAATATGAATATGTCTTAATAAATTTTAATCTCCCCAAATTTTATTACCTCTCTTAAAATGCCTAACTATATGTCTAAGCTATTACCTCATTAGGTGAAGACCCATGACCCTACACTGGTGCTAACTGATGCTAATGAAGCCAAGCGCCTATTCCATGTGGCTGCAACTACAGAGAAAGTCATCAAGAAGAAAGAAGAAGAGACTCCTCTGTCTTTTGGTTCTGGATTAGCTAAGAAGAGAATTGAAGAAAATGAGGTTTGTTAATATGTTGGGCTTTAACATTAACTCCTCAGATGGTATTAATTTGAGATACATGTACATTGTAATCAGCATGGGCCCCATCATGAAAGTATACAACATGCAGCTTTAAGTTTTTTGAATCTCTGTCAATCAAACCACAATCTCGTTCAACTCCAAACCAATGAAATCTCTGTTCAATCCTTGTTATTTCAACGCAACTCAGAAATGAAACATCAGTGTGACTTGAACACAATGTTAAATAATTACATTTCAACTTTTTTGATCAACTCATTTGTATGTATATTTTAAAATTTTGAAAATTCATCTCTTTCTCTAAATCTAGGATGGAGTTGAGCTTACAAAATTCTCCAGATTTGACAGTGTCGACAGTAAGTTACAAAGTGCGTCAAAGATTCTCGAGAAAGGGAATGCCGGGAACCTTGATGCAGGAACTAGGGGGAATAATCGCGTCACAAATCTTGCCCAACAGTTGGTGTCTAAACTACATGAGAAGAAAGAGGAGCCAGCCTATAAGAAACTAGACAGGGTTAGGAGTTTCATCTTTCATAGTCAATCTTTCTCTTTGAAATATGTTTAGGTTCACATTTTATTGTAGTTTTGCCATGAGAAAAGGAGGGCTACTTAGTACTTGTTTATAGATGGATGATTTAACTTGAAACTTCACATTGAGATTTGTATATGATTTGGGGACAACTATGCCAACAAATAAAAAACAATCTAAATATTAACAAGTGTAATAACAAACAATTACAGAATGTGCATAATTTGTTATTTCATTATTTTCAGAATTTCACAGGCCATCTATTGAAGAATGTGATGGTTGTTGGGCCCAGCAGTGAGTTCTGCTATTTCTGCAAGAAGAGAGTCTACTTGGCAGAGAGACAAACTTCTGAGGGCTACTTCTTCCACAGAGGCTGCCTCAAGTGTGACTTCTGTAGCACTGCATTAAGGATTGGCAGCTATGCCTTTGACAGATCTGAAGATGGCGATGGTATGTGTTGAATGTTATTTACATAGCTGTTACCAAGACACTACTAGAGTAAAACCTGTAAAGTGGAATGTCTCTGTAAGTGGAACACAACACAGAATCTAACACCCCTATGCAGAGCCCAAGTCATGTCACCCATTAAGTCAATGTAAAATGAACCTTTGTGTATGAAACACCTCCTTACCATATTTCCTTTTAGCATACGTCAGTGGTATAACTTTGAAAAACCTATAAACAGTTATTTGTTTATCATAATTGCAGGCAAGTTCTACTGTATACAGCACAAGGGGATGGTGAAACGTGTGAGGCGTAAACGTAGCAGAGAGTACAATGAGCCCCTACCTCCAGTGCCATCTATTCCACCACCCAAGACCCCAACTAACCAACCCATTCCTGGGCAGTACACAGGTTAGTAATATTGTCACCTTTCTATGCATCTCAAATTCATTATTTGCCTATTAAAATCATAATTCATGCAATGCCACTGTCTCTCAACCAGCGTTGATTTATATAAACGGAGGTTTTGTGATTTTCCAGTTGGTGGTCTTACTGTTCCCTCATTGGACAACATCAAGACCGCCACGCCTGAGAGGGCGGAGTTTGAGATGAGTTTTGACGGCACCCTTGATGACAATGAAGAGTCCGAGTATGAGTGCAGTCTGAGGGCTTCTATGAGCATGGACACAATAGAACTGGACTACAGTGATGAAGAGTAAGTCCACTTGACCAACATGGGTCGCAATAATGTCATTTCTCTCTTCTCTAATTCTTGTATTCCTCTATACGATGCAGCACGTGTGCCTTCTTCTTTGCTAATCTGTACTATTCTCTGTTTTATTTATACCATAGGACACTACATCTGCCATGACATATATTTCTGATATGCAACTTGAATGAAGCATTGTACATTCACTTTTTACAACTTCTTGTACTTTCTGTCTTGTTTTGTGATATTTGTTTGCTAATTTTTGTGTTTTGTCTTTATATGTGTTATATATACTTGTAGTCTGTACAGCCTATTATGTGTTGTCTATATATGTGTTATATTATGTTATCTACTGTATGTGCATTATATATAGTCTATGTATATAACGTATATGTTGTCTATATGTGCTTTAAGTGTAGTCTATTGATTGCAATGTTTTCATTGTATGTCTTTCTATTATAGAGAAGATGAATACCATGATTCTGTGTTTGAATCTTCAGAATCTTCTTCTTCAGGGTAATGCTTTGCTATCTGTTCTTTTTGGTGGCATGTCTGGGGCTTTTACAACTAACTGATTGTGCCTATATTGGAAGATTCTACCTACATAATTTCTTGGCATTTCTTTATAAATTTATTCCTTTATTCCTTGTTATTGGACTTGGCAACCTTGACCTGTAAATATGACATTGTTTGACCTTGATAGAATATCAAGTATCCCCAACATTGCCACAATGCAGAACCCTCCCTATGGTTAATCCTCTGTTATGTGCCATAACAAAAACTCTAGGAATAGTGCTCTTTGAAGATGTGATAGTAATGGAACATACATGTATAAACAGAGCAGTGTTGAATTGTAAAAAGGAGAACCACAATGTGGTAGAATAGGCAGGATCAGAGCCAGCTTTTGGTGAATAGGGGTTGATGTTTCTATAAATGCTTCTGCTGGGGAGTAATACTGATAATGGAGAGTGGCTACTGCTTTGTTGAGTTCACGGCTTTGTGTGTATTCCTTAATTTAAATTTTTTTAATTTAAATTTTTGAAGTTTATATCTGGTAAGGGGTAGACAACTTAAGAGTTATCAAAATGTTGAAGAAGAGTATTTCTAATTTTGGGGTTTTCTTTCAGTATTTGATTTTATATTCCTTAATTAATGCTTTGTTTTATGGAGTTTTTTTTCTTTTACTAATTCAACATATGTGTAGTGGATGATACCATGTATGGCATATTATAAATATTACGTATATTGTGTATAAATCACTGCCTTAAGAACACCAGCCAGAATAGATTGGTTCCATGAAAACAATTTTTTCACATTAGAAAAGTGTTCTTCAGAGATTTCACCAAATGTAACTGTTTACATACAGATGTTAAAATGTAGGTAGGAATGTTTTAGGACAGATAATAACCCTAGTTTCAGTTCAAGGTTGTGGAGAGGTGTTACTCCAGTGTAAATGTACATTTTATTTTTTACTTTTCAGTTCAAGCGATGATGAGGCATTTGACGAGGATGACAATCGCTCTGTAATGACGTGGGATGAGGCTGTTGATCTTGCCGATACATTATCACGACGTCATGGCTCCCGCAACATGCTGGACTTTGAAGATGAGAATGAGGGTGAGACTGCCACAGAGACGGAAGAGTCAGAGTATGAGACTGACAGCGATGAAGGTGTGTGTATAGCGTGAATTCACAATTTCTCCCAAGATTACTTTGGTCATGTTCTTCTGTGAAGTACCAGAGAAAATAATGAAAATACTGTAAAAATCACATTGATATCGTAACCCATGAGCCAACAGTTGTCTTGACAGTCAATTCAAAGGTCAAAATAGTATTTCATGCTTTTTTAGAAATAAATGACCATTGGCATCAAACATTGGCAAAACCCTAAAGGACAAGTCTCGGTTTGGAGAACAGTCTGCTGGGCTCATGATTTTATTATGAAAAATATAGAAATAACACCCAAATTAAATTATGAATATTCAAAAGAGGACATTTAAATCTGCAAGATGTAAAAATATCAAATTCGTCCGAAACAGGCGTAGCGTGCAGTAGACCGATTCAATAAAAGACAAATCTCGATTTGGAGAAAGAAGTTCATCAGTGTACTGCGCCAATAATTATGCATGAAAAATATAGAAATATCACCCAAATTAAATTATGGATATTCAAAAGAGGACATTTAAATCGACAATATGTAAAAAATATCAAAATTGTCTAAAGTAGGCTGAACGTGCAGTAGACTGATGAACTTCATCCTCCAGAGACTAGTCTTTTATCACACTGTCCATGGTATAATATTTCACAGATGAACATATACATTGTTGTCTTATCTTAGTTTAGTTTGTTATACTAAAACATGACCGTTTAACATGTTTGCATTAACTAATAGATTTAACAAGTTTGTTGTGAATGTACTAATATAAACAAAACAGTAACCTAATTCTAGCACACAGACTGTGTCATAATGTATTTTTCTATAATACTCAAATTGAATTGATTAGGTAATGTTCCTGAACTGAGGATATTTTCATATTAACATTTCTGATGTCACCCCTGTACCATTGTAGTAGTTCCAGTGAAAATTTCATGGTTCTTACATTCCTGTCCGTTTGGAAGATGGTGTGACACACCAATATTTTGATGAAATTCATTTTCTACAATCACTGTCTGGATAATAAATGTTTAATCCTTTGATGCTTATTGATATGTTAATGCATATTAGTAAAATAACAATATTCCGATGCTATACTTTCTTAACATATTTTGTTTTTTCACTCTTTTTTCATTTTTTTTTATTTTCTGATTTTTGCAATGTTAAAATGGAAGAATAATTGAATTAAAATCAAGTTGTATATATGTGCTATGAAACAGCTTTATTTTTTACATCTCTGCTTTTGTGTTTATTTACAACTGTATTTTTGTAACCCATTAGAGCATAACAAGGAGCTAAAACAAAAACTGTTAACTATGCTAAGTATGTTTTCATTTCACTTTTGTTTTATGAGGTATGCAGCACCCTTCTGCTTCGTAATGAGCACAGCTTCATGTATTGTTGAGTTTATAAATATTAGATGTGAACATGGCCATGATGAGGGGAATGAAGGTTGTACAATGTGTTTGAGATGTTTCTATCATTTTTTGTTTATTTTTCATTTTGTAAACATCAAATACAAAATATTAATAGAAAACATCCAATTTATTTTTTTCAAATAATAACAGATTATGGACATGTTCACATCTAATCAAGTTTTGCACTTTTGTGGTGAATGCTGGTTTAATAATTCTTAGTATTTGAGACTGAGTGACTTATACATCAGGGTTGTAACAAGTTTCTCAGTGTAGGTAGAATGGTAGGTTGGACTGGAGAAGGGGGGGGGGGGCTGTATTTTGCATCACTGCCTGGGGGTCTTTTGTTGAAAGAATGTAGACATGATTTGTCGATACATTTTTTCAATAATCTATAATATATTCTTGTGAACATGTTTCAGAAGTTGATTTATTTTTTAATTTTTAAGATTTCTCTTTCATACATATTTTGAGCATATTTGAGGTGATGCAGTTATACTTCAAAATCTATTTAGCATTGCCACTACTGTCAAAGGGAGAATTTTCAGGTGGTAGCATTAAAGGAATATTCCTTGCCAAACCATCTCTCTCCTCATATGGTAGCTATAACCATATATATGCTTGCCATGTTTAGCAAAACACGCAAAAATGTTTTGATATGGTCAGATTTGATCACTTAGAAATGTGATGCTCAATTCCAGTAAGCTGCCATCTTTTAAAATTTCACACAGGAAGTGATGTCATCGACTCTCAACTTTGCATATATAGTATTAGGTGAGGAGCTATGAAGAATTACAAAACCAGCTAAATATTCTTTTTCAACTTTGTATCTTATTTAATCCTTCTGAAAATCTCTTCTTTTATTCTAAGTTGACAAGCCCTGAAAATATTTTTGCACAGAAAGTAATGATCACTTGTCTAGAAGTGATTTTGTGCTACTTTCCTATACTGTTATGGGCAAGGTTATAGAAGTTGAGAGTTGATGACATCACTTCCTGCAAGAAATCTTAAAAGATGGCAGCTCACTGGAAATAAGCACTAGATTTTTAAATGATCAATATTGACCATATTAAAACATTTTCCCATGTTTTGCTAAATATGGAAACTATATATATGATTATAGCTACCATATCAAGAGAGAAAGGGTCTGGCAAGGAATATTCCTTTAAAGGTTTACACCAAGGCAAAAATTATACATGTAGTCACAAAACAAAGTCAGTAAAATTTGGGTGTTTTTCATATATGTATTCAGCATGATATCACATAAATGGAACATTAGTTCATTATAGTACCCCATGCATATTTTCATTGCTAACTTCAATAAAGCTTTTTAGTGTTTTTCCATACTTCTCAACAAATTCATGTGTGGGGTACTATACTATTAAGTTGGGAGGTAAAGCTGGGATCAACTGTTTATGCTTGGAAATAGTCCCTCAATATGTAAAATGGATATGTTATTTAATGTATTGATCACATATAATTACAGTATATCATATACAAGGCATTTCTAGCTTTTTATTTATATAGATCTCCTTCTTGTTCTACATACTGCAAATTATTTAAAAGGGAGTTTTGGTTACAAAATGAAAATGATATTGTTTAATTTTGACTCTTAATTCACTATCATCTTTAAATCTTTAAATCTGAAACACAAGAAATATTCTCACACGAGAATTAAGAAAGAAAAGTATTTGATTTTTAGATTTAGTTTGTACAATTTGGCTCAATGAAAAAATAAATCTAAAAGTAATTATAAATTGTATGTACTTTGTAAAGTTGAATAAAATATAACACTTTACAATAATTTTCAGTCAAATACCTTGGAACATAGTATAACTATATTGGGAGAATATAAGACATAAACCTTTTTTGTTTTTTGTTTTAATGTATATTACATGTAACAATCAGTATAATTTACTATGTGTTGTTATAGAAACTGAGACAGAAACCGACCCAGCAGTAGTTGTAAAAATGCGGGAAAAGAAACCAAAGCCAAAGAAGGATAAATCGGATAATTTGATTGGTACATTCCCACAGGACAAGACACCCAGCCCCGTCAGGCTGTCGCAACAGTTTGCTAAGGAGAGCTTCTATGCTGCTATGTCGGAACCTGTTAGGATTGACCCATGGAGTTTATTTGGACCCAGCAAGCCTAAAGAGGCACCAAAGGTTTGTACTTCGTTTCAGTAATATTTGAATATCAGGACAGTGGAAATTACTGAGAAGTCTTTACATTCTCAATAACATTGTATTTTTAATGTACATGAACATTTGCAGTTGACAAATTTTATAAGAGAGTGTACATGTTACTTTGATCAAATACTTCACTTTTTCCCCTAGAGATTATTTTTTCGTTTTTCCAACAAACATAGCATATGTACTACTACTATATACACTTCTTGGTCCTTACCAAAATTGTAAGGAACAAAGAGAATTGACAGGTGCTATGGCTTGGTGCTTCTCTCTACCTCAAGATGAGAGGAACTTGATGAAATACTGTACCTTTGTATAGGTTGTTGTTACTGAGGCTGCAGACAATGTTGACAAAGTTGATGATGACAAGACACCTGAAGCAGAGACTCAACCAACTCCTATGGAGGATGATAAGGTGACTGACAAAGATGTGAAAGAAATCAATGAGCTGATTGACAACATGGAAAATATGGAGGAAGAAGGAGAAGGTATGGATGTACAGGGTGGGCAAAAATGTTTCCAATTTGAAAGTGTACAATTATACATGTAATGATTGTACTCAAACCATCTCAGATGACAGGGAATTGATATATGCTTTAACTCATATAAATTTTTATGCAAGGCATCTCCACTTTTGTGTATCTGCATATTGATTCATTATATTTATTTTAATGTATTACATGCCTGATTTATACACCACACTGAGCAATTATTGCACACATGTTAAAGTTGCCATTTGCTTGCAGAATCATGTTCAAATTACATGATGTCATCAATGTATTTCCATTTCCATTCAGAGTCTTCAAGTGATGAATATGAAAGCAACACAGTCAGTGAGTCCACTACAGAGGCCTCTAGTCGTGCCTCCACAATGCCATCCAGTCAGGCCTCTACACTAGACCGCAAGGCAAGACACGCAGATACGATCGGAACTTTAGATAGACTCGTTCATGATGCTGAAATACAACTTAGGGTACAAACATTTGCATTCTTTTCATTATCAGATTTTATTTTAACTTGGTCAACTTTGGGCAAATTGGAGGAAAATATGATTATTCAGTAACTACTAACTATATAATATCATTCTTGATTGAGATAAAATTGAAAAATGAGGCTGCCTTTTAAGTGATGTTAGACACATTAACGTAACTTTTTTTGTTTTCGGATAGAAACTCAGTTGATTGTTAATAAGACTTAATATTTTTGTTATTCCAGGAAGTTGAACGTGCAAACAAGATGGCTACGCTAGACAGGATGGCACTTGCTGCAGAGCAACAACTTGATGAGCCAGTTAGACACAGTACCCCTCTACGTGATGCTCACCAGCCTGTGAAGGAACACCTTGATGATGGTCTTGAGCAACTATCTGGTGGTGAACCTATGGATAAGTTCGCAACACTGGATAGAATGGCACTTGCAGCTGAAAAGGAAGCTGGGGATGGTGACAATATTGACAAATATGCCACTCTTGATAAAATGGTGCTCGCTGCTGATGACAGCCTCAGTAAAATGGTACAATCAGAAGCAGAAGATATTACAGTCAAAACCCAAGAACAAACATCTGAACCTGAGGTTGAAGTTGCAGAGGCAATACAAATTGATAATGACCATGACATAGACCAACTGAAGGTTGTCGACACTGATAGCAATGGTGTTAACCCTGATGTTTTACATAGTACACCTAACAAGGACAAGTATGCAACTTTGGATAGAATGGTAAAAGCTGCAGAAGATGACTTTCAAAATGATCCATTCCATATACCAGAATTGTCAGAGGATGATCGTCGATGTACAATAGACCGCATGGCAATTGCTGCCCAGAGGGATCTCGGAAATGAAACCATCCGAATGTCTCCATTTGCAGAAGAAGAAGATCTGTCGTCACAATCCGAGGGCTCCTTATGCTCATTGGTGGAACAATATGAACAATATATGGAAGATCGCGCACAATCAGTCGCATCTGAAAAGTCTGAAAAATCCACAAATAATGAAAAGCCAAGTAAGGAATCAACCAGTAAGGAGTCATCAGTGGAGAGTGATAGGAAATTGATTGTTCCATCTAAGGAGTCTTTAGAAGATCTAGATCAAAATAATGACAAGGTGATCGAGCCATTAGAGCCACGAATACAAATTGACAGCGTCTCATCAACAGATGAAGTCCAATCTCCAGTATTAGCAAAAGCGAACATTCTAGGTCTTCTTGACCAGTTACAAGAGTCACGTATTGACCCAAGTAGTGGGGAGTCATCTAAAGAATCATCTTTATCTAGAGATTACCAACCACCAAAATCATCTAAGGAGTCTTCATTAGAGCCAATCAGAGATTCCCGAGAATCAACTCCCAGACGAATCATTCGACCACCCTCAACTGATTCAGTTGGATTGGCAAGTTCTGCAACTGACACAGACAATGAATTGTTGAACACTGCCAGCTCATATATTGAGACAGATGATGGGATTATTATTGAGAAGTCAATGGTTCCTAGTGTATATCCAAACCATGCAAAACCTGATGATAAAGAGACAATCAAATCTGAATCTGATGAAGCTACACATGAACAAAATAAAGATATTATGAATAATTATGATAATGTGGTGCTATATGATGACAAACCAGCTGATATTACTTCAAAAGAAGATGTCATATGTAAACGGAATATTATCTATACAGACTTAGAAGAAACTAAGGCCTTAACAAAGAGCTTTGGAAAAACAAGGGAGAAAAGAATTCATAAGGGAAGAGATAATCTCAAAACTGGCGCCGATTCTGATTTTACAATTTCCACCCCATCAGGGTCGGCATCATCTCAGAGTTCTTTGGATATAGATATACAGAGCTTGAATAGCACTCAAGATGTAAAATCCTTAGATACAATGGTTGAGGATAATATGATGGTTGACAATGGTTACATGGATGACACAATGGCAATGTTGGCTGCAAATGACAGTGTATTTGATATTAAAGTGACACCAACTAAAAGTGCAGACAATACACTCACAAATGAAACTGATGATAGCATTTATGTTACACCTGAGGTAACACCAAAGAAAGAGGAACAAAATGAGCAGAAAGAATCGGGAACTTTACCTCCTTTATCAATGAGTCGGCCAGAGAGTTTAGACTTTGGCAATGAGTCACCCAATGTTGGGTCACCACATGTGGATGCCAAACGGCGATTTTTCTGTGAAGCAGCCAAACCAGTGACCATCAATCCGCAAACATTATTTGGTGATGAAATTAAGAAACCAGATGCTCATGATGCTAGATTTGATAAATATTTCAAAAAGGAGAGAACTAAACTAAGTGTTGATGAAAAACTGTTCAATGAGACTGATTCCAAAACAGACTCCACCCCTGAAGGGTCTTATAGTGTAGAAAAAAATAGAAAAAAGATTCCTGCAGATCCTCAATTAGCAAATGTACATAGTCCTGAACCAAGTTGCAGTAATGATGTATTTTTCACCCCAAAAACCTCAATAAAATCTAAACCACCTAGGGTGCCATCTGTCGAGGACTCCCCGATGGAATTTAAAAAACCTCTTGATGTTAATACTAAAAAGCGTTCTTTACCCAGAACTCCAGCAGAGAGCTCACAAGTAGATGTGTCCAAGAAAATGCTTAGTAAAGATGAAATTAAAATGCTTCGGGAGAATGAAAGGGAAAAGTTACGGTCTCAAGCTAGGCTAAGAGCGCGTCTGAAGAGTGATGAAGAGTTAGGAGTACAACAGACATTTACACCTCGTAAAGTGCGATCTTCAAGTAATGCAAGTAGTCTCTCAAGCACCTCAGAAGATTTAGTCAAGCGTATGCGGGATTTTAACTCTAATGAAAAAGATACTCCAACTGTATCAGGAAAAAGCTCAACAGTCAGTTTAGAAGACATCCACCTTGAAGAGTCCAATACAGATGACTTAAAGCAAGAAAATATAGAGGCTCCAAAACCAAGTAATATTGCAGTGAAAAGTATTAAAGATGAATTAGCCAGTAGTTCTAAATCCAGTATTGACTCTGAAAGCCC
Organism: Owenia fusiformis; assembly: GCA_903813345.2. Taxonomy (NCBI): domain Eukaryota; kingdom Metazoa; phylum Annelida; class Polychaeta; order Sabellida; family Oweniidae; genus Owenia; species Owenia fusiformis. The sequence goes on from CAIIXF020000011.1 coordinate 7,959,563, forward strand.
CTCAATGGCTAAGAAATCTTCAAATCAAGTAGAGGAGAAAGAACCCACCCCGGGAACTTCAGGCTTATATAAGAAAAAGGAAGAAAAAGATTCTCCTAAAATAGAAGTTGGCAAAGGGAATACATCCACTGATGAAGTGTCACCAGCATTAACTAAGAAGTCAAAAGCTAAAGCCAAAAAGGAGAAAAAGAGTAAAAGTCCAAAAGTAAAAGGCAAAAGCCCAAAACATGACAAAGAAAGCTCAGAAGCAATCTCACCATCCACAGAAAAGAAAGAAAAACGGAAATCTTGGCTCGCGTTCCTCAGTCCTAAGGATAAGCGTGATAAATATATAAAAACATCATCTTCTGAGGATAAAGAAAGCAGTCCGGCCCCAGGCACAACATCCAATGAATCAACCCTAGAAAAGAAACAGAAAACACCCAAAGATAAATCCAAACCAAAAACACCCAAATCCAAAGAAAAGAAGAAAAAGAAGTCAAAGCGTACTAAAGAGGAAGATTACGATAGTGAGCCTTTAGAGGGAGCCACAGGTCTTAGTGAGAGGGTCAAGGCTGCAAAGTTGAAAGAGAGGCTAGAGAAGGACCCTGTGTTTGATACAGAAGAGTGTAGAGCACGTGTTGAGAAAGTTGTAGCTCCTAAAGCCAGAGGTTTGTTTTCATTGTTTTAATAAAATATCATTAATTCATAAACTGATATTCTAAATTTCTATATTATTCTGTTTAAAAAAAATATTGAAATTTTCTAAAGTGATTTCTGCTAGTGTGGATAGCATTATTGAAGAATGTACATTATCTGTGTATATTTCAGAGGAGGAGATCTACTCAGATCCAGATAGTGATGTATATGACACACTTAGTAGGAGCACTAAGAGTGATGACAGACTATCAACTGTAAGTGAAGTGAGCTATGTGACTCTATGACATAAATAGTTTTCACCTTTCATAGGTTTTCTCATAGTCAAACCTCCTTTCAAAAATATCTTCATTTTTATCCCATCGGTGTTATATAGTCATCTTGTTGGTAACATGATCATGATAGTTATTGTGAGACATCCCACTTTTTATTAGCCAATTCTAGAGCTACCTTTAAGTTTAAATGGCCACCTTTTTTCTTGCAGCTATTTTGAAAGGACTTTATAATGTGTTGATATATGAACTACTTGTGATGAATGCCCTGTCTTTTGTAATCACTGAAGTTATTCTTGCAGGGGAAAAGGTCCATGATGAGTGAGGATGAACTGACCAATGAGAAAATAGCCCGAAAGGCGCAGAGGTCTGCGATGAAGCAGCAACGCCAAAAGGAGTTGAAGCGCTTGAGGATGGCCCAGGAGCTCCAGAGACAGTTGGAAGAAGTGGAGGTGAAACAACGGGAGCTGGAGGAGAGGGGTATCATTGTGGAGAGGGCACTGCGTGGAGATGGGCCAGGTATGGAAAACACAATTTGAACATTGCATGTTTTGGCCAAACAAATAATAATTTGAATCAAATTTCTATTTTAATGTTTTTCTTCAATTGAAGTAATGGCATCAGCAATAATTAGTTAGATGATAGAAAATATGAAAATGGGGGCTTGTATTATTGTCAGAACCAAAACGAGTTATGAGTGCCTCCTTCTGTCTAATGTCTGTCCAGGTGAAATCATTTTGTTTAAAAACTTTATATCCAATGTTCAGATGTAATGAGATTTGCTACATCCTGGCATTTCTGTTGTTTATGTAAATGATGCCTTTCTTTACTGCAGAATCTGACCGTGATGAGGCTGATCTGATGCAAGAATGGTTCAGTTTGGTGCATGAGAAAAACACAATGTTCCGCTATGAGTCTGAGCTCATGTGTCAGTAAGTAAAAATTAAGTACAAAAATGTGCAAAAAAAATGTAGATAAACAGGACAGTGCAAGTGAGTGCATGTTTGAAACATTATAAAACCTGTATACTGAAAATTGTACAATAATTATTAGACAATAATACTTAACAATTTGAGCAGATTTCAATATGTAGCTTTGAAATGACAAAAATTCAACATATACAATTGCACACATGGAAATCTTTTAAAGTGATATTAATTCTGATGTTTTAGTGCCAAAGAGCTTGAACTTGAAGATCGGCAATCAAGATTGGAGCAGAAACTCCGGGACCAGATGCTTGTTGATGGTGAGTAACACTTCGATTCTTCGAATCTTAGAATTGTATCAGTGGCTCATCTTCATTCTGTACATTGGATGTTATAACATCAGCAGTATAACATACAACAGGGTCATCGGGATAATATTGGAATGTTAAATACTTTTGCTGCTAGCGCTTTAACTGCACGCTACATAATATCCTTGACTAATTCAATGTTCAACATTTGTTCACATTTGGTCTGGTAGTTTTTCTGGAACTCTCAGCTTATGCAATTTTTCAATTCATTGTACAGATTTATTGTATCATTTTGTGTGTACTGTTTTTCAACTATTTGTCAGTTCATTGTATGATGTCATCTCATTGTACCATGTCTACTCATTGTACCATACCATTTCAATTCATTGTACTAATCTTTCAGATGGGGCTGACTGTGGAGGTAGTAGTTTAACATATCTGCACTAGCTAGTCACAGCTTTCTTCCTTTCTACTTTCCCATAATGCAACTGGACAAGTCAGTCAGACGGATGGAAAACAAAGCTCACAAGAGCCTATCCATCAATGCTTTGCTTTTTGATAGTATGAAATAAATTGGCTTGTCCAAAGTTGCATCAATATTTTCTGAGTGTAATCTCAATATTGTTTGATTCTACTTGTTGTGATCTATGTTGTTTTTGAGTAAAAATGTCTATTAAATGTCTATATATCTTTAGTTTCAATACATCATATTCTTTAGTAGAAGTGAAACATTTCAAATGTAGGTTTAGAGTTAGTCATTTAGCTATTTTCTATTATCATCATGTTGTTCTGTAAAATGGTGTACCCTGGGAGAAAGTTGAGAAATACAATGTCATTCTGGTCAATGTTTGAAATGAAAAATATCAGCAATTTTAATTGTTAAAACAGGTCAAGAAATTCCCAGAACATAAATGAAATGAGACCTTACCATTTTACATTCTGCCAAAGTATAAAAAAAATGAAAGTGAAAAAAAAATTATAGGGGCAGATACAGGATACCTATATTAAAAGTAAGGTTTCATTAAAAAAGTAAATATACAATGTAATATCAAAACCAGAGTGACATTAATACATGCATGACTTAAAGCCATGAATTAAAGTCCATACATATCTGTTATTTGGCAGATCAAGAATTCATCACTCAAAAATCAAAATGTTGGTTTTAATTTATTCAAATGAAAACTAAGTATTTCTTCACATCTATGTTTTAGATACATCTTCTATAATGTCACTTGATGAGCTAATAGATAAGATAAACTCTGAAGAAGGTACACAGTAATACTGCATTCCAAGAGTTTATTATGAGCATGTGAAATACAACATTGTGCTTTGGTCAAAATGGAGCTGTATTTGACCAGGGTGGATTATGTATTTCATTTTTCATAGTATAGAGTGCTAGGTAGAATGTTTCCATTAATAAATCACAGGACTCCAGATAATATAGGAAGGAAATAACTTTGACATTTTCGAAGGACACCATGCTTTGATTGAAGGGTCTATTTAATTTAATAATAGCATATGGGATTTTTCACGTTTCCCTCCATATTGATTTGGAGTTTGTATTAAAATCTGCATGCTTTTATTTAAGAACTTAACAAGAATTTTGATGAAAATTAAGCATTTGGGATGATGTTTGAAATAATACGCATGGAAAGTTGTTCCGTTATTGTTAAGAATATGACTCATATTTGCTTAACCCACAACAAACTAGACACACAAATTTATTGATTAAATTTGTTTTATTACTTTTTTACATCATACGTCATGCTTGAATGTAGTAAAACAACAAACAATGTTATTTCTGAGGTACTATAACACAATCAAAATATCTCATTAAAATGTCAAAATCAATTCTTCTATTACTATGTTTTCAATAAGATCTCCAATGTCTTTATATTAAAGCATCAAACAGCAAAATTATCAAACATAGGTAAATGAATCTTTTTGTGACTGTTCACTTTTTCATTGGGATATCTACATTTTCCTTCAGCTCGAACCCCAACCAAGTGCCCCTTCTTGCTGCCTGGGGGGAAATACATGCACTGCAGACCTGCCATACATCTGAAAAAGAGATTTAGATCAGATCAAAAGGCTATCCTGATTTAAAATTGTGTCATTTTTTCCTGTCATATCTTAATAAGATCTCTTTATTTGGGTCATTCGCTTTATATACATGTACAATGTGTATGTACAAAATATTGTTGATAAATAGGATTTTATTGATGCAAGAATTGCACCCAAACCTCATCCCCTCAAAAAGAGGATATTTTAGTGAAAAAATCCTATAATTTAGCTTTTATTTATGTAATATTGATACGGTCTTTGACTCATTAGTATGAACATACAAGTATGTATGTAACTTGTGTATGTAGTTATGAGTTTGAATTTGTCAATTGAAGTGAGCATTGTGTGCCACCTTCTTTCCTTTATAGAACTTATAGGAGAGGTGCCTATAAGACAAAGGCAGGTTCTCTTGAGAAGGTATGACCGGTTTACCCAACCCTTGGAGAATTCATTGATTTTAAGCCAAATGGAATTGACATAATCAGAAATTATTGGCAGAGTATTGCTAAAATTGTGTAGTTGACAATTCACTGACATATTTGGCAAAAAGTATCCCCTATCCCTAAAATAAAACCTGGTTTTGGATATTTCACCTTCACAAAAAATATTGATGAAAATAACAAGTTTCACTTACGGTAAGCCTAAATAAGAGCAGGTCTCCCCTTGTTTCAAGGCACATTTGTCCTTACAGCACCCACATCCCCTTGTGGCAGGCTCACAGTTAGGGGTCTTCCTCTGGGGGACACACTTGGCCAACTCTTGCTTGGAACATGGGGGACAATCCAGCACAGCCTGTGCCCCCAACCCAAATGAAATCACCATTAAAAGCACATTTGATATCCCTAGCATGATGCTATTGTTCTGAGCCCTTTGCTTAGTCTCCCAGTTAATACATTTATGGATTTATCCTATTTTCATTTAAATTAATGATTTGTAACATAACTGCTAAATTGTTATCTTTGAAAATGAAATTGTCAGAAAAACTCCAAAACTAAAACATTCTTTTCATGATAAACTCAACAAAACTTGTATGTGAAATATTTATCATTACTGAAAATCTATGGGCCATGTCATAGGCTATAACAAACTCGACTCTAAAATAAATGAATACATATGAGTCTCAATGTTCCAATGAAATCAGATGATTTAATATAATATAGTTTTTAAAACCCAACCATGTAAAAAGGATAAAAATAAATAAGATAGATCTTAAATAATTTTACTGGGAGGATGTTTATATTGAAAATGACTCCTCCACTAATGATAATGGTATTGGAATATTGATAAAAGTTATTAAATGTTGAAATATGTTATGTTCCCAAGACATCTTCATGAATTGGAATAAAATTAAAAATCATGGTTCTAACAATTTTAATTTGCATTGAAAACTAGTGTTTCGATTTTCATTGTTTCCTTTGTAACTTCGAACAGTCGTAGATCTCAAACTGAAATTATGTTTTTAAAGATGAATGCTTAGTTAGACATGGCAAAGTGGGATAGTTAGGGGGGATTGAAGTGATTAAAGAATTACTCATTTAATGAAATAAACAATATTTTCAAAACATTATAATGTAGGGGTGCCTCTGTAGATAGAAAGGAAAATGTATAGTTTAATTAATTATAAAGTTATATAATTATATAATACAAGTATTAGATAGAAGAGGCTTGTAAGTATTGCCTATTTGTGTAGAGTGGAATTGATTACTAGAACTCAGATATAGACTAGGCATGGTGTATTTCATATTCCCTGAATATTTTTTTGTTTTTGTTTTTTTAATTGTTTATTAACTGTCAGCTATTCTAGCAGCATCTTTGAGCTTGAGATAATTCATCAGTATTGGAGTGTGCCATATCTTTTGTTTTGTAATTGTTAATTAACTGTCAGCTATTCTAGCAGCATCTTTGAGCTTGAGATAATTCATCAGTATTGGAGTGTGCCATATTTTTGTTTTGTTGTTTTTGATGCATGAAACGAGTGTTAAGTTAACCCATAAGTTAATCTATGTATATTTAAAAAGCACTTGTATATTTGACTTTTAAATAAAATGCACACACCAACAGCAAATACTATTATAGTGGCCTGGACTAAATATATTGAATAATTTTATTCATTATACAACCTTGTTTTAATCATACAAATATCTACAAGAAAATGTTCAAAGTATCAGGCATGTAGCCAGGGGGGGGGGTTCGCAGGGTTCGGGCAAACGTGATTTTAGCCATATTTGGGCCAAAATTGTCAAATGTGAACCTCCCCTGGAAATCTTTGAAAACTGAACCCCCCTTGACAAATCCTGGCTACGGGCCTGAGTATCGTATTGTTTACGCTGTGTAACATTACAACTAGGAAATCACTAATGATCGAACTTATAATTTTTTGCAAGGCAAGGTTAACATTAGCATTATTAAAACACTGTCAATCTATTTTAGATTCAAAGAAGTCGACAACTCAGATTGAGGAGGAGAAGCGAGTGTTGGAAGAGCTAATGGAAGTGGTGGAACAGAGGGATCAGTTAGTGGCCATGTTGGATGAGGACAGACTCAGGTATACTCCCTTGGATATATCAGATTTTGAAGTAAAATATTAAGTGAAGGAATAATGTAACTACAAATACATATATAGTATTATGTAGTAATATTCAGATATCTCAAATTGAGGTTGTGTCATTGCAAAACATGCTTTGTTGCTTACTCTTAAACTGCTGAAAGAAACTTTGTCTTATTAAAAACTTTAAAAAGTAGCATTAAAATATATGGTATGTACATTTTGATGAATAGTGTGAGATTTCCCCAAAATATATATAGAATATACATGTAGATTCAATCAACATTTTGTGAATATTGCCCAGGACGTACTAAATGCCTGTATTGCTATCATTGCTGTGGCAAATAATGTTTACAAGATTGTAAGTCATGTTGTTTCACAATGTTTACAAGATTGTAAGTCATGTTGTTTCACAATGTTTACAAGATTGTAAGTCATGTTGTTTCACAATGTTTACAAGATTGTAAGTCATGTTGTTTCACAATGTTTACAAGATTGTAAGTCATGTTGTTTCACAATGTTTACAAGATTGTAAGTCATGTTGTTTCAGGGAGCAACAGGAAGACAATGATCTGGAGGCTGTCATGTTGAAGAAAGGATTCCAACTCTCACCAGTAGTCTACTCCAACACAAAGCCAAGGCTTATATAATATAGATGTTACCACATGGATTATTCTCCAACACAAAGCCAAGGCTTATATAATACAAACATTACCGCATGGATTATTCTTAAATGCAAAGCCAAGGCTTATATAACCCAAATGTTACCACGTGGATTATTCTCCAGCACAGAGCCAAGGCTTATATAACCCAAATGTTACCACGTGGATTATTCTCCAGCACAGAGCCAAGGCTTATATAATACAGATGTTACCACATGGATTATTCTCTTATGCAAAGCCAAGGCTTATATAATACAAAAGTTAACACTTGGATTATTCTCCAACACAAAGCGGTATTTCAAACAATTTCACACGGATTATTCCTCAACACAAGGCTGAAGCTGACATGATACATATGGTTACCACATGGATTATTCTCCAACATTAAACTACAGCTTAATGTTACCACATGGATTATTCCTCAACACAAGGCTGAAACTGACATGATACATATGGTTAACACATGGATTAATCTCCAACTCAAAACTGAGTTACATTTTTGTATATTACCAAAACACAAAGTCTGGATTATTTAAACATATATGTTAAGACATGGATTATTCTTTGAGACGAAGCCTTTCTAGAAAGGCATGAACTTTAAAGCTTTAAAGTTCATGCCTTTCTATCTAAAGTCTAGACCTTCCTGATGAGGTCAAGCCTTTCAATGTAAGGAGGCAGTAAGCAATTGTTATTAGTAAGTATCAATCACATAGAAATCTCTATTACTGACAACCAGTGTACATAGTATGAACCTACCACAAGAACTATTTATACAAAACTTTCACATACAAACACTGTAATGTATTGTAAAACACAATCTTGAATGCAAATATGATGTAATATTTATTTTAGATGTTTACCTGATGTTCAAGTCATATTGTTGAATGAGGTCACAATTTACCATGCTCATCTGCTAAGTCATGAACACAGGGTGGCCCAAAACTAAGAGTTACAGTTTACAGATTTTGGAATAACTGTAAACCTTCTTTTGGGGCACCCTGTATATAGGGCCTTTGAACTTTGTGGGTCCCACAGTAATGTTACAATATGAGGCATGTGTTTATTGTGTGAATCTATGGTGATCACAGTAGCACGTGGTTGAACTGGACCAGGATATGTCAAAGTGTATTATTGTATTATTCTCATGTATTTTCACTCTCAGTGAATTGCATGGGAATTATGTGATGGATATGCCAAGCTTTAAATAACCACCTGACATGTGTCTCTGTGACCAATATCTTAATTAGTATGAAATGAAATGAGACACCAAATGAACAAAGGGGATTTTAAAATAAAGCGTCTTCATATATTTATCACATGCAATGTACTCAAAGGCCAGTTCTTTTAATAATTGGAACTTGATAGATGGATCATAAAAATGGAATGTGATTTAAATGTTCATTAAAAAGCTACACATCAATAGTACATGTAAATGAAGGAATGGCAGATGCAATGCAGAAAATTATTTATGGAATGTTCACACATGCGATTGGTCACATCTGTGTCACATGACATGAGAAAATTCTCAGGCGCAGTTTTCACTAGATATTTGTGATATGGGATTTCCCGAATTAAATATTAAATTAGGTAAACAATTTCTGATATAGACTCCACACTGTTGCCGCTCTTTCTTAGAACTCATGATTAAGTAAAAGCATGTTTACGTAGATGACATGCTAAACCTAAACCTAACTTTTTGTTTAAGTTTTAACAATTTCTGTGACAAACACTGACCAGCCTGCTATTATATGCTACAAAATGTAATATGTCATCATTGAGACAATTGTAATATATTATAGCAAGTAAAGAATTCAAGTAAATGTTGTTTTTGCTGATGTATATTATTCAAGCTACTGTTTGTGCATAATGTCTTGATATTTATAACTGTTTTTCATAATATATTATTTAGAAATGTATAATAATGACCATAATAAACACAAAATAACATAATTCAATTTATTTGTTCTTTGTATATTAATAATTTATTGAATATCGTATTTATTCCATTTCTAATCCATTGCAACTACGTGTAGTAACAAACAAATATCTGGGTTTACATTTATTGAACATTTTGGCCACATAGGCAAAAGTGGGACATACATGAATGATAACTACTTTTAGAAAAAAATATGTGCCATTTTGTCATGTTCATGCTTTGTTATTTCTAATATTCACACTACCCCTCATGTACACAGGAGTAACAATATATACTTTCACTAAATACTCTTATATTACAATATCTAAGTTTATTCACTACCGACTGTATGTCCCGACATAACATTAATTTAGGTTTGAAAAATATTCAGATCTTTCAATTGAAAATTATTAAACATAGTCTACATTAATATTGTGTATTGCACAAAGTATATATACGTTTACATAATAATGGCAAGCTCAAGTCTATAGTTTATTTATTTTCTAGTCATATTATAATTGGCAAGCAGTGATATGTTATGATTATCATCTTGAGAGAAGTACATGTACAATTAATAGCACCAAAATTAGTATGGAGTCATTTACAGTGCAGATATATTTGGAGATACATATACAAATACATTTTCACATTTATCTCCAAACAGAAATTGCTTTCTTTCCTCAACAGTATTCTGGGAAAAGCATGCATGGCGCTCATGGCTTAAAGGAAACTGAACAATAAACACTACAACCATATCATGTATTATCCCATGATTAATGTGTTATCTGTACAATAACAGCTATTGATATTTCTTATATTATTGCAATCCGTGTGATATTTTCCAGAAAATTGTTTATCAAACTCATATGCGTGTGATATCGTTTATCTCACGCATATCCGTGTGATATCACATTTGCATTTCGCGCCACAATATTGTTGGAAAATAGGTCAGATAATTTATTCTCTTTGAGAAAATAGGTCTGCCAGTGTCCTGGAAATTGGATCAGAACATCACAAGGTGATTGTAATCATGGGATAAACCCAATATCACATAATTTCTCGTGATATCATTTTATCGCCTCGTAGATATCAAATATCAACACTCATTCGCTTCGCTCACTCGTGTTGATATTTGATATCAACTTGGCGATGAAAATGATATCACTCAAAATGATGTGATATTCTGTATGTATTATAAATAAAGGGTCTTCAGATTTGGTGTTTATTTACATTTTGCAAGTGAAGAAATAGTAACCCTGTGGGAGCTGCTGAAGTACATTTGACAAAGCGAGCTTGCGAGCGGCAAAAATTGACCCAAAAATCATGCAAGTGAAGCGAGTGACAAAACTTAAAAAATCCCCCCTATGAAAAAATCCTGGGGAGATCACTGATAGTAAATCAGTTTTGGCAAATTATTTTATCTTATCACTATTGAGAATAATCAGCATGTCCTTCTGTGCTGCAATGCAGGCGTTCTCCTCAACAGGGCACATGACAACACTCATCCATATAGAGAACACGACACCCAGTACAAGCGTATACTCTACACACGACAGGACCCATCCTAATCCATATGGCATGGGGATACAGTCCAAGAAAAAGAAAGCTACTAGTCCTAGAATGAGTGCAGCTATATAGACATTGCGGTCGAATTGGGCCTTTTTGATGCCCTTCTGTAAGACTGGAACAGCTTCCTCAAAGTTTTTATTGCGGCTTGGGATATCTAGTTGTTTTGTCATGGCTGTAAATATAAGAGAATGTCTGAGTATAAACATGTAGTAATATGTGAGTACAAAGAAATATGTGAGGCCAGGAGAATGTGAAAGAACAAATGATCTGAGACATTTGAAAAAAAATAATAAAAAAGAGAATATGATGCACACTAAATGCATCCAGATAATCATTTAAATATTATAAATACAAGAATCATGAATGGAGTATTATATCAAGTAATAGCCATCATACAGTATATGAGATGGACTGAACACTATAAGTGGGCCAAATATAAATGTGCATGTGTATGTGATACACAAGTTGGGTCCCCTGATTCTCAAATAAGAGCAAATCCCAGGTAGGGTTGGAACATTTATTACCTGTAATGTTCTTGCGTATTGTGAATATGGCTGCAACTGCTTCATGGTCTGAATAACTATACGTCTGATCTGGTACCTTGTCTAGGGGCAGATAACACTTTTCACACTCCATTGTGAAACCTGCATAGAGAAAGAAGATTCTGAACTGGTATGAATAACAATCAAATAACACTTTATAATGACTTAAATGTCTATAGGGATGAACTGGAATTCCGGATATGAAAGACGCCATGTTCTCGTTACAAATTGACGAAGCATTAACATGCAAAATGTCACCACCTGCCATTTGTTACAGAAGCTGGACGTCGAACACCAACCACTTTTGGTGGTGACATAATAAAGCTGATGATGCCTTAAACTTTTGGCTTGCAAGGACTTGCTATTCTCATTCTCAAATGATCACAAGTGATTGCACTGAAACATCCATAACATACAGTGAAAGCTAATGAAGAAAATTGCAATATAACATGATTCAACTTGATTCAAATTACAGAATATCTAATCAAAAAAGAGACAAACCTCCATTGCTTCTGAACATAAGGAAATCAATACGTTCTCCATGTGGTTGGATCTTCAACTTCTTGGGGTTTGTGAAACTGTTCCTAGGAGTTTCACTTGTCATTCCTGTGTTAGTAACTGGTGCTTCTTTCTGAATAGAAAGAATTAACTATCAGTATGCTTGCCCGTAGCCAGCTTTTACCAGGGAGGAGCTTTTTCACAATTTTGGCTAAAAATCATGCGAAAAATTCTCAGAATGGTGAAAAACTGCATGATTTTGAAAGAATTTCTGGCCAGGGGGGAGCGGGCCTAGTATGTGTACTTCTTCGTATAAATGTACATGCATGTACTTAGTGAAAACGTAGTTGACAGAGAAGGGGAACTTAGAGGCTTAAAAAGAAAACAACTTTTATTTATCATCTTCAATATGTTATCTTACATGAGATCTTTTTAGAAAGTACGGGCTGGGCCACTAAATAACAAGGCATTAACATGACAAAATGTCACCACCTAGTTGCTCACAATTTTATGAATCTATTTGACCTTGAGAAGGTCATTAAAGGTCAACATCTCAAATCTATAGTCAAATTAGAACTTTTGAGAACTTGTAGATGATTTTGAAAAAAACATTTGGTCAATTTGAAGCAAGTTGAAAAAATACCTTTTTGACATTTTTCAACCTATTATTGATCTTGAAAGGGTCATTGAAGGTCAAATCTTAAATCTTAAGTCAGATTTGAACTTCAGAAAACTTGTAGATGGTTATTGAAAGTTCTAAGAATTTGTTACAGACGCCGATCGCCAACCGCCAACTGCCAACCACCAACCGCTGTCACAAAAAATGAAGACCATAACAATATGTCACCACTTTTTGGTGTTGACATAAAAATAGATATATTGATCAAAATCTGTTGTGACTGGTCACAAGCCCCTCTCTTTCGTTACAAAGTTTTGAACACCCTCTATAATGATATTGAAATACCTGTTTAAGCCAAGCATCCTCTAAGTTGCCATTTGTTGTGATCACCCTGTAGCCTAGCTCTTCAGCCCTCATGTTGAAATCTCCACCTACAATGTTGATGTCACTAGTCTCCCCAGTGTGCTTCACAAACTGACTCAGTTCATAGGCCTGTACCATTCTCTGAGCAATGTACTCATCATTCTCAATGTTATACTCAGCAAGTGCCTGTAATGTGTACATATATTATAGGATTAAAAAATTAATTTGATTTAAGCCTAAATCGCTTATTACCAGACCCCTCTTATCTTTGCTTACTTGCCTGTCTATGAAGTTCAAGATGGGTATGGGACGTTTTAGGATACATATCGCTGATAGTCAATAATATAGTACAGTCAAATGTATATGGCTAAGTATTGAACAACTGATGCTACAGCTGGGTAATGACAGATGACTGAGTCAAATGTCCAAAAACTTCTAGATCAATATAAGAAAGCATGTACTCACATGGGTAATGTAAAGATTGATTTTGAGTCCTTTATACTCTATTTTAGCCAAACCAACTGCTTTATTCCCAAACCAGTCGCCGTGGTGGATCTTATGTGCATAGCCATTGATGGAATACCTCATGGTGAATATCTCTATGATGGGTGACTTAGAGAATACACACAGCCCACTGCCAAACATACCACTGCAAGTGATTGAAAATACAAAATAGATGGCCATAGTCATTCTGATACTCAGACCATCTCTGGCAATGCACAAGGACGTTCTAGAAAGGAAACTGAGAGAAGGCTGTGATATCTCACGATGGGCCATAATACATGTAGTATATCACGCTCTAAATGCAATTGAAAATTAGAAATTGTATTTTGCAAAGAAATTTTATTTCAGTTGGTGTTTTGATTGTATACTTATTGTACTTTGTGTAGTTTATGAATATCAACATGGTATTTCCACAATTCAATTGATGGATTTATAGCTAGATAAAGGGCTTCACTCAATCTTTACTAAACTGTAATTGTTAGGAAAACAAAGAGCAGTACCTGTGAAAGTAATGATGGTGAGGGAATACTGAGGCAACTTTGTTGGAGAGGATCACATAATCTGCTTGGGTCCAGATCTAAAATAAACAAGGCATTAAAGGTTGTATATAAGTATTGACATGTTTTTCACTCATTTTCAAAGCCTTAACTCTAATGTCTGCAACCTTTTCTTATAGCACTAACACTAATCCTCAATTTTGCTGTTTTCAACAGGATGAAGGATAGACGTGCACGTTATGGAACAATGCAACAACTTCTGACTGTGATGGCCCGCCTTCAAACAAGTTTTCCCAATGCCTTTAGAGCACAGTTTCAACAATACATTGAATGCCAGCGACTTTGCATTAAACATGAGACAATAGTTGTGATTAAAGTTATTTCATGTACACATGTACAAGCGGAGAAGAGGAATGTATATGATTCATTCATAAGCTTGCCTACTATTCTGTTTTTTTCATTAAATGATGTGACGTAAAAAGTGCCCCGCCTATCCAGGAGTCAAGTTACCACAGTAACCATTATTTTTGACCAATCAAATGAGAGATGCTGATATTTTATGAATCAATTACATATGTAGAAAGTATTTTAACACCTTATGTAAAATTTTCATGAGAAAATATCAAAAATCTTTGAAATGAGAGCATTTTTCCGAGAACTTATTGAACGACCTGGTATGGGGTTATTGGAATTAAAGTCAAGTTACATCTCTTATCATATGTCTCATAGACACATTAATTTTAAAGAGATCGGGTCTCCTAAAAACACAATTAGAGTAACCCCCTGATTTTTCGTGTTATTTGATGTAAAACAAGTTTGTTTATCAACTTATCAATTCTGAGGCTTGAATTAATTCGTTAACAATATCAATACGATGATTGTTCCTAGCCATGAATTTCCACTTACATCAATAGAAATTCAAATTAAGATTTAAAAAGCCCGCTCAAATTTGTCTGATTGGCTTTTTCCTTCAGATTATTTTGGCTAAGAGAAGCCATATTTATTACTTCTAAGGGGTTACAATATAGATAAATCCCCAAAAAACATTCCATTCTGTTTTCAACTTATTGTGTTCAATTCTGACAGTTGGTTGTTCTTTTGGTTGTTCTGTTGATATCCTCAATATATTGTCGATATCGTGCTTATGATTTGGTCTCAAGATATATCTAAGGTATATATGATGTTTTATGAGCAATTATATTGGGACATTACTGATTCTCCAGAATAGAAATCTGGATGACTTGATCTCTTTAATAATTTTACATTATTTTTTATATAACGTATGGTAACATGTTTTACAAAACCCAACAATGACAAAAGTTTATGCTAATAACTTCACTTACAAGTATTTATTACAGGTTGTGAAGACCCTTGTTGCTTGATTTTCATTTTACCACCAATATGTGTATATTCATACAAACAGTATTCAATTCCCCTGATATTAGTATGTATATACCTCTTGCAACATGACAATGTCGTATTCACCCTTTGCGAGTTCATCTCCTATTGCCATGATTCGTTTGTTTCTGTAGTCACATGCTAGTGGCGTAAATACACCCCTGAAATGAGATAAAGAAGGGAGATTACGAAAAATACAATGTATTTGAAAAGTTAAAATATTTCAATAGATGGAACATGCAGTTTTATTTGGGTTGGTGCAAAGGCATACCCTATTGCCCCTATAATCCGTGCCAGTGCCATAGGCTCTTGGACACAATTTTGAGTCAAATTCTAGCAAACTGCAGATGAAATCTTTATTGCCGAATCAGAGAAAACACTTCCAGTTTTATAACCGTTTTTCATTGATCAAAAAATGTGTTATTTATTTGCCTGCATGCTTAACATAATTTCTACATTTGTGTTGATTGTTAAATCAAAAATAGCTAGGGTGGAGGTCAAGGCCCTTTTGACTCATAAACTAAAATCATATGGTTTTGGTGCTGACACTTTGAATCTCATAAGCTCATATCTTCAGGCCTGTCAACTGTCCCGCAATTTGCGTATTTGTCACGCATTTGCTGAAGAATTTGAAGTCACGCCAGTTTTTTTTGCGTGACAGAAAATGTCACGCAAATACGCATTTTACCTGGTAATTGTCACGCAAAAATATTTCTGTAGAAAATTTTTCAAAATATGTTGACGAAACGGTAAAAATACGAACGTCGGAAAAAACCGAACGCAATTTGTTCGGATTTGTCACGCGAATCCCGTATGTGTCACGCATGTTAATTGGAAATTTTCGTACCTACCCCCCCCCCCCCCCACCCCCCCCCCCCCCCCCCCCCCCCCCGTTGATGATATCGCGAGCGTAGCGAGCGCGAAAAATTGAGGTGTCCAAAATTTGATTAAATGCAATAAAATTGAAAACAAGGTGCTCAAATTGTGGCCAAGATGTTCAGATTTGGACCAAGGTGTCCAAAATTTGAACAAAGGTGTTCAACATTTGCAAGTCACTCATGTTAGGTGTCCCCAAGTTGACAGGCCTGTATCTTAAAAATCGAAAAGTTCAAACTAGAGTAAACGGAATCTTATCAAATTTATCAGAAGATAATTACATAAACAGCGGGGTGCCTCAAGGGAGCCAAATTGGGCCGATCCTTTTCTTATTATACATAAATGATTTACCGGAAGTAATTGACTCAACATCTTACATCTATGCAGACGACACCTCCATTTATTTACCTGTACCTAGAGATCATCCAATTCAGAACACTCACGAAATCCTCCAAAAAGATCTTGATAATATTTTTAAATGGTCACAAACTTGGAAAATGAACTTCAAGCCTTCAAAATCAAAAGAAATAATATTTTGTAAAGAAACCGTCTTTGATAGGCCATATCCAATTTTGACACTTAATAACAATTCAATTGACCGAGTCGATTCACATAAACATTTAGGCGTAACTCTTGATAAAAACTTAAACTTTAAAACTCATATAAACGAAGTCCGAGCAAAAATTGACAAACTACTAAATCCCCTATCAGCATTGAAAATGAGAGTAAACTCAAAACATCTTGAAACAATGTACACTTCTTTCATCCTCTCTAAAATCGAATACGGCTCTTTAATCTATGGTTCGGCGTCACAAGGTGCTCTGGAACAACTAGACAAACTCCATTACAGAGCAGCCCTGATAGTTTCCGGGGCGATTTATGGTACGTGCAAGCAAAAATTATATAAATGTTTAAACTGGAAAACCCTAGCGGAGAGAAGAGAAGAAAAACAAAGTATTCACATGTTCAAAGTCCGATCAAATTTGACCCCCTCTTATGTAGTCTCTATATATGAAAAACTGTCCAATCCTGGTGCCGAAAGGGAGCTCCGCTCCAGAAGAGAATATGTTTTACCAGTGAGAGCGTCTGTGAAATACCTAAATTCACCAGCCATAAAGCCTATCTCCATTTGGAAAAATCTTTCAACTGAAATAAAAACATCGCCAACCCTAGCAATCTTCAAGAAAAACTATAATAAGAAATATACATTTCATAAAAAGAATATTTTAACAAAAAATCTTAATTTGAAAAGGTCTTCTGAAACTAAACTTAATAAAATAAGAAGCGACCTTGCCCTTAAAAGTGACTTTTTTAGACATAATTTCAACAACATCATAGATCCTTCTTGCCCCTGCGGCCACCGAAATCAAGATAAGATTCATCTTTTACTCGACTGCCCTCTAACCGCCATACATAGAAATGATTACATACAGAACATCCTAAAGTTAGACAATCTTGATATTATGTGCTATTTTGGAAAAACCAGAAAGCAAAAAATAGAATTTATACTTTATGGAGATGAAAATTTAAATAGTGAACTGAATACAAAATGCCTTCAACTATCTTCAAATTATATCGATAACATCTTAGAATGACCATCCTCAGGGCTGTCAACTTGGGACCACCTAATATGAGTGACTTCAAAATGTTGGACACCTAAGTCCAAATCTGAACACTTTTGTTCAAATTTTGAACACCTTTGGCCAACTTTTAAACACCTTTGGCCAAAGTTTGAGCACCTTTGCCAAACTTTGAACACCTCAAATTTTTCGCGCTCGCTACGCTCGCGATGTTGTCAACGGGGGGGGGTAGACCTGGTGGACGACCGTCTGTCCGTTGCAATCCTACACACTCCAGTGATTTATTATATGTTTTTAACTTTCTAGAGGGGGGCCAATAATGCTATGTAGCCTCGGCCCCTCACAATCTATGTAAATAATTATGTTGAATATTATAGAAATAAATAACAATAACCTAAAAAAAAAAAAAAAAAAAAACGCGTCCCAGAGAAAAATTAATCTCCTGTCATTTCTATCACTCAGAATTTGTTTAACTTTGAAAATATGTTAGCTCACTTTAAATCTTTCTTAAAATAGTATAACAGAAAAGCGTATAAAAATACCTCAAAATGGTATACAAAGTACACATTAATTTTTGAATAAGGCAAGGACTTAAAGGCCCCGTTAGCGTCTCCGCATATAAAAAAATAAAGAAAGGGGAAGAAAGGGGTGTGGCCTATTGTAATGAACAAGTAAGGGGTGTGGCCTATTATAAAAACATAGAAAGGGGGATGGCCTTTTATAAAAAACGAGAAATGGACATGGCCTATAAGAACAAAAAAAAAATTGCCATGACTTATTATAAAAACCAAGAAAGAGGCACGGCCTTTTATGAAAATGAATAAAGGAGCTTGGCCTCTTATAAAAAAAAAACGAGAAAGGGTGGTGGCTTATTATAAAAACCGAGAAAGAGGCATGACCTATATAAAAAACATCAAAAGGGGAGTGGCCTATTATAAAAAATGAGAAAATAAAAAAAGAGGAAAGGGGCATGGCTTAAAACAAAAAATGTCTACCAAAAGTGCCATTAGACAGTGTGCCGTGCTTATAGTATTTACATACCAAATATAAACAAAATCGCTCCACTACTATTCGAATTAGAGTAAGATACGTTAAAATGGCGGCCATTTTGAAAATTGACCGCCTTCTACCAAAAGTGTCATTTGACAGTGTGCCATGCTTACAGTATTCACATACCAAATATGAACAAAATCGCTTCACTACTTTTGGAGTTATAGTAAAATACGTTGAAATGGCGGCCATTTTTCAAATTTTTTTTCAAAATGACCACTTCTACAAAAAGTGTCATAGGACAATGTGTCATGCTTATAGTATTCACATACCAAATATGAACAAAATCGCTCCACTACTTTAAAATATGTTAAAATAGACAGTGTGTCATGCTTATAGTATTCACATACCAAATATGAACAAAATCGCTTCACTACTTTTCGAGTTATAGTAAAATACGTTAAAATGGCAGCCATTTTTCAAAATTATTTTCAAAATGGCCGCTTTCTACCAAAAGTGTCATAGGACAGTGTGTCATGCTTATAGTATTCACATACCAAATATGAACAAAATCGCTCCACTACTTTTTGAGTTTTAGTAAAATATGTTAAAATGGTGGCCATTTTTCAAAATGGCGGCCATTTTTCAAAATGGTCGCCTTCTACCAAAAGTGTCTTTAGACAGTGTGCAATGTTTATAGTATTCACATACCAAATATTAACAAAATCACTCCATTACTTTTCGAGTTACAGCAAAAATCGTAAAATAATGAGTAAAGGCCGCCATTTTTCAAGATGGCTGCCATGTGCTTCTTTAATATCTACATTTCTAGCTTTATTAATGTCCTAATGTCCTTTAACATCTAAAACATATTGCTATTACAGTTTTACATATTGCACCTAAATTACTGTAAATTAGGCACTAAAATGGCCGCCATTTTGAAATGAGCAGTCATTTTGAAAATCGGCTTTCTAGCAGAACTTCTACCCCCATAGGGTATATGTGTACAAAATGTGAACAAAATCGGGCCAACGGTATTTGAGTTATTGCCGGACCAAAACGGAGAAAGGGGCGTGGCTTATCATAAAATCCGAGAAAAGAGGCGTTGCCTTTTATAAAAAACGAAGAAAGGGGCGTGACTTATCATAAAAACCGAGAAAAGAAGCGTGGCCTATTATAAAAAACGAAGAAAGGGGCGTGGCTTATCATAAAAACCGAGAAAAGAGGCGTGGCCTATTATAAAAATGAAGAAAGGGGCAAAGCCTATTATAAAAACGAAGAAAGGGGCGGGGCTTATCATAAAAACTGAGAAAAGAGGTGTGGCCTATTATAAAAACGAAGAAATGGGCGTGGCCTATTATAAAAACGAAGAAAGGGGCGGGGCTTATCATAAAAACCGAGAAAAGAGGCGTGGCCTATTATAAAAAACGAAGAAAGGGGCGTTGCTTATCATAAAAACTGAGAAAAGAGGCGTGGCCTATTATAAAAACGAAGAAAGGAGCGTGGCTTATCATAAAAATCGAGAAAAGAGGCGTGGCCTATTATAAAAAACGAAGAAAGGGGCGTGGCTTATCAAAAAAAACGAAGAAAGAGGCGTGGCCTATTATTAAAAACGAAGAAAGGGCGTGGCTTATCATAAAAACGAAGAAATAGGCGTGGCCTATTATAAAAATCGCTAAATTTGGTGCCCCATGTCATGTCAATGAGAAAAAAGATTTTTTTGAAGTGTAAAATACCAAATATAGACTGAGTACAGCTTAACATTTTGAAAGCCTATGAAAGAAAGAGACCTCGAAGGCTATCTAGCTTTAAAATTTGGACACCAAAATGCCTAGTTCAAAATTTATGTCAAATTTTTTAGTTTTTCCTTATTTTTGCGATTCTGACATTACACTTTAATGATTTGCTTTGAAATTTTGTTAACAGGTAGCGAAGAGTGTGCTAATAGTGTTAGCCTTTGCCATCAGAAAGTGTTTTGACCCACTTTTGAGATATGGTGTCTGAAAAGTATGTCAAAATAAAAAGTTCTCCAAATTTAACGTATGAGTTATGAATTAAGGGTAGAATTTCCTAAGGAATCCGAATCTTTAAACCAAATTTCAATCCAACTTCTTGTTAGATAGTTATAGCGGTTTGAAGTCTCGAAAAGTTGATATGATGATATCCCCATGTTAAGCCAATGGAGTCGAAGATAACTTTCTTAAGAGTCGTCTAAATGTCTATATTCTAGCTGACTCAGCTTATTATGGATGACTCAGCTTACAAGTATTCTGGATGACTCAGCTTAAAAAAAGTTTGAAATCTGGAGTCTTAATTGAACTTGTTCAATTTACATGTCTAGTTATAATTGTATTACAATATCAAACAAAGCTTGAAGTTCTCTTTAGAAAACAATTTAAAGCCATTTAAGCTGCCATCTTTTGTCATTCATGTCATTCATGTACATTATGAATATACTTTTCCATATATTATTGCACAATGGTCTCCCAATTTCTTATTTTGGCCGTTCTACTGACGAAATGAAGCAGTGAAATGGACTCTAATGCGTGAGGGTTGACACTAAAAAAAAGTCCATTTCACTGCTTCATTTCGTCAGTAGAACGGCAAATATAAGGAGACCATTGTGCAATAATATGTGGAAAAGTATATTCATAATGTACATGAATGACATTTGTTTATCTTGGATTGCTTCTAGTTTGGCTTATAAAGTGTGTGGCCTCTTATATTTGGATGTTTCTCTGCCATGTTATTTTCAATAAGATTAACATGGCTGAAATTCTTCAAATTACAAGACGGCACAGGCTTATTGCACAAAAAACTAAAAAATCTGAAATATACAAATGTCATTCATGTACATTATGAAAATACTTTTCCATATATAATTGCACAATGGTATTAGACTTTTCCAAAGCGTTTGACACGGTGGCTCACGAACGCCTCTTGCTCAAACTCGACTATTATGGAATTCGCAATAATAACTTGAACTGGTTCAGATCCTGGCTTGTGGGAAGATCACAACAGGTAGTGCTCGATGGTGAATCAAGTTCAAAAACTCCAGTAAAATCAGGAGTTCCTCAAGGAACAGTTCTTGGACCACTCTGTTTCCTTGTTTATATCAATGATATGGGCAATAACCTATCATCCTCAGCCAGTCTTAAGCTTTTTGCCGACGACAGCCTTTTATTCATGACAGTCGAAAGCAAGCAAGATGCATTAACACTACAGGAGAATCTTGATAAACTGGTCTCCTGGGCATCAACATGGCAAATGAAATTCCATCCATCAAAATGCTATGTGCTAAATATTCACAAAGGTAAATCTCCTATCATGCACAATTACACCATGCTAGGGGAAAACCTTAAGTCGGTAACACACATCCCATACCTAGGAATTGACATCACAAATAACTTACGCTGGACTACACATATTCAAACTATTGTATCCAAAGCCAATAAGGTGCTTGGATCTCTCAGGCGCAACCTCCATCAATGCCCTGAAAAAGTGAAGGCTCAGGCGTATAAGTCACTAGTCCGGCCTAATTTAGAGTATGCCAGCTCGGCATGGGATCCATACCGACAAAAAGATATTGATATGTTGGAACAGGTACAGAGAAGAGCAGCCAGGTTTGTAACCAAATGTCACTCAAGGGAACCAGGCTGCGTCACCAAAGCTCTTCAAGACCTACAGTGGGAGCCACTGAAGGAGCGTCGAGAGGCTGCTAGAGTTTTCCTTTTCTACAAAGGAAAGCAGAACCTAGCAGCCATCGACGTGCCTCCATACTTCCGCCAACAGATCAATACCAACACTAGGTTGTATCATCCTTCTAAGTTCATACAACCATCAACTAGAACGGATGCATACAAATTTAGCTATTTCCCTAGGACAATAGCTAAATGGAACACTCTACCTGGTGACATCTTAGACTGTGACAGTCTAAGTAGTTTTAAATCATCATACTATGCCTATGTCAATAACTGCAATTAAATAGGTGTGTTTTTAATATAGATCTATGTTTTAATGTAAAGGGTCCCCAGTGCACAGCAACAAGCCTGCACTACTGGTAAAGAGGGGTGATGTCAACGCGGTAGCCTGACAGTCTCCCCAGGTAAAATGGACTCTAGGGCATAACCATAATCGTCTATTCAAAAGATACATGTAAGAAGAAGATGCCAAGCATCAGGATAACTAATCTCTACGAAACTGATCACTTACCAACAGTTTAAAGTTAAAACCTTTAGTGTAATTGCCATTTCAAACATGAAAATCTGCTATTTTATTCCTCAATTATAAATTCAACATCCACCATGTTGGGATATCCCAATGACGTCATAACTTTTTCAATGATTTCCCTTTGAATAGCTTGATTTATTCATGTAGACGATATCTATGTTACGCTTTATCGCCGAATTGATTTAAATATAATTTATTCTCATGATATTTATCAAAATATTGTACATAATAATGACTTAAACAACATGGAAATAAGAAGTGAAATTCTCATTTGACCTAATTTGACGCCATATTGAAAACAAAACCAGGTGCTCGAAAAGCCGACAAATGATTTGTTTACTTTTATGAGTTGTGCTTATCGACCAGTGTTTCCATCGAGCAAGCCAGAAGCTGAACCATCTGTTCCAGGGATGGAGTATAATCAACCAGGGAGAAGATTTGGAATCCCTCCCAGGAGTACAGGAAGAGGTAAGACATTTGACTGTCTGCAACTGCAAGCAAGTGAATGCAACACATTTTCTCAAGTTTCTGGAGGAAGCCAGTGAGCAAAATGATCCACAAGGTTGATCAAGTTTATAAATATTTTCTTATATCTTAGTACCTTGGTCAGATTCCTCCCATTGGTCTCAAGGCTCAATGAATTTATTAGGATCAGACATGAAATCTTATCGTACCTACCGACCACTTGTGGTCGTACGCCCGTATTATTAGTAAGCCTGTCTTTCTACAATGTCGGAGAATGAACTACGCATTGCACTATTAAATGACCTACCTCGATACATTCCAGCGTATTTTAGAATTCTTTTTATGTTGTTAGATCGCCAATTGTATGGGTTTATCGGCAGAACGAAGAGATTTTAGTTTTTACATCGGAAATATATCAGCAATTTTCAAAATGTCGGAAGGGGAATTCCCCAGGGATTTCCCTTATGACTGGTGCATGCCGGGAACTGAATGGAGGAATTTGACGGTTGAAATAAGTTAAATATTACACGCAAATATTGCTATCAAAAACGAAAATATCTTCGTTCTGCCGATAAACCCATACAATTGGTGATCTAACAACATAAAAAGAATTCTAAAATACTCTGGAATGTATCAAGGTAGGTCATTTAATAGTGCAATGCGTAGTTCATTCTCCGACATTGTAGAAAGACAGGCTTACAAATAATACGGGCGTACGACCACAATCTAAAGGGGTCGTAGGATGCGATAAATGAAATCTTCTTAAAATTTGAGGCGAACCATGACGAGTGCGCGCAACGAAATGAGGGCCAGAATTCTGAGCAATTTCAGAGCACATTATCCCACACTTAAAATCATTTTTCAAGACATTGGTTAAGAGAGAAGGAGGAGCTCGACCCGAGTGCTCCCCCTGAATCTACCATTGGGTACCAAAATAAATAAATAATATCCCTGGCCATCACTTATTATTGACCTGTGCTTGTTAATGGATACTTACCTAATAAAACATTCCATTTCTCTGCTGTTCAGTGCTATTGCTATATGCAATATTGTTCTGTTTTAAACTATGGATTTATTTTTAAATTTTTTAGTCCAATAGATCTACCACAAAAATGTTATTTTGCAAATACAATTTAAAAAGAAGGCTTATATGTTGATTTCTCTGAACATATTTCTTTCAAATGATTTCTGGAAAAATTAGATGGATGGCTGTCAATTTATTTCAAATGAATGCTCCTCTGATGTGCTGTGAGCATGGCGAGCGCATTGCCAGTTAAGGTAATACGAAAAAAGTTCACAGACTACCAAATTAAACCAAATTTTGAATGAAAATACATGTACTCGCTTACTAGAATTACAAAAAAAGGTTACTTTAGTGGAGCAACGATTGACTCGTTGACTCGAATACTACTCGCCAAACCCTGTAAATACGATTCATCGATTGGTAAATTCTGACTCGAATTGAAAAATTGATGAAGAAAATGTGATCTACCCACCTTTCAACCACAATTTACGTAAAAAAACACATCCAATGTACAACATTTCTGTAAAATGTTTAGCAATGATGCCTTCCTTAATATATAGCATTGTAGTATGATACCTTAGTTTGGAATAATAAATCAAATACAATTAAAGCTTTCTCGTGTTTGTTTTTATTTATTACATCCGGTTGCGCATGTGCAATGCAATGTTTAAGTAGGTCAAACCAATTAGCGTAAATTGCTAAATTTTTTACTTTTCAATGCAAAACAATAACAGATAAAGTGTATTGAGTTATTCTATTTGAATAATTTGATAAGTATGTTGGAGTTATTCAAGGTCGGTTGAGCCAAGAACACTTGAAAACATTGCTACCGGAAGTGAAAGTTTGTAACTTTCCGAAGAAAGTTTTTCGCAAATAAATCGAGTGTTCAAGAGCCTCTACTCGAGTAGGATAATTCACACGAGTCCCACTACTAGTTTACATGAATTGATTATTTTAATGTTCATTGTTAAAGAATGTACATACATAAAACATGTTTAATATGTCTCTGGTTATGGCTTTTTTCTTAATGGATACACGACTAAGGTGTGAGATCTATTGAAAGGGCACAACGTCAACAACATGCAAAAGTTAATGTTTTTTGCATGATATCAAAACTTAAAATACATAGAGACAACAGGCCTATAGAGAACTGAAGTCTGCACAGTATTTGACAAAGAAAGCAGGTGGTGTTTTCCATAGATGGCTAGGAAAGCGATGGCGTGAAAGAAGGTTGCACATCTGGGGGTGCAAGGGCATGCTCCCCGTAGAAAATTTTTGTCATTGAAGACGTTATTTGGTGCAATCTGAGCATTTTTAAGGACCATAAATAGTTGTTTCTGATGTAAAATAGCATGAAGTTTCACCGAGGAATCTTGTTTTAGGCAGTTTCAGAGTTCGCACCCAATGGTGCCAATGATTCTGGAGTCAATTTATCAATATAACACGTCATATCCCATATGACACGTACTGTTGTCAGCTTTATCTCCCAATCACTTTAACCACTAAGCAGGGGTTTCATTAGCAGTAGGCAACAGGCGAATTATGTGGAACCCCTGTATTGACATCAGGGTCTGGTGCTTGCAAAGCATTAGATGAAGAAATTTAACAGTTCAAATAAGTTAGATAACAGGCATATTGTTATGGTCTCCGTTTTTTTGTGACGGTGGTTAGTGGTTGGCAGGCCATTTTGGAATGAATTATATATTTTAAGCCTCATCGAGGATAAGTTTATTTATTTCCGTAGATCTACATTATTTTATAGGATCATTTAAACTTTACCTTATCTTTTATCTAATGAATTAGTTTGGGAAGTATTGGTGCAGTTGAGCTGGCCCCTCAAAACTAGAGTTAAACTTATTCAACTACATGTAATGAATATTAAGAAATCATCATGGTTATGTCAGGAGACAAATGTTTAAAACAAGCCACTTTTTGGTCTATTGGTGCCGTGCATGTTAATCATATCATTGCTTTATTTCTGTATTTATAACAGTAATTCAAGAGTTCTGATTTTAATATTTTATATTGCAGATGATGATCGCCTGCCATTTCCAAGAAGTAAGTTCCCAAGTACAATCATTCTTATGGATTATAAAAATGAATTTCCTAAAATAAAACACAATGATATGGCATTTGATTCCGACCTTATCCTTAATAGTTTTTGTTTAATTAGAGGACCTAGGGACTTGTATGGGCATTCTCAGACAAACCCTTGGTACCAGGTGAAAATCTGGGGTATTTTTAGACCCTTTACAATATATATCACCGTATCAATAAAATGTTATGTCTAATTTGAAATTTCAATAAAGAAATATATAAAACAAAAATTATTTAAGATTGTCAGACAATGCCCCATGTCCCACTTTACCCCTATGTACTCTAAACTAAACATTTCTCAGATGTTGATATGCTAAATATTATTAAGACCAATCATAATTTTTAATGTCCCATGGATCTACTCATATTACATGGGGAAGAGGAATGAAATATATAATTCCATATATTACACAACTCAAACTTGCATATACTATTATGTTCTTTTAATTTCTTAAAGGAGGACCATCATTTGATCCCTATCAGAAAGGTAATCTTGTTTGCTTTTAAACCATCTAAATATAGATTGCTTTTAATATGTGCATTTCGTTGAAATGCTGTGAATATGTATGGCACTAAGGCTGGCAAAGGCCTAAGAGCATTACAAAACACAAGAAACACCTAAGGGGCAGAATAGCCTTGCCTAAGTCGGTGTCTTTTTTATTAAAAAATTTTACTGTTACTCCACTGCCTTGTTCCAATCACAGAGACACATGCTTTCCCAACTATATGTTATTGTCGGTTCAGTTTTGACTAATAGCATGCAGCCTTATAAGTTTGTAAAATGCTTTGCAGTAAGCCAATCAGTGACTGCGTTAGCTCATTATTATGCTCAATCGAAGACTTTTCAAAAACCAATTAGATCTTGTACAATTGCAAATATCCAAATATTTTATCAAATTGATATCAGTCATAGTATAGTGGATGCAGGAGCATCAATGAGATGCATGGAATTGCAAGGAATTAAAAAAGATTGCCAAAGATAACTGAAAATGTTTTTTGACCAGTACCAGGGAAATTTGTTTTCTGTTGCCAAGTAACTGGTTCATACGGGATGGTTGACACATAAATTATCATAAAACATCAGAGATAACCTGGATGGTACCAAGACGAGTAAAAGAAAAAAATATCGACTTTGGCAAGGCTAAGAGTATAACAAATAAAACAAATCCAAACATCCATTAAAAATGTGGTAATTCACATGCATTTTGTTTCATGTAATTTTGTAATATACTTGTGTTTGCAGTGTTGTTTTGGGAATGTGGTTATGGTTTAATTTACTGCAAGATTCAACTACAGTTTATTAGCATACTGATATCTTGACTCTTTTTCACAATGCCATTATTAAGAAAAAGTAGTGCCATAAATTCTTCTCACAAGGCATTCCTATTTATGATTGACTTCAAGAAACAGAACCCTGACAAATGCATACAGTTATACAAAGAAACGTGGTAAATATACTTAAATGTATTTGAATGTCTATTATAAGTGAAAAGTGAATGATAGTAAGTATGAATGTTGCAGAGAAGAGAGGTGGTGAAGATCCTAACCAGGGATGGCTAAAGATGATTGAGAAATTCAACAGAGGTGAGGATCCAGAAGACACTACTGAGGAGGATATAGAGGAACAGATCAGGGTCTTCAAGGGTAGTAGAGGTATGTGCAGCTGCTGATGGGTAAATTTCAGTTTCATTATTTTAATTTCATTGTTATTGACAAACTGGCTGGATGGCTAGCTAAAACCAAAAGATAATACTTCGTAATTGTTCTTGTTGGAAGAATTTTTTTTGTATCAAGATTTTCATTCTTTAACATGCCATAATTTTAAAAATCCAAACCTTGTTTTAAGGATATCACAGACAGATTATTTTTGCATTCATACAGATATTATCCAGCTTATTGTTCTGAAGCATATGCAATTGTAATCACTGAAAGATAAATACACGGGGGTAAAGCAGACCCGATGATACAATGAGCTTGCTCGGTGGTATCATGACTGTGTTATGGGTCTTGATGTATAAGTGAGCTCGGCGGTAGGTTCAAACAACGCGGATCCTCATAGCATGTGCTCATGGTATCATCGTGGCTTAACACCCGTGTAAAGAGGTGAAAAAAATAAAATGTCAGAAATAAGTTTTTACAGAAAAGAATGTAAGATACAATACAATACAATACAATACAATACAATACAATACAATACAATACAATACAATTCAAAACAATATAATACAATACAATTCAGTACAATACATTAATACAAATACCAATACAAGATATGAGAAAATAGAAAAGGGATAAACATTTAATTTTTTTATTACATGTAATTGTAGATTTTAAGTCCAAATTGAATGAGCACTCACTCCAGAGTGGCTTTGGTGTGGCGGCATATGAAACAAGACCAGCAGGTCGAATGCAGAATGATGGATTCGTTAGCTGTTGCATTGTTGGGGGAAGAAATTACCAGTGTAAAAGTAAGATGCCATCCCTGTATTCTTTAGTCTGCACAAATGGCTGTCACTGGAAGTATCATTGCCTTACTATTTCATACTGTAACTTGTTTCGTACAGAAGTCTATGAAATGCTCTGTAACTGTAGTTATTAAAAAGTCATGTTGATGATTTGGGGCATATTTAACAATTTAGTGCTTTCGTGGATTATGTCACATATTTTAATTATTACATCCTAAGTGACTTATTATTTAGTTTTGTATTGCTGTACATTTCAGTGAGTTTCCGTGCAAAGAAAGATGCAGAGCAAGCTGCTGCTAGGATGGCTTTAGTAGACTGGGGAATCATAAGTCAAGGTGAGACTGGGGGATCATAAGTCAAGGTGAGACTGGGGGATCATAAGTCAAGGTGAGACTGGGGGATCATAAGTCAAGGTGAGACTGGGGGATCATAAGTCAAAGTGGGATTGGTGGAGCATAAGGTTTAAAAATGAGGATTATAAGTAAAGGTCTATCTGGGGGATAACATCCAAAAGTGAGACTGGGGGAGGATAAGTAAAGATGAGACTAGGGGATCATGAATAAAGATGAGACTAGAGGATAATGAATAAAGATGAGACTAGGGGATCATAAATAAAAGTGATTTATTGATTTAGTTTATAAATTTCAACGGGAGTGTAAATGGATTAATGTGGTGTAGCTTCTTGGTGTCACACCATTTTTGTGATTGTGTTTCCAGATGCCAAGTTACCTAATGCAGATAGGATCATAAACAAAAATGTTGATCTCTCTATAAGTCCTGCAGAAACCTTTGACCCCAACTACCCCAAAGGCAGAGGCAGAAACTTTGATAATAGATACAATAATGATAACTCTGGCAATGATGATCCATGTAAAACCTCCTTTAGTTCACAAGAAGTAAGTTAAACTTTGCATGAGTATAAATGTCAATAGGTTATTCAGGATTTTAAGCGAAGCTTTCAAAAATGTTTGACATAAAAGAAAATAATTTCAATTTCTCCTCTGACCCCCCACATCTCTTTCCCTGAAAATTATTATGTTGTTGTTTTCAGAATGTGGATGATGATTTTGAAAAGAAAGACTTAATAAGGAGTGAAATAGAGAGGTTTAGAAGCAAACACAAGGGTGAAGTGGTGAGTTTGTTTGTTTGTTTGCTTATTTGTTCATTTTCTTGTAAGGTAGCCAATGTCAGACTATGTTATGTCACAATATAGATAATATGATGCCATCTGCCATCTGTGTATCCCATGGACACAATTTTGATAAGACTAGGTATATCTTGAGGAATTTAAGTTGCAAAATTATTAACTCATCTACAGTTAAAAATCTATAAGTGCTTATCCATGAATTAATATGAACAAAAAGTGGAGAAAAGAAATGGTCATTTCAAGTCATTTGTTTTTATTAATTTGTATAGGTGTCAAATGCTAGACTTTTGGATAAACCAAGTTTTGATCATGAAGATTGGCCCCCTCGTGGAGGAGAGCAGAGATACCCTAGAAATGAACATGGATACCCTCCACACTTTCCCAGAGGCCCCCCACGAGGTGGATACAATGGCCCAGGTCCAAGGCCTTGTGGTGGTGTGCCTCCATTAATGAATCCTCAGTTTAATCCGCCACCACGACACCGCCACCCTATCCCTAGAATGATGTTAAACTACCCTGAGGATCCTCAGTGGGAGAATGAGGCTTGGGAGGAAGATATGGGGCCAAGGAGACATAGGGATAGATCGCCAATTGCCAGGGCACCTCCGCCACCACCTAACTCTCTACAGTCAATACTTGAGTAAGTCTTCTAAGTCATTACTGTCAATACTTGAGTAAGTCTAACTCAATACAGTCAATACTTGAGTAAGTCTATGTCATTTCAGCCAATACTTGAGTAATTCTAACTCACTAGTCAATACTTGAGGAACTTTATGTCGTTACGTTCAGTACTTGAGTAATTCTAACTCACTATAGTCAACACTTGAGTAATTATATGTCATTTCAGTCAATACTTGAGTAAGTCTATGTTGTTACAGTCAATACTTGAGTAAGTCTCTGTTTTTACAGTCAATACTTGAGTAATTCTAACTCACTACAGTCAATACTTGAGTAATTCTATGTCATTTCAGCCAATACTTGAGTAAGTCCATGTTGTTAACAGTCAATACTTGAGTAATTCTAACTCACTAATCAATACTTGAGGAACTTTATGTCGTTACACTCAGTACTTGAATAATAGTACTTGAAAGTCTATTTCATTACAGTCAATACTTGAGTAAATCTATGTCATAACAGTCAATACTTGAGTAAGTCTATGTCATAACAGTCAATACTTGAGTAAGGCTATGTCATTAAAGCCAATACTTGAGTAAGTTTTAGTCAGTAGTCAATACTTGAATAAGTCAAAACCTGTTAGTCTCACAAACTGCAATCAATTCTTGAATAAGTCTAACTGGCTACAATCAATTCTTGAGTAAGTCTAACTGGCTACAATCAATTCTTGAGGAAGTCTAACTGGCTACAATCAATTCTTGAGTAAGTCTAACTGGCTACAATCAATTCTCGAGTAAGTCTAACTGGCTACAATCAATTCTTGAGTAAGTCTTACTGGCTACAATCAATTCTTGAGGAAGTCTAACTGGCTACAATCAATTCTTGAGTAAGTCTAACTGGCTACAATCAATTCTTGAGTAAGTCTAACTGGCTGCAATCAATTCTTTAGTAAGTCTAACTGGCTACAATCAATTCTTGAGTAAGTCTAACTGGCTACAATCAATTCTTGAGTAAGTCTAACTGGCTACAATCAATTCTTGAGTAAGTCTAACTGGCTACAATCAATTCTTGAGGAAGTCTAACTGGCTACAATCAATTCTTGAGTAAGTCTAACTGGCTACAATCAATTCTTGAGGAAGTCTAACTGGCTGCAATCAATTCTTGAGGAAGTCTAACTGGCTACAATCAATTCTTGAGGAAGTCTAACTGGCTACAATCAATTCTTGAGTAAGTCTAACTGGCTGCAATCAATTCTTTAGTAAGTCTAACTGGCTACAATCAATTCTTGAGTAAGTCTAACTGGCTACAATCAATTCTTGAGTAAGTCTAACTGGCTACAATCAATTCTTGAGGAAGTCTAACTGGCTACAATCAATTCTTGAGTAAGTCTAACTGGCTACAATCAATTCTTGAGGAAGTCTAACTGGCTGCAATCAATTCTTGAGGAAGTCTAACTGGCTACAATCAATTCTTGAGGAAGTCTAACTGGCTACAATCAATTCTTGAGTTAATCTGACTTACAAGAAATCAATGCTCAAGTATTTAACTCTCATAATTATGACACACCTATTGTGGATGTAGCACATGTAATTTGAACATAGCACACATTGTGCTGATTCAGCACACATATCCTGGATTTAGCACACATACTGTTGATGTAGCCCACATAATGAAAGCTACTCTTGTTGTTTTAGTCACACAAATGCAAAGATCAAAGTAGCGGCAGTTGGCCATGGTTACATGTGGTCAATCTTTGGGTCCATGAAAGCAAACAATCCTAAAACACCACGTGATTTTGGCATTAAAGAACTGGCAGTACAAATGCTTTGTCCTGAATGGGGCTATACAATCAAAGATATTCTAAGAAGCCGTCCTTCATTGGTCTATATACAGGTAATACGCATTGTTATTTAATAAATATAGAATTTCCCTTACAACCCTGACCACGTTTTGCTGCACCAAACAAAACAGGGTATGATGATTCCTCAAAACATTGAAATATTTGTACATTGTATTGTTGAATAGTTTGTTAGAAAGTCTAATATTTTGTATCTTTGTACATCATTTATGCATTATGGGAAGTAATATGACCTTATAAAGAAACAGCATTTCTCCTCCAAATTGGAGAGCTCTAACTAGTCTTGCTTCAAGTCTATACCCCCCCCCCTCCTTTACGTGCTTCACCACCAATGAGTGTGAGAATATTTTAACTTTTTTCAATTTTCAGGTTGAAGATAAGGACATAATGGGTCAGCGTCCTGAACATGGACCACATCCAATCATCAGCCTGGCAGAAAATCTCATAGAAATGTCCCGTGGCCATATCAAGAAGGTATGTTTTACATGGAAACTTGACACATTGAGAATTTGCTCAATATGATAGCCATTTTAGAAAGTAATGGTTGAATATAGCAGTTCCCATCAAAGTGACTCCCAGACAATTATCTGCTTCTTGACAAGATGTTTGGTGGAAATTACTTTCCCCTGGCACTGCCAATGACTAGTTATTTTACTTTTACATCTTTAATTTATTAGTAATTCTTCAGTGATTTGTTGTTGAAGGAATTATTAACTGGTAGTTTGCCACCAGGCTAATAAATGAATAATGAAGAACAATAGTTGAGATATATAACGCATTACATGTCTTCAATTCTTTATAAACATTTTACATAATTTCTTGAAGGTGATCATAGGGAAGGCGTTTGCAAGATTCCACACTCTCTCCTCAGAGTCTTCAGCCGTGGCCTATTTCAATGACAGATGTGCCAAGCTGAATCAAGAGCTGAAGTCAAGCATTGCCAAGCGTGATTTCCTGCTATGGTGGAATCACAAAGATGTTGGAATGTCAGACAGGAAGAATGTAAAGGATGATGGGTTTAATTTAAGCGACCTTGGTGTCTTCAGACTATGGAAGTCAATTAGAGCCTCACTGATGAGGTTCAAAGAGGAGTTCTCTTTAATGGGGTATGTAGCTATCTTTGATGGGGTGTTTAGCTCTCATTGTAGCTTTCTTTAATGGTGTGTGTAGCTCTCATTGTATCTTTCTTTAATGGTGTGTGTAGCTCTCATTGTAGCTTTCTTTAATTGGGTGTGTAGCTCTCATTGTAGCTTTCTTTAATTGGGTGTGTAGCTCTCATTGTAGCTTTCTTTAATGGGATGTGTAGCTCTCATTGTAGCTTTCTTTAATGGGGTATGTAGCTATCTTTGATGGGGTGTTTAGCTCTCATTGTAGCTTTCTTTAATGGTGTGTGTAGCTCTCATTGTAGCTTCTTTAATGGTGTGTGTAGCTCTCATTGTAGCTTTCTTTAATTACTCAGATGCGAGTAGGTAGTTACCAGTTTCGCCACCAGGTGGCTGATTCGGGGGAATTAACGTGGCAGGGTATTACACAATTCCCTTAAACTTGAATATGCATGAGTTTTAATGGTTCACTTTTCATATTACCTTTATGTATCTGATAGTTATATAAATTAAAATATGTCCAGTAAAAGAAAATGTTATCTGCCCAACACAAGAAAAGATATTTCACTTTTTGTGGTTTTACAACATGGGCTCTATGGGGAATCTCCCCGACCCAGAAGTCAGATTTTCAAAGAAAATTAAATTTTCAAAGTTGATAAACTCTTTCCAAAACCACATTTCTAAATGTAATTTTACATGTAGATTCCAAATATGACATCAGTTTGACTGAATTGTGAATTCTTAATGACGTAAATCAAGATTATTTCTACTCGCATCTGGGATATTGGGTGTGTAGCTCTCATTGTAGCTTTCTTTAATGGGGTGTGTAGCTCTCATTGTAGCTTTCTTTAATGGGGTATGTAGTGATGGGATATGTAGCTCTATTTATTGAGGTATGTAACTCTTCAATGGGGTATGTAGCTCTCTTTATTGAGGTATGTAGCTCTCTTTATAGTGGCATGTAGCTCCCTTAGCTATGATCTGTGGCTTTTACCATATGAGTAATGTAGCTCTGGTCAATGGGGTATGTACTTGATAACATTGCAATGAATTGTTCCCATACTGGAAGTTAGTAAATATTTTGTTGGGGACCAGTAACTTAACTAATGGCAAATGTTCAGCTAATTTCATATATTTAAAACATATGTGTGATTGAGTTGGTTTTTCAGACATTACAATTTTCAATATTTTCTTAGTCGATATTCTGACTCATTCCTGAACTTATCCTTTACAAACTTCTTCAATATTTTCAGAGGCAAAACAGCTGTGATTGACTATGGACACACATCTGCTGGTCAAGCTGAGTTGTCACCTACAGCTGTGTTGCAGGAAGCCATATCAAATGCTACAATGATTAAACAGCACATGATGCATCAAAATGTCATGCAGAAAACTGCACAGGTACAGTGGCCTTTAAAGTATCTTGTGACATGATTTTCTTATTGATATTTTTATTGTCAGGGCTCATCAAAAGTGGAAATTATTGCACAGGTACAAATTATCTAGTTCCAGGGTTCTCACTAGGCTTTTAGACTCAGGAGATTCTCCGGAGTCTAATGTATTAAAACCCTTTTGCTCCAGAGTCTAATAGCTTTTCCGAAGTCTAAAGTGTTTTTCCGGAGTTTAATTTTACATTTTTGTCACATTATTTGCAGTAAAACTCTTCAAAAAATACATAAAACTGGATACAAACAAGGAATAGGAATTCAGAAACCTTTTAGAAATTAATATTGGGATTGAAATAGCAAAATAATCTTAAGAAGTATGTTGAAAAGTATACTAATAGGATATCTCTGATCTCACATGGGGGTGAAGTAGTCGCGAAACCGCTAAAAAAAGTAGTCAAAATACCGCTAAAAATCTGGGGTCTAAAAATTTCCTGGTGAGAACCCTGAGTTCACATTAATCAGAGGCATAAAGTGGATAACAAGCTCAAAAAAAACTGTCCAATGTATCAAGTTAATTCATATTTCAAAACTGTTCATGAAACCTTTATGAACTTCATATTCCTTGAATGGTTCTAGGTAAAACATGAAGAGTACATGAGGCACTGGGAAAGGAATCGCTACTCTGATCAACATCAGTCACGTCGTAGATCCCATGATGACAAACCCAAGGATCGTCACACATTAGTTGTAGAGGAGGAAGACTATGAAGAAGCTGATGCTGATATTGTTGAGGCTAATAAACGTCTCATTGAGGTATGTTCATGATTTGTCATCTAAATTAAGCAACAGTCTTATCTTATGTAACTATCATGGTATCAGTGACATGAGGCTGGTGATGAGATGGAACAACCCAAGGCACAGTCTAATAAGTTGCATACTTTTATGATGTATTCTCTATGCTTCTGAATGTTATATTTAGAAGTGTACAGTGATATAACTTTACTTCTGGTCATCTTCATTTGCTGTTTACTAAATATTAATATAAACTAATTTAAAAGCTGCAAAATTTGAGTAGTTTCAAATTTACAAAATATACTTGTTGCAACAAATGTTAAAAAAATGAAAATAAATTGCAGTGAAATTTCAAAATCACAAAATGCAATGTATAATACCATCCATAAATAGGTCTGTATTTTTAATATTGGAAACACGGACTGGAGTCATCGTTAACAGGAATTCAAAAAATGAAGTAAACCTTTTTATTTCCGGATTCTCGCCTAAATTAGCTCATCTTGGTGACTGGAACTTGCACAGCTGTATTAACCATAGTCTTATAGTATCACATCCCTAAATTGTAAAGTAGAAATGCATTTTTAACCTGATTTCACTGTTTTTTTGTCGACTGGTAAGATACCGCCATAAAGCGACATAAAATGTAATATTGGAATGACTAATTTATATACATACATATTTAAAAGCTAATCGTCATCCTTGAAAAATGTTGCTGAACTTTGTTGCCGATTTCCATCATGTATTGCAAATTTTACTTTTTTGTTTTTTTTTTCATTTCAATTCTCTGACCCGATTTTCTATATAAGGGTGGATGTCCAACTTAATATAAGTTGGCAGATGGATGACTCTTGACCTTGAGTGACCATGTGACAAATGTTATCTAGACATTGATTGGTTGAAATTCAATGGTTCAATTGCCGATAATGTTGTCCTGTCAACAATGGCAATTTGTACGTAACCAATTGATTTATTGAAATAAATGTGAAGTGTGTAAAAAATGGTTGAAATTTAAATTGGTCAGGAAATTTGATACTCCCGCTCGAGAACAAGAATTGGTCATGTGATCACCCAAGGTCAAGGTCAGGTCAAGAGTTATCTATCTGCCAAAACTCTGGCAGTATCTTACCAGTCAACCAGAAACAGTGTAATTAGTCTTAAAAATACATTTATACTTGAAAATGGACACTTTTAAGCTGCAGTTAATACAGCTGTGCAAGTTTCAGTCACCAAGGTGAGCTAATTAGGCGAAAATCGGGAAACAAAAAATGTAACTTCATTGAATGCTTCTTGTTTCCAATCCTCAGTTTAAATTATGTTTGAGTTTCGAAAGAATGTCAGACCTGTCCATGATTGGAAAAGGCAAATTGTAAGTACATTTCCAAATTACAGGACAAGGCAAATATGTCAATGAAGCAGTTTACTGATGTTTATGGTAGAGGACGTGCTGAAAACATTAAGTATAGACATAAACGCTATCAGCAAGAGCAGATCCTGCGCCACAGATATAAACTCTACATCTCTGACAAGGCGACACTAGGACTCATGGAAATGGAAGAAAAGTAAGAAACTGACTAGCTCTCAGTTTTTGTTTGTCAAAAGGTGTACGGCATTTCTTTGACTCAAAATTGTTGAAAATCCAAATGCTCATGAATAATCTGAATGTGCCAGTTAGTAGCTGATAGTTTCACCACCAGGTGGCTAACCTGAGTCGGATTACATGGCTGGTATACATTAATTTTCATCTAACCTTTTTGAGTATGACAGTTATACCATTTAAAATGTATTATTTGTTCAATACAAGCAAATGTAGGAAAGCTTTATATATTGTTTTTAATATGTTCATTGATAATGTAGATATGGTGGCAGCAAAAGCTGCAATGATCTGGAGCAGGAATACAAGGAGATGAAGGATGCGGAGGAGCTTGAAGAGCGCTACAAGACCTACCTTAAAGACAAAGACACCCTGACAGCTCTTGAGTGGGAGGAGAAATATGGCGGGACTGGCGGTGAAGAAATTGAGGAGAAATTCAAAACATTCAAAAGACGTCAGTACCTTATTGACGCTCAACATCGCTGTACTTATGATAAGCAAAATTTGTCAAAATCTGACTTCAACAGCAAATATTACAAGAAGTACCTGGATGTGTTAAAAGAGGCCTTTAATCGCCAAAAAGAGCAGAAGACTCTTTCAAAAGAAGACCAGGAACTAGTGGCTAAATATAAGGCGTGGGAATATGACAAGAAATCAATGTCAATGGTTGAATACGAGAAGAAATACCCAGATGATGTGACGGATGAACTAGAAACAGAGTATAAGGTGTTCAAAGAGAAAAATCAGGGTTCACTCGAATCTTCTGAGGTGGATGAATTCTTCTATATTCTACATAAGTTCCTTTATGAAAAAGCATTCAAATCAAAAACCAAAGTGAAATTGAACTATACAAGAGAGTTTCTAGATCTCCTTTTCTCCGTCTGGGACAAACACAAAAATGGGAAATCAGAACAGGTGGATTACGAAGAGGTAATATTTGAAGAAGGTTACACGAGATACATGATGGATAAAGAACAATTGACCCCCAGTGTGTTCATGATGAAATATACACCTAAGATCATTACTGATTTTGAGACAAGACGCGAAGAGCTTGCACAAAGGAAGAAAGGGGACATGACTGCCAGTACAGATAATCAGCTGCTAGAGGCGGAGTATCAGACATACATGGCAGACAAACAACAACTCAGTATGATGGCCTTTACTGAGAAATACAACCCAGTTTATATAAAAGGTGAAACATCTTGTATTTATATGTAAGATCATGCTTGTAAGGTTTCACAATTACTACTTTATAAATACAAATATCAATAATCATTTTCAGCATTACAGACATTTACATCTGCATTCTTATGATAAAATAACTTGTATGAAAAAATATGTATAATGTATGTCTAATTGAATGTTGTTTTACAAATGAACACAAAACGTTGTTTTTTTCTAATGTGTAATCAACCTTCCAGTAAGTCTAGTAAAATTGTGAAATATAAATTTGTCTTCAGATCTGGAGGATCGTTACGCTGCACTTAAAGGGACTAAGCCTGATGTAACAACTGACGCAATGCAAGCTCATCTGATGCAGCAACAACAATTGATGATGTCACAATACGGGATGATGGGTCAAGGAATGATGCCTGGAATGATGAACCAGTTCTATCAACCTGGTTCTATGTTCCCAGCTGCTGAGACTGCAACTGGTGAGGAAGATAAGGCTGATGACATCACAGAGGTTGAAATGGAGCTGAGTGATAATGAAGGTGACTCAAGTGAGGCAAAAGCAGAGGAGCCCATTGTGAAGCCTCACCCAATGGGCCAGTACCCACCCCTCAAGCCAGCAGAGCCTGGACCCACAGGGCTCGAAGAGAAACAAGAGCCAGTGACCCAATCTTTCAGTGATTTCTTAAAGGTAAATTATGACTCATTGGAAGTTGCATTTGAAATATAACCCAACTTTTGAAAAATAATTTCCCAAACTCCATGCTGAAATGTAAGTTAGCTTGAGCCATACTATGTTATTGTTGGGCTGTTTTACAATTTGGAGAGATGAGCAGGCATACATTGCTCTGTGATGTCATCAGAATCAATACAATATTCCATCGTCTCAATTTCTGAATATTCTCCATTGCACCTGATTACAAGCAAGCCCTGTACAACACTTTTGGAACATTATATAGCAGATAAGGTGAGAGTTCATATGAGAATAGTGCATCCTTTGAACAGTTTATTGGATGGACTATTCTTGCTTTTGCTACATTAAAGTATTGCACTTCTTGTGATTTGCACCTTGTGGTCTTATTTTTCAGAAACAAATGTAAAACAGAACCCCAGCGGCAAATAGTGACATCTATAAACCAAAGATTGGAAATACCATATATGGGCATATTGGTAACTCCAATCTTTCTGCGGATCCGGAAGGACATTAGAGTTGAAAATAAACATTGAGTAGATAGACCATGAGTCTACATTATTCCATATACTTCGGAATATATTAGCGCCAGTGAACTTTATAAATACCTGTATTTCATATTAAAATACTTGTATTTAAATGAATGATATTTCAAAGAGACAAATTTGAACATATCTGAGGAAAAGTAGTTTTGTCATTATAACACGTATACAATATAAAATAGGGTAAGTGATTATGAAAACAAATAGTGACATCATCTTCAGGAAAAGACTTTTGAAATGAGAAATATTTGTATTTCTGAAATACCTGTATTTATCATGTGAATAATTTCATGAAAATGTGTAATAATCGAAGTAAGGGACTTGGAACTTTTAAACAACAAACAACTTCCATATCTTGAAAAACTGTTCCATGAGCATCTAAAGAGGTAAGATCACATGACTTGGTTGATTTTGTTGAATGAAACACCTCAGCCGCATATTCATACTTCCCAATTGTCCAGTACTTAGTCTCTGTCAACTATAAAATTGGAGAAGGATCGTTGAACTGAAAACAGTTTTTGGAGATATGGATGTTAGAGATATCTTTAATTTACATTGAGTTACTATATAGGAGACAATTTGATGCATCTTTATGTACATGTACATGCCAGATTATGTTTTAATAATCTTTTGGATGTTTCGTTGAAAAATGTGCAAGTGATTTTTGTGTATTTTCTCTATATTGGTGACAGACACACAGGAAAAATAAAACTTCTCAAAGTATGTAAGTAACATCAATTTAGCGTTTGTCCTATTCAATGAAATTATTTCACCATGAAAAACATTTAAAGTGTGTCTGAAGTTTAGTGATGTTGACCAAAGTAGGATGGAACAAATGTAATAAAAATGTGATTAAATTGTTTATGGGAAGGATTGATTTGAAATTTCTAGATATGCTTATTGGTCAAAGATCTTGAAATTTTGGTCATGTTGGGTGAATTTTGAGTTGGTTTTTATTAGATTTGCCATCCCGATATTTAGTCTGTAAAGTCTTGTCCTTTGCAAAACTGTGACTAACTTAAATTAAACTTAATGTTTATATAATGCAATGCATTACGTGATGTACTTTAAGGGGGCACTCATGTGTCTTGATAAATTTAATTGTCCATCCAGATGCCTATCACATGGTGCTATTTGTGTTATAAATACAACTGAACATATTTTTCGCCCACCCTGTAAGGTAACAAACTGGGGTTGTTTCAAGATAGGCCCTTAGTTTGAATTCTGTGAATGTTACAAGCCTACTCTCAAAGGTAAGTAAAAATCTACTCTTGCTCATATTACAAACGGTTGTTGTCTGAAAATAGATCTTCTAATTTAGCGGAAACAGGTAGAAAGAATTGTCTGATTTTGATACCTGTATCAATTTCAAACAATCTGTCCCTAAACCTCTCTGATCATGTTATTCTGGATAATTATGGAATTATTAAACATGACTGTTATGTATGTGACTAAAAATTAATTCGAGGACTTTAGCAATGCGTGTATATCAGTCTCTGCCACAGCCTTTCAAATCGATCGGTGATATTTTCTTTATATGTTTTCCTGGAATCTGCTCTATACTGTTAACTGTAGCTTATTACAATTTTTTTATACTTTTATTCTTAGAATGGCTAACAGTGCCCTGCAAAGCAGACTCTCGTCTTACTTTGCCTGATTACTGGTGAAGATGAACTGTAATGGTGACACTGGTAATCTGTGGATGCTATTAATCAGTACCTGTTGATCTACCTCATCTATGGTTGCTATGGAAACAAAGCATCACCTGGGGTCGCTATGGAAACAAAGGATCATCAGTTGTTGAAATATCTCAATGTAGCTATGGTGAGTGATATGTAGAGATAAAATAAAAAGGAGGAGATTCACAAGAGCTCATAGTGTTTTTATTATAAAATTTTAATCTGCCATTTTGTTTTCCTTAGCCACCTATTAATCAATTGACCATCAATTGACCATCAGGGAGGATGCTATGGCGTTACATATGTCAGTCAAAGACCAAAAAAGAGGTTATCTTGACATGGTTCATTTTGATTTGTTTGATGAAATCATTTTTTTTACAAAATGACATTCGCAGAATTTGTCAGAATTCTTTGTGAAGATTTAGGTTTTCATTTTAAATAAATAATACATGTGCTGCATAAAAATCATCTTACATGTATATGAAGTTTTTGTTTTACATGTGGTTTTAGTCATTGTCATCTTAAATCTCTTGTTTTATATGTGATTCCACATATTCTGAGAGATTGATGAATGTCTTGCAGGTTTGACTGTCTCAAGCCACATGCAACAAAAATGATCTGCTATGGAAACAAGTCATTCAGAGCTGCTAGAAACAATGTACTTGTTTTGGAAAACACTACAACTGGACTCAATGGTTAGGTGAGGTATATGTTCTAAGTAGAACTTTAATCTAACAATTTATGAAAATATATTTATTTAGTCCTTGTATGGCTAGTCTCGAATATAAATAGATATTTTGTACTTGGCTGTTTCAAGAGGCTTTCACAAAATCTTCACAAAGTTTCTAATATCCAGAAAATGTTAACGCTTAATTTTTTATTCCAGTCAGAGTATTCCCTGGAATTGAGGTTTTGGTTGGGTCCGAATACATAGAGGTTATTTAATGCATGTAATGGGAGGGATGGAATATGAATTTTATTATGAGGGAAAATATGATATTACATGGAAAATATCATATTGACTGAGGGCGACAGCCCGAGTGTAAATATAAATAAAAATCTTATTTCTAGTATTGTTGTGATTACAGATGAAGAGCAGATTTGAGCTAGGAAGTCTACTTGACAATCCTGCCATGCAGCTACTCGGTGAAATGACCACTGACCACTGGACAATAGGGCTTAGTTCATCAGTGAAATGAATGGGGAATTCTCACTGGACAATAGGGCTTAGTTCATCAGTGAAATGAATGGGGAATTCTCACTGGACAATAGGGCTTAGTTCATCAGTGAAATGAACTGGGAATACTCACCAGACATTGGCGGACAATAGTGCTTAGCTCATCAGTAAAATGAACTGGAAATACTCACTGAACGGTAGTGCTCATCTCATCAGGGAAATAAACTGGAAATACTCACTGAACAATAGTGCTTAGAGTCCATTTCACTGCTTCATTTCGTCAGTAGAACGGCAAAAATAAGAAAGTGGGAGACCATTGTGCAATATGGAAAAGTATAATCATAATGTACATGAATGACATTTGTATATCTTGGATTGCTTCTAGTTTGGCTTATAAAGTGTGTGGCCTCATATTTGGATGTTTCTCTGCCATGTTATTTTCAATAAGATTAACATGGCTGAAATTCTTCAAATTACAAGACGGCACAGGCTTATTGCACAAAAAACTAAAAAATCTGGAATATACAAATGTCATTCATGTACATTATGAATATACTTTTCCATATATTATTGCACAATGGTCTCCCAATTTCTTATTTTTGCCATTCTACTGACGAAATGAAGCTGTGAAATGGACTCTAGCTAGGCCTAATCAATGAAAAGAAATGGAAATACTCCCAGAACAATAGTAAAGCATATCAGTGAAATGAACTGGAAATACAGAACAATAGTGCTTAGCTCATCAGTGAATTGAACTGGAAATACTCTTTAAAATACTAGCTTTATACATAGCTTGAAACCTCCTATAATGCCACAGGCACTAGACAGCATATTTTTATGTAATGTAATGTTTCTAGAAAGTACATTTACAATAAATGAAACTAAAACATAAAAATCTGTTGATTGTCATGAGCCTGGAATTCTCTTTGTGGATAGTCCCTAGCTAAAGTAGCCCCTGAGTGAGTTAATGAATAGAAATGATTTGATTTTGGGAATGCCGGATAAATTTTAAAGCAGTCATTTTGGATTTTTCGTTACAAAATCATGTTTGTGCATGGCAAAATGTATGTGGGATGTTTCTTGGTGTATTTTGAACTGATTATTTTTTAGACATGCTGGGTATTTTAATTTAGCCATTTTGTATTTAGCCTACTATATTTGTCATTAATTTGGCGAGTGTTTTAAATTGGCGAACTTTGGCAAATTAAAAAAATCACCAAATTAAACAGTCGCCAAATTTCCCAGTAATATGACATGTTTTTCGTTTGTTGCATTTCCTGTTATAAGATAACAAGATGATAAGATGGCTGGGCTGTTTAAATTGATAGAAACAACAAGCAATATTGAAGAAATCACAATTCTTGTCTGCATAAATTGCATTATGGATTCACTTGAAAATTTCAGAGATGTTTCTTGATGCAATAGCGAGAACTGATCATTTTTGCAGAATTATGGGTATTAGGGTATACATGGTTAATTTTAAAGTGACCATATCATATGTATCAAGCGTTTCCATTGTAAAACCTTGTGTGCGTTTTACCAGGCAAACCATTTGAAAAATAGAAATCATTGACGTTTCTTGGTCTGAAAATCTAGAACAGTTTTAGAGATCACTTTACATATGTCTTGTCTGCATTTTCAGACAAACTACCCTTCATGTATTTTAATTTTTACATATCTACCCCTGTGG
Organism: Owenia fusiformis; assembly: GCA_903813345.2. Lineage (NCBI taxonomy): Eukaryota > Metazoa > Annelida > Polychaeta > Sabellida > Oweniidae > Owenia > Owenia fusiformis. Next base: position 8,004,054 of record CAIIXF020000011.1, read on the forward strand.
CAAAAAATGGAGGAATTTCTTTTATCTCTACTACATAGCAGATTTTGATACAAAAGTTATGATAATTTCATCTTGAACTAAAATAGAATAGGCTGAAGTATTTTGAACCAAAAACCACCACCCATTCAACTTAATTCAAGGTGAAAATCTGGGTAATTTGTTCACAAAATTCTTCCATTTTGTTGTGGCAGGGAGCTCTGTGAAACAAACTAGGTGCTCAGTATTAGAGAAAACTGGACAAGTGTATACATTCGAACAATATTTACATCTCATTTTTTATTTTTAACTTCATATACATTCACACTTAATATATACATCATTTTCTATCAGTGTTTTGATTATTGCATTTTGGCATTGCATAATTGACAGCCATGCACTCAACTCAAAGTGCAGAACGATAGCCTTGATTTAAGTACACCCTATTGCATGAGCTCAGGACTCCATGAGTTGCTGGTTGATTTGTGGCCTGTGTACAATGAAATTAAAATTCTGTACATTATGTAGTTTTGACAGCTCACTTGACTATATGTATGGATTCTAGATTGTGAAGATGAGAATTTTTAATTTCCAGTATTTTATTTATTCCAATATAGACTAATTTACTATTGATGAGGTAAATTGTTTGTGCTTAGTATTTTTAATATCAGCCGACTTTCTGGAAATTGCACAATTTTAAAGATATATTTATGTAATATATAAACATTTTAAAAACTCTAGTTCATGATCTCTCAGTACTAGTATAACAGCAAATATACGATTTCACATCATGATCTTCAAAAATATTTACAGTCTCAATTTCTGACATTTCAGTACAGTTCAGAGATGATAATGCTTAGTAGCCCATATAGCTCTCTATAACCTGCTAAATTTCTATTCTGATCACTCATTAAAATATGATTTTCTCAATTCTTTAATGTTTCAATCCTTATCCAACTTTCTGTATGATTTCCTCCAACTCTTCGATCTCCTTCAATCTCTGTGGGTCATGTTCGTCAAGACTGCTAACCCCCGAACTGCTCTCGTAGCTCCGTCTACTACCACTGCTCCTATGAAGCTCACTCAGGTACATATCAAATGGCTGAATCTCAGCTTCAAGGTTTATTCTGTTCAGTTGTGACTGGCTTTCGGCTGTAGTGATATCATGCATGCTTGGCATGTCATTGTTGCTGGCTTCTGATTGGTTGTCGTTAGATGTAAATGAATTTGATTGGCTGGAGTTGTATGTTACATTTGCATAGGGATGAACTTGTTGATTTTGGCGCATGGATTTTGATTGAAAATAAGTTGAACTGGCTGTAAGTTGAGTTATCCCATAATGCATCACTCCACAAGCAGATGGTATACTCGATTGTAGAGTGGTTAGTGTAGACCTCTGGGATAAATCCAATGGGGAATTCTGAATGTTAACATCCACTGTAGGGGGCACATAAGGAAACTGTCCATTTTCATATCCACTCCAGAACATGTAGTCAATGGGGGTAAAAGAGTTTGATGCAGGTATGGGCCATGAATTCTGAATTGTGTCAGGTTGACCTATCTGTTCAAGTTTAGCTTTGGGCATTGGGAATGGGTCTTTCAAAGTGTTTTCTATATTTGGTGATACGACCGGAGACATTGTACATCCTCTATTCAGCACAGTTGGAGTTGTTATGGGCAGATTCCTGAGACTATAATACTGCCACGATCCTGTGTTGCAAGGCTCACTGTAAAGAAAATGGAACTTTCAATCATCTTTAAAGAACAATTGTTAACAACTTACAAGAATTAACAGTGGATTTTTATGTCACCACCAAAGGTTGTGTCATATTGTAATAAGAGGTGTCATGGGTCAGTTATTTTTGGGTGTGTGTGTCAGGTAATTTTTGGTCGGGTCAGAAGAAAACAAAAAAGAATTTAGTACTAGCAACCAAAACGACTGAATGAATACAAGACACATTATAAGACTGTTTACACCTGCATTACAGCATATTATGCTTTGAGGAAGGAAAGGAAAATGATTGGATTGTTGGAGAAAAACCTTAAATTATTTTCCATTCGTAATTTATGCATATATAGTAAATAATCCAGCAAGAAGTTTGAATTTTTCTGGGAATGTAAAGCATTTTACGATAATTTACGATGTTTCCGAGTGTTCTGACCCGACCCGAAATTGGTAAGTACATGTAGTTGTACTTGTTCATTACCCAACCCGAGCCTTCCGACCCGAGATTCGGGTCGACTTCTGGTCGGTGTGACACCTCTAATTGTTATGGTCTCAGTTTTTTTGTGACTGTGGTTGGTGGGTGGAAGATGGTGTCTGACCTCTGTAACCAATTCTTACAACAAATACTGTTTAGACTGACTTTTTTTCAAAATCATCTACAAGTTCTCAGAAGATCAAATCTGACTTTAGATTTAAGATTTGTATGACCTTCAATGACCTTCTCAATGTCAAAAATGTCTCTTTTCAACTTGCTTCAAACTGACCAAATTTTTGTTCTCTGAACTGAAGTTCTAATCTGACAAATCTGACTTAAGCTTTCAAATATGACTTTAGATTTAAGATTTGACCTTCAATGACCTTCTCAATGTCAAAAATGTATCTTTTTAACTTGCTTCAAACTGACCAAATTTTTGTTCTCTGAAGTTCAAATCTGACTTAAGCTTAGCCTTTCAAATATGACTTTAGATTTAAGATTTGACCTTCAATGACCTTCTCAATGTCAAAAATGTATCTTTTCAACTTGCTAAACTTGGTAAAAAATGTTAAAAAGGTGTTTTTCATTATTTTCAACTTGCCTCAAGCTCAAATTTCATAATCATCTACAAGTTTTCAGAAATTTAAATCTGACTTATGATTGTACTCATAATATTGTGCACAACTAGGTGGTGACATTTTGTAATGTTAATGCCTTGTTTCAACTTGCAGAGAAACTATTTTACCAATTGTACCTTGGACTTTGTGTCCAGAACCTTTGCCCCCAAAATAATTCATGTTTCCATGATGTAAACATAGTGTATATTATCATAACCATAACGTAATTTTTGGAACCTTAACTGAGCTGAAATTAAGGTGAGAAAAATAGTTGGAAAGGATGACTGATAAATACCTTGCTTTAGTTGACAAGAAGTTTGTTGCTGCAGCTGCAAGTTGTTCTTCCTGTGCTTGTCTGCTCTGTTCTTGTCTGCAATTATGATGAAGTACATTATAAATGTATGCAGTATGTGACATGATTTAGATCTGATTCCACATCAATACAAAAGAATATGCTATTTGTTTGCTATTATTGTTCTATGGTTGTCATTTGATTGTGCTCTGAATGCTATCTGATTGTTGTGATTTTGTCACATGATTGTGCTCTGAATGTAGTCTGATGATTGTGATTTTGTCACATGATTTTGCTGTACTCTGATGTTGTTATATGATTGTGCTCTGAATGTAGTCTGATCATTGTGATTTTGTCACATGATTTTGCTGTACTCTGAATCTCTGATCATTGTGATGTTGTTATATGATTGTGCTCTGAATGCAGTCTGATCATTGTGATGTTGTCACATGATTGTGCTCTGAATGCAGTCTGATCATTGTGATTTTGTCACATGATTTTGCTGTACTCTGATCATTGTGGTGTTGTTATATGATTGTGCTCTGAATGTAGTCTGATCATTGTGATTTTGTCACATGATTTTGCTCTTAATGTACTCTGATCATTGTGATGTTATTATATGATTGTGCTCTGAATGCAGTCTGATCATTGTGATTTTGTCACATGATTTTGCTGTACTCTGATCATTGTGATTTTGTCACATGATTTTGCTCTTAATGTACTCTGATCATTGTGATGTTATTATATGATTGTGCTCTGAATGCAGTCTGATCATTGTGATTTTGTCACATGATTTTGCTGTACTCTGATCATTGTGATGTTGTCACGTGATTTTGCTCTTAATGTACTCTGATCATTGTGATGTTGTTAGCCTATATGATTGTGCTCTGAATGCAGTCTGATCATTGTGATGTTGTCACATGATTGTGCTCTGAATGTAGTCTGATCATTGTGATTTTGTCACATGATTTTGTTCTTAATGTACTCTGATCATTGTGATGTTGTTATATGATTGTGCTCTGAATGCAGTCTGATCATTGTGATGTTGTCACATGATTGTGCTCTGAATGCAGTCTGATCATTGTGATTTTGTCATATGATTTTGCTCTTAATGTACTCTGATCATTGTGATGTTGTCACATGATTGTACTCTGAATGCAGTCTGATCATTGTGATTTTGTCACATGATTTTGCTCTTAATGTACTCTGGTCATTGTGATTTTGTCACATGATTTTCCTCTTAATGTAGTCTGATCATTGTGATGTTGTTATATGATTGTGCTCTGAATGTAGTATGATCATTGTGACTTTGTCACATGATTTTGCTCTTAATGTACTCTGATCATTGTGGTGTTGTTATATGATTGTGCTCTGAATGTAGTCTGATGATTGTGATTTTGTCACATGATTTTGCTCTTAATGTACTCTGATCATTGTGGTGTTGTTATATGATTGTGCTCTGAATGTAGTCTGATGATTGTGATTTTTGTCACATGATTTTGCTCTTAATGTACTCTGATCATTGTGGTGTTGTTATATGATTGTGCTCTGAATGTGCTCTGAATGCTCTGATCATTGTGATTTTGTCATATGATTGTGCAAAAATTTGTTATTTTCCTGTAACAGCATGATATTTTAACAGCTAATAAAGAGGTTGAGTTACAATCTGGCATTTGGCTCAAAGATATTGAGCTACTGTATTAAATATTGCATGTTTTGAGTGAAATCACTTATTTGTTTTCATGATGAGGTAAAACAAGTTGTAAACTTTGGAATATACTTAAACCAAACAGCACTGTATGCACCTTAAGGTAATATTAAAATTGAAATTGAAAAATCTGCAACTGGAAGCTCCACCATACTGTTAAAGGAACAGCTCACACTTGTAACTAGAGGGAGACTATTTGAGTGACCTGACTTACTGCATGACACAAGCTACCAAATCTTCTCCATTGAGACCTGAGCTGAATGGCATTTGTTCACTAAAGTCATCCAAATCATCCAAGACATCTGCGGATACACTCTGGGCCACTACTTGGTTCACCTGAAATATTAGATTCAATTTTAAAAATTGATGAAGTTATGGTTATATTGAGTTACCACTTTATTTCATATACAAACATTTGATTTGCATTTTGATTTTTGATTTAGCAGTTGTGGAAAATCGAAGTAAATTTTTTCATGGTTTGCCCCCCTCGCCTCATCTATGCAATTTTAAAATGTTGATTTCTCTTTCACTTGAATATCAAAAAAATCAACACTATTCGCCAATGAAACTATCATTTACCCCCCCCCCCAAACTTAACTAACTTTGTTATTCCACAACTGTTGACAATTGGGCAGTGGACACCATCCCTAACTTGGGTTATTTTGATACTATTTAATGTAAGAATCCTTTTTAATTTGATAGAGTCGGCTAAGATTGATTTCTATTTTTTGTCACCCGAAATTCCTATCATCTTTAAAGGCTGAAGTTGAGGTTACATTTAACAGATTAAACTCAAGCACATATTCAGATTTAACATGCTGAAGTTGAGGTTACATTTAACAGGTTAAATTAAGCCCATATTTGGATTGAACATGCTGAAGTTTAGGTTACATTTAAAAGGTTAAATTAAGCCCATATTTGGATTGAACATGCTGAAGTTTGGGTTACATTTAACAGTTGAAACTCAAGCCCATATTCAGATTTAACATGAAGTTAGGTTACATTTAACAGATTAAACTCAAGCCAGTATTCATATTGAATATGTTCAAGTTGAGGTTACATTTAACAGATTAAACTCAAGCCAGTATTCATATATTGAATATGTTCAAGTTGAGGTTACATTTAACAGATTAAACTCAAGTCCATATTCGAATTTAACTTGTTGAAGATGAGGTTACATTAAACAGATTAAACTCAAGCCCATATTCATATTTAACATGCTGAAGTTGAGGTTACATTCAACAGATTAAACTCTGAATATGTTCAAGTCTAGGTTACAATTAATAGGTTGAGTGTGAACCAATATCCATATTTAATGTGCTAAAGTTGAAGTAGCATGAACTGCAAACCCATATCCAATATTTAAATTTAACATGTTGAATTTTGAGGTTCAATTTAACATGTTCAACTCACATATCAAAATCAATAATGCCGATGTTGAAATTACAAGTTGAATCCAAAGAACTATTTAACATGCTGATTTACAAGATGATGTCCACGGATGTCATTATTAACATGCTGAGGTTAAAATTAATAAAATTAATAATTAAATAAGCTTAATCATATACCTTTTCAGTTGTTCCAGGCATAAGAATTTTCATAACTTCAGAATGTTGAAGGAAATAGCCCTTCCCATTTTCCTTGTTCTTCTTCTCCAGTTCAGCATGTTCTTCCTTCAGAAATTCAAAGAATTCTTGCAGCCTCTGAAAATGGAGTAGTCTAGCATCTGGATTCTGGAAGCTGACAAGGAAGGGTGTGGCAGAGGGGAAGGGGGGAATAAAAATTATTTTGAAAATCTATTTTATTTTATGTTATTTTTTGATATGGGATTCACTTTTATCAGTTATCTCGACCACTGGTCTTTTTGCGCTGCCCTTCAAAAATGTGTGGTCATTCCAGGACCTGGGACAAAGAACGGAATTCGAGCAGATCGACATCGGACATGGGAAATGTTCACTTACTTTGCAATGTTGCGCAACTGCATCATAGAACTCAGGTGTCTCCCCCATCTCTGCAAACTCACCCGGAAGGAGATCAAGAAGTTTATTCCTTATTTCAACCCCATTTCCAGACATTTTCTTCGTTTCACTGGAAGCTTGTGACCCGGACTTGTGACCTGGATGAAGTCAAAGAATCTAGAAAATGTCAATTTCTAAATCCCATGTGTTTATATTGTGTGATACGCCCATAAATAGAAACAATGTAGCAATCCCATATTTGGTTAATAACGTCACATGTCATATCGTGGCTAGCGAATAACAAGTATGGAAAAGTAGGGTATATTAGCTACATTTTGCTACAATGTAGACCGTACGATTACGTCATGTACGCTGCCACATATAGTTGAGCAAGTTTTTGGCACGTTATCAAATTGTGTTTTGAAGTTGGCGCCATAAAAACTTAGCACAACTTAGCAACCAATTTGTTGTGACGATCTCCTTATGGCAATTTAAAACATTGATCAATGATCAATGATCCAAGGGGTACATAACAAATGTTGGATCATTTAAAATGGAAACAAAACAATTTAGAAATAAATGTCAAACATTTCTAAAACCACAAAATAAACGGATATTTACGATACTAACGATATCATTATCTATGGGTACAAAACGGTTCATAATCGAATTCACGGAATCACTGGGGAGTATCGTGATGCAAAAACACCGTGTTTTGCATCAAGATGGCCATACTTCCGGTGATGGATTTTCGAAAGATATTTTATTTTCCCCTTTAACCCATTTCTTGGACGAGTTTCTCAAAATTCGTAAACGTGACGACACTAAGACACGATCTATAATTTTAAAAAATGTTCTTAATTCATCTAGCATCATCAAGAAGCGAGAAATTCACGGTTTTAGTTTCCCGCTTTTGATGCAAAAACACCACACCGAAGCTGCAAAAACACTGTTCTATGTTATGTCCAGTGTTGAACCATATTATGGGCGTTCATAGACTAAATCAATCAATCGTATAATTTCAAACGATCAAAATCCCTCTAGAGAGGAATAGATTTTAAATTACTGTAAACTGGGGCAACTGAGCCAATGGAATCTTCATTAACCGCCATTTTATTTTGCTCCGGAGCGTTTCCGTAAATGTAAATGACCGTCGTACATGTAAGAGCGTTTGGGTTGGACACCGTGACATACGTACATCTTTGGTACGTATGAAAGTTTGGAATATGGCTGGCCATCTGGACCAATGTATCGTCATACTTTTAACGCCGTCAAAACTGATTTTTTTTACGCTGTTAAAAATTAATTTGTACGGCGTCAAAATTGAATTTTTACGCCGTTCAAAGATTATTTTGAACGGCGTAAAAAACGATTTTGCACAACCAATTAAAACAATCTTTCCAAACAGCCAGCTGGATGACACCAAGTACGTTGTTTACCGTTGCCCCATTCCCGGGACAGTTTTTATGTCTTCCATACAACCAAATGCGTCTCGCAAATAAAAATGCCAATATAAATGATGAATGTGACATACATTAACAGAAAAATAGGATTTTGGATTTATTTCAATCAGTCCGTAAGTCGAACATACACGTTCGTTTGTTCAATGGATACACAGATTGTAACGCTGGTTTTAATTGGCTGCCAGCTAAGACGTAATTTACGTGTCACATTACAATTTTTGACGCGTTCAAAATCATTTTTTACGCCGTTCAAAATGCTTTTTTACGCGTGGTCAACAGTAAGGACGATTGTAACGCTGGTTTTAATTGGCTGCTAGCTAAGACGTTATTTACGTGTCACATTACAATTCTTGACGCGTTCAAAATCGTTTTTGACGCCATTCAAAATGAATTTTTGACGGCGTTAAAAGTTATTTTTAACGGCGTATAAAATCGTTTTTGACGGCGTTAAAAGTAATTTTTAACGACGTATGAAATCGTTTTTGACGGCGTATAAAATCGTTTTTGACGGCGCGTTAAAAGTATTTATTACGGCGTTAAAAGATTTTATGGCGTTAAAAGTATGACGATACATTGGTCCAGACGGCCAGCCATATGGAACAAACTCAGATTCACGCGTGAATATTGAATTTCAAAGTACCCTGTCGTGTACCGTGAGACTCACAATCATTGATTTTCCAAAGAAAGGGTAGGTTTAAAATTCAAATTAAGGTTTTGCGGGGCGTTTTGGTTTCGATACGCCCCGGTGAGTTAGTACCGCGTGAGATTGTATTGTGTGATATTTTGGAAATATTGTACCGCTAAACCTCAGTCACCTATTGATCTACGGCGACCGTCCGTACGTCAGGCCTGTTAACTTGGGAACACCTAACATGAGTGACTTGGAAATGTTGAACACCTCCCTTCAAAATGTGGACACTTTGGTTCAAATCTGAACACCTTGATTCAAATTTTGAATACCTTGGTTTAAATTTTATTGCATTTTGCCAAATTTTGAACACCTCAAATTTTTCTGCCACGCAAAAAAAACTGGCGTGACTTCAAATTATTCAGCAAATGCGTGACAAATACGCAAATTACGGGACAGTTGACAGGTCTGGTACGTCTGGTAGTTCATTAGAATCGACATATTTCTATGGTAATCGTAGAAAATCTACGGCAGGCATACGGTCTCTGTACGGCATATCCAGTTTCCTACAGCCATAGAATCGCCGTAGAAATCATAATTTCTACAGCACCGTAGAAGTTAACAAGCTGTACATAGCCAAATAGAAAGTCGAAAATGTCCCCATTGGCCGTCCAGCATACGATCAGCTTGCAGCTATCCTTAAGTTTTATGGGTTATAGTTGACCTTTGACTTTGTAAATCGCAAAGCGACCGTAGGATCGCCGCACATGCCCCCGTGGCCGCCTTGTGTCTGCCGGCATATTTGTCAAAAGAAAAACGACATACAGCTACCGTAACAAATGTAACTGCTAATTAAAGAATTTCCACGTGAGCCGTAGAAACGCTATTGGGGCTACAAATAATAATAATAGACCGTACGGTCGACACAGGACCCCTTGCGGCAGGCTTGCTGGCTTTTGTCAAGGGTTTTCCCGCCGTAGGGCGCCCTAAATTATCGTGCGTCATCATTTAAAGGCCCTACGACAACCGTAGTTTTCATGTCTCCTCAAAATCAAAATCATCCGCACGGCTGCCGTAGCATATGTGACTGCTTATGACCACAGAAATGCGACCGTAAGAATTTTACTGGTCGCATTGTTTTTGGTCGTATTTACTCTTTCTATTCTATGTTTTGTTTGTCGTGCCTCTACAAGTTTACCGCGAGTGTCAATTCAAACTGCACAGCTGAATAACGATCAACCAGATTTCCGATATACATTGCCCCGTAGCTAGGATTTACCAGGGAGGGGCACTGGCGGATCCAGAAGCTAGCAAAGGGGGCAAATTTCAAGTCAGGAAAAAAATGTTGGGGTCCTAAAACCAAAAGTTTGAAAATTAAAGGCCCATATTTTGAAAATTTAGCCTAGAAGGCACATAGAGGCCAAGTGATGCCCAAAATGACCCATTTTTGAGGCCCTTCAACATTTTTGTTCCCTAAAAAATGCCACCACCTCAGTCCCTGGATCCGCCAGTGGGAAGGAGTGAGCTTTTGCCAGCAGGGAGCTTGGCTCAGTGCTCGGAATGGTTTCAAACTGCATGATTTAAGAATTTCTGGCCAGGGAGCGAGCTTCCGCTCCCCAAGCCCACTGGCAGGGGTCCACCCCCCCCCCCACTTGAGTGGCTTGAGTGGGCCTAGAAAAAAAATTGGGCCCCAAAAAATGTTGAGCCAAAAAAGGCCTTAAGGGTCCAAAAAGTGAGCCTCTTTGCCAGAAATGAGCCTTTTAAGGCCTCATTTTTTAATTTTAGGCCAAAGTTTGAAGAAAATGAGCCTCAAAATTTCAAAATTTGGGCCCACTCTTTGGTTTAAGGGGCCCAAAAGTTTTTTCTCAGACCAGAAGGGCCCCCCTCCCTTGTTGGTTCCCAGATTCGCCCCTGAAGCCCCCCCCCCTGGCTACGGGCCTGACATATTTAGGACAATCAACAATAACTCTAGAAACTGCATGAGTAAATCTTAAAGATCTACACCACATAGTCGAAACCAACATGTACTGATCCGTCATAACGTCAGGTGATGTTGATGAGTGTGCAACGAAAGTGAAACCCTGTAAAAGAGAATTGAAAATGATATAAGGAACACTCCCGAAAATTATGATTCCGTTTGTGGAAATTTGAATTGTCTATTTAGCTTCAACCTAAGTTAGGGTAATCCAGTAGATTTTTTACATAAACAAAGCAATAAACCTCAAAATATTACTTAGTTTGATGAATTGCAAAAGATACATTAATGAATTAGAGGTACATATTTTTGGGGCGATACAATAAGCTGGAGGTATTTCAAAAGTGATCGATAAATACTCCAAAATCAAAATTTGAAGTTTTGGTTTGATTTCGTTCCGTATTATATTCCTCCATTTATACATAGTTTATCAATTTTGACATGTGCATTTTTACAAATTTTACAAGCGTCTCAACGTCCGAATAGAGACTATAAATATGTAAGCTATACTTCAAATTGATATTTTGACTATTACAAAGGCGAATAGGTCCATGTTCCACCGAAAGAGGCCGCATTTCCGCATAATTAATGAGCATTGTGGCGGGGCGTAGTTACACATTTTCCCGCTAGGTGTAAGGTATGTCAAATTGCGACAGTCAACAACATCTAATATTCTTGAATACAGATCAAAAAATTAGTTAAACATACGTTTCAGAAGGATAATGTTACAGGAACTTTAACAATGTGCAATTCGTAATTTAGTTTTATTTAATTAAGACAAAATTAGGAATAGTATTTATCATTTTACGACAACGGTTGTGCTGAAAAATCCAAGATGCTCGACAACGAAAATACGTGTGCTATATTACACTGATTTATCGTTAAAACAGCGATTCCGGTATGTCATCTGACTTTCTCGATGGTATGTTATATATCTTAAAATGTTTTTACATTGATTTCAATATAGGAAATAGTCTATTTGAGCAGAATATTGAAGTTTCCTTGAAGTGAAAAATGTAAAAATGGCGTCCTCGGTTTTCATTTTTGTGCCTTGGTATGATTTCCATCATATTAGGCCAAGGGAAAAGTAATAAGTAAGCTGAGACAATTCGAATAATTTATTTTATATAATACTTCAGTGTACATTCTTGTTGCTGATATCCTTATGGTGCTCTTATGTCACCTATTAGTCTCTCTGTGCTGGTTTGTCACCAGATTGCGGGCCAGATTGCTCATACTTTCATACTCACTCGGGTTTAGGCTACCTTCTTCTAAGGCCATATCGTGGCCTCCGTCCAAAGACAAATTCCTGCATGTTTTTTGTTGCTGTATACGGGTCATGTCATATTCATAAAATTTGAAATCAAATGTTCGCCATTTTTCCACATCACAATTTGAATTGCAAGTTTTGGTCTTATTACCTCACCAAAAATTCCAAAACACATGAAGTGATCGATGTATTAGTTCACATCTTCTGGATCGTTAACTTAGAATTTACAGCCAGTTACTAATGTCGGACGTTAAGGACAGGGTGCATGTTGGGAAATTTTCTGCATTCCTCAATTGAGTCACATGTTATTTTTCAAACAAGAATAACTCCTTCCCCATATTGTCTACATGTTCCAAGTTTGCACAAAGAGTGCACTTGTGTGCCTAGAAAAGCCTTGTGAGAAGGTTTGTTTTGTAAAATGTACGAAAAATGAGAAAATTAGGTGAAAAAAAATTTTGAAAATTTTCTGATTTTTTTCACTGAATTTTCTTGTTTTTTATACTCTTTATCAAAACATTCTTCTCACAAGTCTTTTCTAGGCACATAAGTGCACTCTTTGTGCAAAACTGGAAGATATAGGCAATGTGGGGAAGGAGTGATTCTTGTTTGAAAAATAACATGTGACTCAATTGAGGGATGCAGAAAATTTCCCATCATGCACCCTGACCTTAACGACATTTTGTCCAGTTTTCGAATATCGCCATTTTTCTAGGAGCGGTTTAGACATGCATTATCTCATCAAGGAGCCCAGCCAGTTCCATTTCAATTCATACGTGACGGTTTTAAGAATATTACTTAAATTTATTGAACCCCGACTAGAAATTTTACAATAGTTCACAGTGTTCCAGATGGAATTATTTCTAGCACGGGCTTTCAATTATTCTAGTTGAAAGTCCATGCTTCTATCCAAGAATTGGCTTGAGACTCGAGTAAGCTCAAATAGGCCTATGCAGCTGCTAGATCTAGATCTTACAGAGCACAGCTTGCTCAAAAGCTAACCAAACCAAGGGCGAACATAATACCCTGAACGTTCACAAATTGCTGTTCAAACTAATCTCGTAGAATACGGAGAAGTATCTGCTGCTTATTCCATTCGTTCAAAAAAATTATTGTGTCAAACTTGTATTATAAGGCAAGAATAAAGATGAAAATTAACGAAATATTGTGCACTTTTGGACATCAATATAACAAACAAAACACAACATTTACATCTAAGTTCTACACTCTTTATTTCAAATAAGTATTTTACATAGTTTACATGGAAATCATTATTTTGATTGGGCAGCTAATATGGAATGAGTGATGATTCAGCAACATGTTTTTAAGAGTAAATACCATACTTTTTGCCCTGGAGCTTGTCTGGCCCAGATCTACAACGTAAGGGAGTAGATAACTGGGCCAGATGGGTTTGCTTAGCTCAAAAGCCAACTGAGGGACCGTATGGATACACTGTGCAAGGTTGAGAGTAAGATAACAGACTATGTCTTACCCTTCTTCGGAGCCATTTGTGCTGAAGTGCTGTATGTGATGAGTTATTTGTTGTTAATAAATTCACAACTGTACTTAAGTCAATATTCTAATGACCTTAACCGGCTTCATCGATGCATACATTGAAAATTTTTAAAAATATTATAACTTACTTCAAATTCATAATCAGCAATCCAAAAGAGTTGAACTAATATCCTGATCTCTTTTTGCGCATTTTGAAATTTTTTGTTGGCAAATAAGATGCAATTCAAATTTTAAAGTGAAAAAATGATGACTATTTGATATTGAATTTTACGACAATAAAATCAGCCCTAAAGATCTGAATTTATTCTTTTTATGGCGATCCCAAAAGAACAAATGCATAATACTGTTTCTTCTGTAAGCCAGGCTTAACTCACTAGGCTATTTAAACAGGCAATGTGCCTATTTTTGAAAGAAAAGGAACAAAAAATTATTTGAGACATGTCACTCACACAGTCAATCAAATATGATAAAAACTTTAATTTGGGATAATACTGAAGTGAAAAAAAAATTACTCGCACAGAAAACGGCATTTGAAGTTTAGAGATTGAAAAAAGTGAATTACCACTTTTCAGAAAGTGTATGTTTTAAATAACTCTTGGATTAAACGATGGCGTATGCTTGAAAATCCTATCAAAAATGAATGGATAATCAATGCAAACAACAATGCCATCTTTCTATGGCATTGCTAAGAAATTGACACATATAAATTAATAGATCAAAAATATTTTTTCATGATCTAGTGTCAACTCTGATGTGGTCTGTTTGAGCTGTTTTTGGTGTCAAATGAAAGATCAGGTACTTATTAATCCATTGGAAATACTATGAAGATCAAAAGAGAGACTTCATTTACGCACTTTGTCCCTTAATTTAATGAACCTCCCTCGTCACGAAAAAATCCATTTAGAATTCTGTCCAATTGCATATGTCAACATTTCTTCCTTGTTTTTCTCATTTTTATTTGCTAAGCAATTCATATCTCTTGTTGAACAGATAGATATATTCATGTATACCCAAGGCAAAACATTTGGTGAAATTGTAAAAGTTCAGTATGTTATGCTAAATGCATCAGTTCAAAAAAACAAATCATTCATTTCTTGAACTCAGAATGAATACACAGGGTGTCTCTTTACAGTTACAATACAAAGTCTGTGTAAAGTGTAAAGATACTAAAATATGGACACCCTGTACATACTCAAACATTGCTTGTTGTAGCGTTAGATGAATCTGAATCAAAGAGTGACCAAGGATTCAGCCAGGCCAACATGTTTAGCCAATATAACCAGTCCCAGAGTGGTGCCAGCTCACAGCAACAGCAGTCTGAGGCAGCAAAGTGGCAACAGCAGTCATCACAGCTGCAACAGCAGCAGTATCAACAGCAGTATGATCAAGGTAACTACATGATCCAAAGATGAATTTTGAAGTACATTGTTGCTATAAAATCATCAGATTGAGGTTCCTTGGTCAAAAATGTATATTAATTGTTTATTATGCAAATATGGTATTTTGAGATATATATTCCATATGGACAATGAAAGGTACACTTAATGAATTCAATATTTAATATAAAAATGTAACCAGATATTAAAGATATTTTTATTTTTACTTTCAGTGGATTTTCTTGTCTCTACTTTCTTGAAATTTGATGATATGTTTGTGTTTATAGAAGACTATGAAGAAGGAGAAGACTATGAAGAAGGTCAGGAGTATGAAAGTCAAGGCTATCAGAGTGAAGGTCAAGGATACCAAGGTCAACAAGGCTACACTGAAGAGGACTATGAGGGCCAGGAAGGCTATGATGAAGGTTAGCTAATAAACATTTGTTTTTGGTACTTAAGCATTCATCTCAATAAATTATGAAATAAATAAATAATTACAAGATAACTGAGTTACCATTTTCATAAGTTGATATAATTCTCCATTTCGCTGTTCGCTCTTTGAATCAGGACGTTCGCATATATGGTGCATATATGTACTCAAAAAGGACAAAATTTGATTGGTCAATATTTTTCAACGATGCATTTCGTGTAGCTATTTGTGAGACCCGAAAGTTCTAAATCAAATTAATTACGCAATTTTGTTTTTACACCCGCAAGCTAAATAAAAAAAATGACACCATCGGAATTCTTCTTCTTTGTCATTGAATTAATAGTCAGTATACCAGATTTAATCAATAAAAGATTATACAATTAACAACAAAATTCGGAAACGAGTATGTAAGATTTGCTTTCGAACCACTAAACTTGACCTAGATAATAGCGACGTGTCTTCTTTGGTCAAATGCTCAGTTGTTTGTGGGTTTTCAACGTAACTCTATAATGTAATATGAAGATGAGTACTTTTATTCAGTTGTTGCATCGATGTTACAGTTTGTAGTGCGGTAATATTGGCATGAACGTGTTGAAAGTCGAATGGAATTGCTTTTTCCAATATGGCGACTAGTCACGTGACTTCTTCTCTTCCGGAATATACTCCCATTTTCAATCATTGTTTTCACCCCGTTAGGAGCCAATAAAATGAAAAAAAATATATGTTATATAAAGATTATTAAAAGACTAATTGTTTCTGATAGTTTGTTTTCTCCGATCGCATGGAGATTCGATCGAAAATATCGCTTGAAAAATGGGTATGAAAATCCCCATGTTAAACCAACGGGGAAAAACAAGGTAGAAAAATTTTGTTCCCCCGCGAACTGCATCATGGGAAATATTTTGACCTTATAAGGAAAAACTTTCGCGCCATCTTTATTAGAGATTCAATACTACCGAATCCGCGATTTTAAGAATTGGGTTGTGCTAATTTAATTTACTGGATTTTTGAAGTGTGTACATGTAGATATTGTTCTTCCTCATAAATTGTAGACTTAGCCTTTCTTATTTTATAATGTAACTTTGCTCAATTTTGAACTGAAATGATTCAGAAACCTTCCATTTAGGGCATGTACAGTACGACAGGTTTTCATTCCAATGAGTGTTTCTGTGCATCAATGCAATGAAATGATCATTGGAATTACAATTACAAATTCCCCGTCTGTCTATTTTACAGCTTGGTTGGGGTAACTTGATAGATGATTTTGTAATGAGTGCTTAATCATGGAACTTTCTGAAATATGAACTTAAACCTATACTCACACCTGAATACTCTGACAATGGTAAAGTCAGATATTGTTGTCTCAAAAGGCAAACGTAACCATCACTTCAACTCTTTAATCACTTCGTTCTCATTTCATGGGACCTTATCGTCGCTGATTCTGTGCATGTATTACGCTCTTGTGATAATGTATTATATGAAATCCCAATTTTGATCAAATGTGGCCCTGAATCACCACAAATACCATCTTCCGTATCGTCAATGACAGCGGAATCTGAATTTCAAATGATTAACAGAGAAAGGATAGATCTGAAATATTGTATCTGTTGTCCCATGTCATATTTTGATTGAAGTAAAAAGGCGTTATTTCGATGGTAGAACATATTTATTTAAGTATACAATGAGTAGAAAGACACTTTGATTGATCATTCTACCAAAGGAATTTAATCTAGGTGCTCTATTAAAAATACAGTTAATAAAAATCAAATCGAATAGGAACCCATGGCCACAATTTGTGACAGTGGTATCTGACTTTACCGTTATCAGGATATTCTGGTGTGATGCTAAAGATTTCAATATTCATTAACTAAACCTGTCATAAAGTAATTGCACCTTTGATTACAGAGTATGAAGATGGAGAAATGGTTCCATACAATCAACAGTTTAACAATGGCAACTATCCCCATGGCAACCAGAATAACCAAGGTAACTACACCCAGGGTAACCAAGGCAACTATAATCAAGGTAACCCGGGCAATTACAGCCAAGATGGTCAACAGATGTATGAGGGACAAGAATATGACCAGGGAACAGAGACCTACCAGGGGGAAGCAGCACAGTTTCCAATGCAAGGGTCAGGGGACCATGAATACTCGGATGATTATAACCAGGACCAACAGTATGGGGACAATTACCAACAACCTGGCTTTTCCAATGAGTAAGTGTCTATTTTGGTTTTTTTAGAATGAACTAACTCATGTTGTTGTTACAATATTTCATGTTTTTTATTACTCATTTTTGTCTTGAATGTTTATTCATTTTTATGAATGGTTTTCTCATTTCCATTGAATTGACTTTTATATTTCTATACCACTGTTTGAAATGTGACATCATTGTGTTTCAAATAGTTATGGAGTGTCAAAGCCACCCATTTCCTTGCTTTGATTTCATCTGTATTCAACATCACAACATATATTCCTGGTGATAGTTCATACTCTCTCTGGTAGTTGAATGTCTTCTGTAGGTTACTTGGTTGTTCAGTTGGTTTCACTAACAGGCCTTTCGGGTAGACTCGATCTAGGGGAAAATCAGAGGCTTTTTTGATGGCATACACATGGAATCCTAGCACAATTTGAGGTTTAACAGTCTCCTGTGTTAAGGCGAGTCGTATTGGTATACTTGAGCCTCTCTTCACTTTGATAATGTACTGATGGCTGCGTATATGGCTCCCCTTGCCTGGTTTATCAGGTTCCATCTCAAGGTAGACCCCACGCACTGAGCTTACTTTGTTATCAACATCGCTGGTTGGTTCTTTGTCAGTTTTCAATGGACTGCGTATGAACAGTTGAGTTGGTTCTCTTATTTCACTATATGGGACCATAATATCACTGAATAGACGAATGTAGAATCTGATGTCCTTTGTGCCACTTATACGTCGTGGAATAAGAATATAGTCCCCTGAAATAGGATAAGGAAATTAAATAGACAAGTGAAAACACATGTCATGGTAAGCCTGGTCTACAAACCGGGTAAACATGTTTAATGGCATTATAAAACATGGTTGGCATGGTAACTACTGTCTACATACCTGATGTTAATGTGTAATTGTATGACAACACACAGTTGACATGGTAACATGGTAATTGTATGATAGCACAATGGTGGCATGGTAACTACCATCTATACAGGGTGTTCCATATGTTTCAGGAATGATGCTGTGTTTTATTGGTTTTCTTTTCAATCTAACTGAATTTTTGGCACAATGTGTCTACACATGTTTTGAACAAGTTAGGAAAGTTTCATATCGTGAAGTTCAGTAGTCTTAATTATATGGTTGCTATAGTAACCTAGGGGTAGGGTAGGTGGAGCAGGTGTAACAACGCGCAAAGTATATGAAATATTTGTAAAAATAGGTTTTTTTGTACGAAGTGTGACTAAGTATTAGGTTGTCAGAGTTGGATCAAACTTGTCAGTAATTAAACTACCCTGCGTGCAGAGTCTAGTTAAACTACACTCTGCCTAGTAGAGACCATATTACAGTTTAGTAGCCACGCCCCCACGACGGGTACCGGTGACAGTTTGGGTAATAAATCACTTCTGACCTACGCGCTGACCTTTCTTCCACCGATCAGCGAGCTTGAAGAAACATACGCTAAATGCGTTCTAATTAAATATGCGCATGTCATTGGTCAATTCCGGGCTCAACGATGACGTCAGAAGGAATGACCATATATAGAACGTCGGTCAAATTTGGCCGACGAACACTGATTGGCGCGGTGAGTTCACAGGTTTATTTTAGTTTGAAAGAGTGAAGACGAAGCTCTCTTTTAAGAAGTGAAGTCAAACGAATGCAAAGGGTATAATTAAACAAGAATGATTGTGGATTCCAAGAAAGTAAAAAATGTCATCACCCTTGATCACATCACAATTTAAACACCTGTCATGTCATGAGTCACAAAGGAGAATAAACACAGGTCATTTTGGACGAGCGGCCATCTTGAAAAGTGAAAAAGTCATTAGCAAAGGAAAACTTTCGACTGAGGCAACACACAACAATCTGTGACAAGACATGACATGTGTGAATAACAGTTTTCTGCAGCAGACATAATTAAACTCCTGACGAATGCACATGGGGAGTCAATGATGGTAACCTCTAGAGTGTATGAGTGGTACAAGCAGTTCAAATCTGGAAGGGAAACTGAGACCGATTATCCAAAATGTGGATTTCTGAGAACAGTGAGAGCGCTAACTAATGCGGAAGGGATAGATGCTGAAATAATGATGATGGCTAATAAAGGGTGTGATAACATTTTTAATTTCCAGGAATCCACCTTTATTCTTTTTAATTTCCAACAAGTTTGATGCGACTATGACAAATTAATACTTTGAACACTTTATACAAAACCTACTTTTTTTACAAAAATGTCATGTTTTGCGTGTTGTTACACCTGCTCCCTCTACCCTACCCCGAGGTTACTATAGCAACCATATTGTTCAGTCTACTGAGCTTCATGATATGAAATTTTTCCAACTTATTCACAACATATTTGGACACATTTTGTTAAAATATCAGCTAGATTGAAAAGAAAACCAATAAAATACAGCATCATTCCTGAAACATATGGAACACCCTGTACATGGTACTTGATGTTAATGTGTAATGGCATGACAACACATGGGTTGCATAGTAACTCCAGTCAACAAACATTCTTGGTGTTAATATGTTATTGTATGACAACACGTGATTGGCATTAGGGGTACCACGATACGAGAAATTGAATATCGATACGTATCTACGATACTTACCTCACGATACGAATGATACGATACATCGTAAATTGAAGTAAAACTGAACTTTATTTAATTTTTCAAACTTGTAAAGCCGGAAGTACTTCAGCCGGATTATGTTTATTTCACATCACGACAAAGAAAGGTGTAAAATATGCTAACATCGATTAAAACATCTTAACGACGTGTGGTATTCGGGAACTAGAGGGGCAAACGAAGGTGGCAAGCAAGATATGTAATACTATGACTGTCTGTCATCGCTAAGCGCCAAGTTTTTCCCTTCAAGAAGGGACTTCCGGTCAAAAAACGATACGACCGATATTCATTTTATGTATCGATACAGCTCGTATCGGAGGTGAATTGCTCGGTGCTCGAGCGCTCGTGGTACCCCTAATTGGCATGGTAACTCCTGTCAACATACCTGGCGTTAATGTATAACGGTATGACAACACTCTGGTGGCATGGTAACCTCTGTCTACCAGTAGGTCATCAAGGACAAGCTTCAATCCACTGATCTTTTCAGTTTTCTCCTCATGGTCAATCCTGTAGACATCCAGCCGCATGTCAACTAAAGTTGGGTGTTTCTCTTGGTACCTAAACATAACATAAGATAAGATGTGTCCTTCAGACCATTCTAATATAAAGCGCCAATATATGAAAGAAATCAAAAATCCAGGAAGTTCATGTATGGCAATTTTTCATGCCAAGAATTGCTTATTTACAACATCGCATATGTTTACAATAATGACATGAATTGTTATCGAAGAGCTTGCAGTAAAGGTGGCTAAATGAAATGATAATCTAAATAAAAATTTTGTTTAAATGAAATACCTTTCCAGTGCTAGAATATTCTGGACCAGTTGAAGCACCACTGGTGTCTTACACTTTCCTTTAACTTCAAACTTAAACATTGGTGTCTCAGACTTAGTATTTTCTCTTCCTTTCCATTCCCCATGAATCTGCACCTCGTGCTTCATCAGTGTTGAGAACAAGGTTTGAGCAATAGGTGGCGCTATGCTACAGATATAAAGTTTGTCAAATAGATCTAGGAAATTCTCCAGTGGCAGCCAAAATTCACGTTTATGGCGGTTTCGTGGTAGAAGTTCTTGTAGGATTGAAGATGGTATCTCAAGGTCACCGACCATGTGAGGATATGTGGTCTGTGTGAGGCTGAGGATGTTCAGAACGCTGAATTGTTTCAGCGAAGCAGGGCTCCATAGCTGGATAACATGGAATTCTGAGCTGGCCATCTGGACTGAGGCTATTCCAGTAACTGTGAAGTATAGTTGCTGATGGTTGTTATTAGACTCTGGGTCATCAGATAAAAGGTTGCTATGGGCAACAACTAGAGCCCCAGAGTTCAGCGCAGGTTTCATGTAATCAATTACTGGAATTTTGGATGTTGCCATGATGGGTATACACTCTGTGACACCCCCAGTCAGAGCCAGGAAAGCCATTGCAGGGCTAGCCGCCTCAATAGAACCGTATGATCCACAGACCTTACTATAGGCTTTTTCCAAGAGAGGTAGCCACATTTCCCCAGGTGTTGAGGTTTTAGCTCCCCATACACTTGAATGGCTGCAGGGTAAGCAATCATCTACATAGACCCGTGTGAGCTCTCCTTCCACCCACATATTGCAGTAAAATTGTCCATTGTATAGTTTTGTATTTACAGGATAGGCATCCTTTGGGACAATTGCTTTGTACATGGCTTTATGTTCAATGATTGATACAAGAACAGATAAAAATGCACTGTCTTTTAACTTGCCTTGCTTGATATCTAGTGCTATTGGAAAATCACCTTTAGTATATAAGCAAACAGGTTTCTTGATGTTGAAGCCCTCCCAGCTACGTTGCCATTTGATGAACTGTGGATGTGGGTGTACATCTCCCATACTCTCCCAATACTGGTATTCCTGATCCAACCAAAGGGCACCTTGGTAACTTATCCACACATTTGATAAACGATTTAAAATCTTTCGAGCATCCGGGTTATACTTCTGTATCTCCTTAGCAACAGGACTGGGGAGCAGCCTTTTAGTTTCCTTCCGACAGATATTGATATTCTGTTCCCAGAAGCTCTCCTGGCTGGTATGGTTTGAACCAATGCGGATTATGGATGGCGTGTTATTATTTGAATTATTTCTAGCAACTGTGTGGTTTTGATTCCATCTTGGTTTTACATGTACAGGATGGTCGCCATTACTCAATCCTATAGATGTCTTTGTGAAGGTCTTAGAGGCATTATGGACAGGCTTAGCGTCATCTTTTACAATAGACTCATGACTACTACTGTGATGTGAATTTGCCAGCTTTGATTTCATTGACCGAGAAAGCTTGATTTCTTTTTCAGATGAGACCTCTTTTACTTTTCTTCTACTGTTTTCATGTTTTGAGAGAACTCTGGCATTGTTCTGGTTTTTATCTTTGGTGTAACTGGATCCTATTTGAGTTGATTGCCTTGATTCTGTGGTTGGTATTACTTCGAGTTTGGATCCCACCAGTGCTAGGTTCACCAGGTGTTTGGGTTTTTCAATGAGGTAGCCACTTTGAAACAGAACCATGCCTTCTCTTTGGAAGATGTATTCAATCCTGATTGGGTTTTCCCCAGCATCTTTTCTATTGCTATTATGTTCTTTCTTCAAGCTGCTATTATTACACCCCATAATTATCTAATCTGTTTGCTTAAGTTTTGTTTGTTATGTTTCTTGTTCCATTTTGTCATTTTTATTTGTTTGTGTTTTTCACCATGGGAGCTGTTTCGAAATATATGTAATACTATGACATCACAGAATAATCAGAACTGTAAAAATAGTATTCATAGCAACTGTTTTTTTTATCCTATTGTGATGTCATAAATCTTTGAAAATAGCTTTCATGGAAATGAGAAATCATTGGAGATTTGTAAAAGTCATTATGATGTCATCACAATTAATCTGTATCATCACCATGACAACACTTTGTTATATTGTGTACCATAAGTAAACAGTTTTGATTGAAATAATATTTTGTTGCCTGTTTTACGTGCTGTACCTGTGTATAACATACCTTAGTATCACATGAATCTTGGTTTAAGTCTGATGTAAACAATGAATATACTGTATAAAGTCTTCACATTTTAATGGTGATCTTTTACATTTATTTTAAAGACCATGAATCAGTACACAACTGTGTGTAACTGTTTTCATAAGAATAATTGTTTTATTTACAGGAACTTTGGTGGAGGAGACTCTACTGGAAGTTCAAGGGTAGAAACAAGTCAACAAGAGGTGAGTAGATGAAATAAAAGGAACAGAGTGCTTTGATAGAATGCACCATACTAGCAGACCCTAAGATTCAGAATAATTGGTACAAGTCCTTTGGACTTGTAAGTGAAAATTTTTCAAGTCCATCCAAAAAAATACAAGCCAAATAAGGACTTGTAAATTTTAAAGTTACAAGTCCAAAAAATCAGCCAACTGAACTCTGTGAACGCATTCTTTTTGATGTTCACACTATTTGGGGCAAATTTGGACACTTTCTCGCAAGTAATGCAAAACATTTTATCGCCTCTGTGAGCTAACCATGGTCTTCCAAATTCCCATTTGGGTAGATACTTCCGCTTTTTGGTCTTTTCCATATCATATATGAGTGGTTTCCGAAAAAATTGAGAGAAATATGAATATTTCAAATATATCAAAAGTAAAATTTCGAAAAAAACACTGACAAAGGTACAAGAGAGGCGAATTCTGATTAGTTATTGCCACCGTAAGTAAGACAGATATGTAAATTTAAGCCAATGAGATCGCGGTTTACTTACGTGTTTTGGCTCGATGTCCATCCCACAATTTAGTAGGCGAGAGAGACGGTTTTTGATTGGTTATTGCGAGCGGAAGTATTGCATATTTTTAAATTTAAACCAATTGGAATGCGGCTTACTTACATATGTTTGGATCTGCATCCACGGAAAAGAAATCAAAACAAAGTTAGTTTCAAACTTTTTATTCATGATATTGCCGCGACCAATATTGATGATTACAGTCAACAGCTGACAGTCTATCAGGGTAAGCTTGTGGGAATCTTAGGGTCTGCATACTAGTAGTCTGTATACTTGAGTAGGGAAATACATGTATTCTGTGGGGAAGGCCAGGGAATTTATGAGCACATATTAATTTGAAGTCTAATATTATATTTATATAAAAATTTTCTTTATCCTGTATTTACTCGATTTGTTTCTATTTTAGGCCTTACATAGCCACAATTATGCAAGACAGAAGTCATTGCAAGGTCAAGGGCAGTATCAAAACACCCAAGGTCAGACTCAAAAGCCCCAAAGCCAGCCAGGAGTAACCCCACAGGAAAGTAATGCATATGATATGGTGAAGAAACATTATGGGGAGAAAGTGATAAATCGTCGCCCCCAGACAGTGATCTTGACCCCCCAGGAAGAAGAGCAACAACAGCAATTAATGCAGCAACGACAGCAGAGCATGTCCAAGATGTACCGTGACCAAGTCATAGATCTGCCTGATAAGGATCTGTCAAGAAAACAAACCCCAAACCAACAACAGCAATTATTGCGACAACAGCAACAACAACATCAGCAATTGAAACAAATGCGCCCAGTTACTCCAGGCACTCAGCTTGTGAGAGGTCCCCATCAGATGGGAATGCCACCACGACCTCAAATGAACCCAGCCCTTGGACCAAGAGCACAGCGACCTCAGCATATGGGTCAGATGATTAATCCACAGCAGCAGAGCCCACAAATGGGCCAGCCTCCAAGGCCCCAGTTCCAAGCAGCAGACTCCAGTATGCAAATGGTAGGCTCTCAGGAGCAGGGGGAACCTGGTGGTAAACCTAAGAAAGCCCCCAGAAAGCCTGCCAAGCCTAGAGTCCCCAAACCTCCTGGTCCACCAAGACCAAAACTTCCAACAAAGAAGAAAGTAACAAAGAAATTAATAGCAATTCTTGCAACTCAAGGGTACACTGAGGAACAAGTGAATAAATTGAGCCAAGAAGGACGTCTTCGACAGGGCTTTGATTTGCCTCTTACGAATCGTCAAATGGCTGATTTCAATATTGGGGGTAGGGGACATCAGGGATCAGGGATACCTCATGGATCAGGTACACAAACAGCTGAAGGACAGTCACCCCATGACCAAATGCCTCAGAGCTCCATGCCTCCAAATACCATACCTCAAAGCTCAATGCCTCAAAGTTCAGTTCATCAAGGTCATACTCCGCAAACATCAATGAACCAGGCACAGATGTCCCAAAGTCCTGCCTTGCAAGGCCAAGCATCCCAAGGACAAATGTCTCAAAATGAAGTTACACAAAACAAGTTATCTCATTTACAAATACATCAACAGCCCAACTTGCAAGAAGACATGGCATTGGCTAAGATACCTATAGCTCAGAGACCTGTAATGCCCCAGGGCCAGGTGCAGCATGAACATCACATGCCTCAGAAACAGGGCACATCTGACATGCAGCAAGGTCAAGGTCAAGTACCTGAGGTATCCATGTGTATTAAAGAAGAGCCTGAAGATCCTGACGACCAGGAAAGTCGCGACAGTTTACAATCTCACGGGAGCTCTACCATGCAATCCCTACCCCCCTCTAGCCAGTCTCACCCCAGAGGTAGCCATGAGAGCACCCCAGAAGGATCCTTTTCACACAATAACCCAAAGTTAGCCAATGAGCTTGCCCAAAATCCTCAAATACCTGCATCAGGACCTATGCAGATTCAATATCTAAATAAGGCCAACCATGGCCAACAAGGACAGAAACAACAGCATATGATCCATCTGGGCCAGGGAGCACAGTACACAATGGCACAGCACACAGTGGCTCAGCATACAGCCACACAGCACACTGCAGCACAGCCACATCCTGGTCTTCTCACACCAGGGAGCCAGCAGTTTGTTGTACGTAATAACATTCCTCTGCACCAGAGGGCACCAGGGACTCAGTCTCCTAAGAAAATGTCTAAGACACAAGAATTACTGGCGCATGGAGACAATCGCAATGTGGCTGTTGTCCAACCCTCTCACCACCCCCCACAGCAACAAAAACCCAACTTTACCATTGGGCAGATACGTGGAGCACACCCTAGCTTAAGGGTGGTTAGACCCTCTCATCCAAATGTTGTAATACGACAGGCTGGTGTTGGGAATAGTTTACGCATCATGACGCCAGATAGGACTGTTTCGTATTTGAGTCCTCAACAACAGCAGTATTTCCTTCAGCAGCAGGCATTATCTCATGGTCAGGGGACAAAACAACATGTTGTGTTACATTTACAGAATCAAACATCTGGGATTGCAGTACGTTCTCCTTCACCATCTCCAATTGCCTCACCTAACACCAGTACCCCAACCACTCATCCTAGCCAGGTACGTACGATTATGGCGCCACCTATCAGCCCAGTCCCTGACCCGGAAACTGGCAGCGAAGCTAGTAGTAGTTGCAGCTCCCCCATAACCACTCCTCCATTGCACCCCAATAGTCTTCTGGCAAAGCAAAATCAGATCCCTGGGGTACAGCCAAACCCCAACCACCAGGTTCACAAAGTACAACAGCAGCGACCTGTGCTAAACCCAAATCATCAGGTTGCACAGCAGCAGCAGGCAAAGTCTCAAGCCAACATGGTGTCTGAGATCCAGGGTATCCCTGTTGTGACTCTTCCTGTGGACAAAATGAACCTGTGTAAGGGCAAGCAGTACTTCATCTACAGCAGGAACCAGTCCTACATGATGGCCACCTGGGATGGCAATAACTTCTCTGTCGCAAACAAAGGAACATGTAAGTGTACAAGAGACAATTTTGAAGTGCATACTTAATAAGTGCACAATTTTCAAGGAATGGATGTTGACATTGTTATATTCTCTAACCTTTTTGTGGATTTCAGTGGGCAGCGTTTAGAATCTATAACAAATGGCAGGTGATGACATTTTCCATGTTAATGCCTTGTTAAAATTGAATTGAAAAATGGCGCAGATTAAGAGCTGATTAATTTTTTGTGTTAATCAAGAACAGAGTGTATGTATCTGGTGATATTTTTATCCTATTTCATTGTTACCAAGTTTTACAAAATCTTAAAATGATGAGAATACTCATAAAAATAACCCAAAACAGATATTTCTTTATCTTTAAATTGTTAAGTTCCCTTAGACTGCTTTTCATGTTATTCAATTCAAATGATATTTGAAATAGTGATGGAACATGTGACGTTTCATGATATATACCCTCGAGAAAGCAGAGTAGTTGGGGGTGGACCAACCAAGAGGTTAAACAAAAGAAAACTCAGAGGGAATGCTACAGGACTTTGTTAGTTCAGAAAGTATTCTTCAGTTCAAGGAAAATTGATTTTTGTTTATTTAACATTTTATTTATTGTTATATGGTTGTGAGTTTTGCATGTGCACATTGTTATGTCACCATCACATGTGGTGACATATTGTGTTATGTCACCATCACAAGTGGTGACATATGTTAGTCTCCAACTTTTTTGTGTTTGACAATTTTTGTTTGATGGTTGTTGTTTGGCATTCAGTGTCTAACAAATGGTGGTGGTGACATTTTGCATGTGAATTCTTTCTTTTTTCATGTTTTTTCATTGATTGTTCCTTTGAAATTGTGTATTCCAAATAAGTAGCTGCTATTGGTATTTTATGTTATTTTTGTTAGACTTAGGGAATAAAGATGTTATGCATTGCTTAATTTTCCTGAAAAATATATCTGCCAGATACAGTTTTATTTTGTTTATCCCCAGATGCATTAATGCCATATGATAAAATACCCTTTGTGGTTTCCAGTAATGAATTCAGCGAGTACCAGCAAAGGTCCAGCTGGAGTTGGGGGTCAGGCTCAGAGTCCTGTTATAGGAGGTGGGCGTGGCAGAGGTCGGGGTGCAGCCGATGGGTACGTTTGAGTCAGTAGATTTGTTCATAGTCTTGCATTAAGTCTACTCTGATTGGTTACATATGGGCTTGATGCAAGACTGATTTCTCTGCTCTCTTTATAATGGTCAATGGTCATCATATTATACATAATTTCTCTCTAGATCTGTACTGTTGTGCTGTAAATTTCACTCTTATTCAACATGGAGAAACCATGTGACATTTGAATCTTTTGAATTGTATTACCCTGTATGTAGTTTGAGAGAGTTTATACAAATAGAGTGGTATGCAATGATGACATATACAAACTATTGTTGTAATAATATGAAAAATGTAAAACTACAGTACTAAATTTGTGTAGCAGACACAAGAAAATGAGAACCTATATTGAGAAAAAGTTTGAAAATGCATTATGTGCTAGTTTTATAAAGTGCACTTTAAATGTGTAGAGAATATTTATACATGCAATACATTACAAATGGGATACTAATGCTAGATATTGATAACTTAAGCTTAATATGAAAAAATACCAATGGGGTAATGTAACTGATGAGGTTGGACTCATTCATATCAAAATTTAATCCAGAGCCTTCAAAAAGGCTAAAAGAGGCTATCCCACGTGTTGTTTCTCATTTTCTAGTTCTCAGTCGAAACCAGGGAATAACTGGGTTTACAAAGATGCAGTTGGTGGCACTTTGACAAGGTCAGTTTCAAATTAGTGTAGATGTGAACTTTTTGGGAAATGGCAACATTTTTAATTCATCATGCTGTTACATGTCTTAGCAATCAGTATTTTCAGATGGAAGAGTACAGGCCAAATAAGTTACAATATTGGTTAAACATTGCCTTGTAGATAGCAATTCAATTGATTGTTATATTCAAAAACGCATTAATATGGGGCAGAAGGAATCCAATGTATCGCATAGTGGGATTGGTTGTATAGTTTATCACATAGAAAGGTATTCTTTAACACTGGTTAGTTTCATGTTTGGCTTTCTGGAGGATTTGTATTCTTATTCATATCGTTTGTCTAATCTACTTGCAGACGGCCCTTACATGCACCAGCGACACCTGGTGTAGAAGGAGATGAAGATTCCCAGGAGAAACAGGCGGCTAATGCCCCAGCAGCAAACAGAGAACCACCCAAGAAACGGCGAGATTGGAAATTCCCAGTAAGTAGAAACCAATATGAAAAATATGTTTTGTAAATGACATTGGTATGCTAGCATATGTGTGAAAGCTTCAATTTAATAGTTAGGGGTCAATTTTCAAATATAGTTTGCCAAATCTGTTATAACCATTGGAATCTTGATGCCAGAAATATAATGTTCCACTCACCAATGTTCTTATAGAAAGACTGGGGCATCAAAATGCACACACGAACTAAATGTAAAAAATATTATTACATGTATTTATGTTATGATAATTAACTTTCAGGATGATGAGGAAGGCACCATTCGGTATGCTATATGTAAGAACTGTGGCAATACATCCAGAGACTTTGATTACTGTGATGGATGCAAAAAATGGATTCCAGATGAAAGAAAGTGGCGCGTTATCAAAAGTACACCTGGCACCAGTACAACTAAGGACAGTAAAGCTGATCCAGTTGTTGATAAACAGGCATTTTATGGCAAAGCAAAGGACTCCTCAGAGATGTATGAACATTGTGGTATTAAATACAAAGTGAATACAAAGCCAGCTGCCAAGCAGTATATTATTGTAACACCCTCCAGGGGTCGGGGAAGGGGCCGTGGACGAGGCAGGAAAGCACAGAAAGCACCAGAGATCGGTATGTTGGCTTTACTTAATCATTTAATTTTATTTATTTATTAATGAATTAATGCTAATTTCCTAAGAACAATGTCAGTTCTATAACATAGGTTGAAACTTTTTAGGAAGCTCATGAATAACCAGTTGCGACTTAAATATTTTAGAAATTCAAATTCCTTTATTTAATATGAATATGACAGGGAGATACAAATGACAATATGTCAAAAAGTGATCTTGAGAATGAGATACTAAAAAATACAAAAGTAAAAAGATATACATGTAGTATAGAAGTGGTTTTTCCTCTTTTTGTGTTAATCTTTCAGTCACTTGTAAGCACTTTAGAGGGAGAAATGAGATATTCTAAGCTAGATATCCCAAGAAATAATCTCATCTTTCTAGGATAGGTTCAAATGCCAAAAACAGCTGTTCCATGGATCACATTTTAAATCAGTTTGGACTAAAAGTCATGCCAAAAAGTCAAAACTGAATAAAACATCTTAAATTAGCCCATCGAACAAAGTTTGTAGCGTTATGGAGAAGCCATCCATCCATTCATCCATCCATTCATTTGTTTGTTCATTTGTGTGTCCTTAAGATTACTCAAATACCAGTTGACAGATTTGTTTCAAATATAGGCTTATATCTCAGGAGAAGTGAGTACCTCCCACAATTCTTTCATATTCTATCGTATTCGGGGATTCCCCATTATATGACGTCCAATCAAATTGTAGAATGTGATCATGTGAACAATCAGGAGCACGTGCTCATTCAGTGCTGCCCATGCGTAAAGTAAAATTTGAAATCGTGGAAATGGCGTTTATTTCAGTTTAACATCATTTCAACATCATCATTTCAAAACTGCGGTAATACTATTGAAGTTACTCGATCCAAACTTGTAGAGAATTACTCATAAAACAACAGCGAACATTGTGAAATCCATTTCAATGGCAAATGAGGCCTGTTTATAAAATTGTTCACCGAACGTGCCGAATACTACAGGTCATCTTTGGGAAATCTCCCCCCCCCTGCTTTTATCTTATGAGTGTAGGATATGATTGAGAAGAAATTTTCAATATGGCCACCCAATTTGAAATGACCGCCATTTTTTGTAAAAAATGTAACCTTTGATAACTGATATATCATTTGACGGATTTGGTTCAAATTTTATATGCTGATGCTTAGGGTCATTGGAGTTTTTTTCCAAAAGAAATTTTCAAGATGGCCTTTGATTTTTAGAAATGTAATCTTTGAGAACTCAAATACCAGTTGATGGATTTGGTTCAAATTTTATAGTGTGTAGGACCTCTGCTCGAGAAAGAATTTTTAATTTGGCCTCTCAATTCAAAATTCGAAAAATACCAGTTGATGGATTTGGTTCAAATTTTATATGCTGATACCTTCCCAGGAAGAATTTTCTAAGATTACTTCCAAAAACTTTCCATCCTTGTTATTTCCTCCCCCCCCCCCAAAGTATTTGTGTCAGTTTTAATTCTAGTTAGATAGACATAACCAGGAGATATGATCAAGAAATCATTATCAGTCTTTTTTGCTTTTTAAATCATTCCATGGCCCTTCCATGTCAAAAGTCATAGCCTCACTTTGATTCAAGGATAGTGTAACTGAAGCAAATTCAGTAAAGCTTTTAAAGAATTTGAGAAATGAACACTATTTGATCATTTTCCACATTATTTTGATAATTTTTATTTATTTATTTTTTTAAAAATCTTGGGAATCATCAAATCAAGAGCTTATTGAATACCTGGGGCTTAAGCTGTGTACCAAACAAAATGAAATGACACAACATCCAGTGCTTTGTATGATCTTCATTAGACAATGGTGTATAAGGGATCAGTTGATTTTATACGAACAGAATATACAGGGAAATGTAATTTAAGTGGCAATTGTGTTCTCTGCTTCTGGGCACTTTACAAGTGATTTTGGCCATTTTTAGGCCAAAGTTGTCAAAAAGGGAACAACAAAAAACTTTGGAATTTTTTTAAAAACTGAACCCCCCTTGGCAAATCCTGGCTACGGGCCTGCCTAGTCTAGTTTAGTCAGAGTTTCCAGTCTATTTCTATAAAGGAATGTTGTTATTAACATATTGGCAGACAGAATCAATAGGCTACAGTGCCCTGATCATACCATGTGCTGTTAAAGCTCCCTGTTTAATCAGGTCATTAATAATATATTGCTGATGCATGGTAATATCCAAGGTTATTCTCCAAGCCTTTCAGGCAGACAATACAAATCTATTCTCTACATTTATTACTGCACATTATGCATAGATGAGTAATTGATTTGACCACACTTTTATACTTTAGTTTGAGAAGTACAATTAGTATAAAAAGTAAAGTAAAGTAAACATAGAATTTCCAGTGTGATGATTGTTCAGGTAAATGTCTTGTTACAATTGGCCCTTTCCAATATAAATATATGTGAGTACCTTCTTTAGCACAGTATTTTGATAGGGACATATTAAACATTTTCCCAAGCACAATGTTGAAGGCAGACTGATCTTGTCTGTGGACATACGTATCAACATTATATATCAGACGGTAAAATGTTTGCAACCATATGGAGTCCCACATCACTGCACCTGTGGGGTTGATACATTGTAAATCAAGGGCACATCGTACTAAAGGTCTTATAAACTGTGTCTGGATCCTTGCACTGTTAATAATCAACAATTTGCCACCTTCTATCGAGATCTGTTTATTGTACCTGTCTGGGGTGACATTGAAATATTTAAACATCCCTGGGTGTGTGTAGCTGTTACTTAACAACCCATTTATACTTGGTGCTAGCACCCCTGAAGATTTCACCTGATCAACTATTGGCTTCAAGTTCTTAGTTGTAAACCGTATTGAAGTATCAGCCCAGAGTACTTGTTGAAATTCCAGCAGGGTCTCATTTATGATTAAAATCTTGAATGCAAATGTTAGTAAATTTTTTACATGAGGTGGATATTTCTGGAAGTGGAAATCTCTTATCTTGCAACCATCGCAACGTTTTTGAATTTCACTGACTTCTGTAGTTGTTAGTCCAAGGTTGTAAACTATGAGTGGATTATCTGGTTGATAGTGTTGCTTATTCTCAAGAAAGACATGAAATTCATTCACATGGTTTGAGCTTAATCCTGTTATGATTGTAAAATTGTTAAAATGTAGTTCCTGTGCGACTGCATTACTCTCCTCTTGAGCCGCCATCACCTCACATATCATTAACATAAATCTTGACATATAAACCAGTAGTAGTTTGGCCATGGTTTATTATATTCATGGTCATGTTGTAGTCAGAACAAATAGATGATAGTGTTATAGATGTATACAGTCCTTGTGTTAAGAATGACGTTCTAGGCTGGTTGGTTTTGTTGAGTGTGTTTTATAGGAACTGGTTAATTTTATTGATTTTCACCTATCTAGTTTAGGGGCCGGGTCAAGATTTCAATATCCATCAAAAAATATAATGAATTTAGTTTGGTCTTAAACACTCCTCCCTCCTTCATGCAAAGTATAAACAAAATGTTAATTTGCATTCAATATCACATACCTGTTGTTGCATATTTAATGATCATACCATTGCAGAAGATAAATCTCTGGGAAATTTAAAATGGATGTCCCTCACCTAATTAAATAGGGCTTTACCTCGGAATACCTCCTCTCCCTAGCGTCATTAATTCCATTTTTGACTGACATTGAAACAGTGATCCAGCCCCTTAACCTCACAATTTAACTTTCATAAGCAGCTTTGGCAATTCATAGTTTGTAATAAACTGGGAGTTGTATGCCTATGGTTCAATCATAGTTGTTCAGTAAAACAAATTCCTAAATGTTAAAGGCAGAATCAGATCTATAGGGGTGAAAAAATTACAAGCAATGTGTAAAATTGACCTTCCAATCTATTCCTTACAATCTCATATACAATATCTCCCAAAAGATTCACGCTATGTTATAAATTGGTGAAGTTATAATAGATTCAAAGTTTAAAAATGAGTGAAAATGTTTAAATTCTCCCAAATAATAAGAATGGTAACCATTCTTATAGAAAAATAATATGTTATTGTAAATATCTTTAGTTTTCCTGAAATAAAGTATGCACTTGAGTGATTTTAAGAAAATAGACATGAAAAGGAATGACACGAGGCAGAAATATTTTAAAATTGAAACAATTTTTTATTTGGCTGCTCGCTAGATCTGATTCTCTCTTTAATTTCCTAGATTTTTATTTCTTTTTTCCTTTCTATATCAGGTTGTATTTTTTGTTCATATATTTTATGATTTTAACCTTGACTGACTTTTCTTCTGGAAATGATGTTTTAGCCTTTAATAGGAAGAATGAATGTCATTGAGTTTTAGGAATTTTTTGTATGTTATGAGGAGGGGCCTAAGGCTCCTAAGGATAAATACATTTTTACAGTGTACATGTTTCTTTCATTAAACTCAAGTGATCTGACTCATATCTGTCAAAGTAACACTTAACTGCTTAGCTTAGAAATGAATATAAATCATTCTAAAATTAGTCAATTTCGATATCATGTGTTATTTTGGCAAAAACAGACACAGCAGAAAATAGATTTTATACTTTTTGGGGATGGGAATCTAAGGAATACTAAATGTCTTCAATTATAATTGACATTGATAATACTTTACAATGACCCATTACAATCAGCTCATCATATATCATCATCTTTCACTAACATCATAAATACATCTACTTGCTAAATCTGGTGGCTGGCAGTCTGCCCACTGCAGCCACACTCCTTTGGTATAAATTATATCAACATGTATACTTTTCAGACCAGAGGGGGCCAATAATGCTTAAAGCCTCACTCTCCACAAGCATGTACAGATTTATATATATGCAAATAAAAACAATTTACCTAAAAAAAGTAAAACTTAAACCACTCTGACTTTTTCCTCTCATGCCACTGAATTATATGTTTACCGTAATCACCATATTTAGCGCCCACCCCCTAATAAGTGCTCACCCCACTTTACAAAATTCAAGTTATAGTACTTCCACTAAAACAGTATACACATGTTCTAATTATTTCACACAATTCTTAACTAAATATTATCCCAAAGTTCAAACAGTATTGAGAAATGACCAAGTATGAGTGAACATATGAGAAAAAATCTAAATTTTGAGAAATCAAATTTCTCCTTATTCTCACAATTTTTACATGAAATATGGTGATCTATCATTAAACAATTATCTTGAAATATGACATTAGATCAATATCCAACAGTCTCTCATGGAAATAATAACGATAGTCAGGGAAAATATATCCTTTAATTTGTTGGGCTCCACTGGGGATTTCTGCAATATTGTCTGGTTGATTCATGGTTTATTTAGTGATCTTAACTGTAACAATTTGCAATACAAGCTATACCATGGGATTTTATACTACTCTTATATAGGGGTGCTCATTAGATAGTGCTACGGCCAAGGCCATTTGTGTCCAAAACACCTAGATTCAATTTGACTTTAGATTCTTGTAGGGGACCCCAAGGCATGTAAAAAAAAGTTTGTGAACCCTTGCAAAGCAGGCTCAAAAGTGCTGAGTCAGCAGCTTTTATTATTTTTGAGTCGGAATTTGACCATATGCTTGAAAAAATTTAATATCTCATTTCAGGATGTTGCAATTATAATGAAACATTGTCAATATATCAATAAGGCATGTATGAAGAATTCCTGAAAGTTTGGGTCTTATCCAACAAAATTTGGTAGAGATATGGGAAAATTTGTCCCTAAAAGTACATAATTTCTCTTCAAAATTTCTTAATCAGTCGATAGTTAATCAGTCATTTAAAAAACAGTAAGGGCCTATGGTGTATAAAACCTGATTAAAAACTTCACTGATGATGTTAGCAAATATTTCTTGCAAAAGTTTCAATAAAAAGTGCATCCATCTATTTTTTCTGATTTTTCTCTTTACCTTCCCCTAAAAATTCAAGAAAGGGGGCGTGGCACCTTACACTTCAGTTGTGGAACTTGTTGCTAGGGTCAAATAGAAAATGTGTATCATTATAGCAGAATTTGTTATTCTAAGTAAATCTAAACACTATACGTGACATCATAATATGCTTAACATTTTCATTATCTACCATTTTATATTTTTTACAGCTTATCATTGCCATACCCCATAAAACTGTTTAGGGTATGTGTGGTCAGCAATAGGAAATACATGTATGTGTACTAATAACATTTTCAAAATTGTATTTCAGGTGTCATTCTTTCCTAATGTTGTTCATGTAGTTATGGTTTATGTTTATGAATGATAACACTTCCCATCATAAGTTTGGCAACTCGAACCCCTTTGAATTGTTACACGGAATATGGCATACATTCCTGGTTGCGTGGTATTTGTGATACGGGTAAATATTCCATACTGACCTGTGGTATGTGGCATATTCCACAGGTGAGTAAGCCATATTCCGCAGTAAATATGCAATATATCGATTTCAGTGAATACCCTATACTCACCTGCGGAATATGTCATACTCACTTTCGGAATATGCCATATACCGCAGGTGAATATGACATATACCACAGGTGAAAACGTGATACAGAAAGCCTTGATTTGATTGGTTGTGAGAATCGACTCTAAATGTTAAACTACGCTGGAAATCAATAAAGTTAGTGCGTCAAGTAGTAATATATGAATCCTGGATTGATTGAGTAAGTTTATTACGTGAGACTGGTAAGTGATACTTCTGCATAAGTTTATATATTCGATACACTGTACTGTTGATTCTGTAATCATTATATAATAATTATTTATAAAGTTTTACTTGTTTGTTCAGTAGATGCAATTGACAATTGCCTACTTCTGTATCACATTCTCATTGGTTAGTGTGTATGCCATATACCGCAGGTGAATCTGTCATACACCGCAAGTGAATATGCCATATTCATTTCGGGATATGGCATATATTTGTATCGTGTTTATCGCGTAACATGAATCACTTATTAAAGCCTTTCTATTTTTGGCATATGAAATCGAAGTATCTGAAATATGGTAATAAGGAACATAATCAAGGTTTAAAAATTGACAGACTTCATATGCTATCATATAATAACTTCCAGTTGCCAAACTTATGGAGGGGGTGTGCATGGTTTATAGTAGAGGGTCCATGTAAACTGCAACAAGACTCCTGTTGTTGCTGCAAATAATTAGCTATATAATAACAAATTGTAACAACAAATGATTAAGAGCCAGAGTTACTCCGAGCCTGATTGCAGTTTGCACACTTCGT
The DNA here is from genome assembly GCA_903813345.2 of Owenia fusiformis. Lineage (NCBI taxonomy): Eukaryota > Metazoa > Annelida > Polychaeta > Sabellida > Oweniidae > Owenia > Owenia fusiformis. The sequence goes on from CAIIXF020000011.1 coordinate 8,041,162, forward strand.
ATTGTATATATGTCATAAATTGTTTATTTGTTGTCTGTAGAACAGATGACGTATGTTTTGTTTATGTCAAAATAATAGACCTTGTCCATAGGCGTAGCCTGGGATGGGATTGCTCCCCCCCCTATAACCAATAAAAATATAACCATGAGATAGAAGAAAAGACAATGGTCTAGTAGTTACACATATCCTAATATGAGGTTGTTTTGGTTCGTTTTCCTCAAAGATCGCCTTCTTCTTGGGACCTTCTTCAGTTTGAATAAATAGGTTTTTCCCAGAAAATATTCTACTTTGGACCAGTCATGGCATTGGTCCTATATTCTGACATTTGGTATGGCATTGGTATGGCTTTTAGGCACTATTTCAGTTGGTATGGGAACACATCCAAATTTGACATTTTGGTATGGGAATATATTGATATCTGAGGGTTCAACCTAGGACCCCGCCAAATTTTGTACACAGTGAACCCCCCAGGATTGAAGCAGACAAGTAGCAGACAAGTGAAATCAGTCCAAATAATCACGCTCTTACAAAGTTTTGACAATTTTTTCTTTTTGACGTTTTGATGAATGTAAACAAAGGAAGTTACTTAGCTAAAGTCTGACATACACCAATACGACATGGTGGGACCTCCATTGATTTAACATTGGGTGGGACCTCATGGAAATTCTTGGACTTCATTGAGATTTGCCCGATGGAACTCCTTGGGATTCCTTTGGACTTTGCCCCATGAAGCCCCATTGAGTCCCATGAGATTCGATGAGGTATCATTTGGCAAAGTCCCACGAAGCCCCATTGAGAATGAACCTGTTCATCTTCTTTCCATTTGGGCATCGTGGGACTTTTGATCATGGGATGTGTCAGCTAACTTGGGATCAAAATGACTGAGACAAAACCTTCTAAACTAAATTACATAATTTCCGTGGGATTCAATGGGATATGGAGGGACTCGATGAGACTCCATGGGACAAAGTTAACATGGTCCCATGGGACATTGTGGGACTCAATATGGCATGGTGGGACTTGAAGGGGCGAGTGGGATTCTGCGTCATTGGAATATGTTGGCCTTGGACCAAACTCGCTTAATGTCACATATCATATAAGTAATATCAACAAACCCAGTGCCACGGAATTGATCACTTGGAGAGAATGTAAAGCATTATTATTTCCTTTGGCTTTAGGTTTCTACAATTTATGACACATATTACAAAGCATATAAATAAGGTTGGCAACTGCAAGTTTTCATATGATGACATATCAACGTCTGTCAATGTTGGAACCTCGATTTTGTTCCTTATTGCTTTATTTCAAAAGCTTGATGTCTTGTTTAAAATTGCCAAACAGCATGACAAGCTTTGATAAGTGATTCAAAGGGGGAATTCCAGTTACAAAACTTATGATGGGCAGTGTAATTTAACAATTCATTCTTAACATACCATAACTACATAAACAACATTAGGATAGAATGGCATCTGAAATACAATTTTGAACTTGAATGTTATTAGTACACATACATGTATTTCCTATTGCTGACCACACATACCCTAAACGGTTCTATGGGGTATGGCAATGACAAGTTGTAAAAAATATAAGATGTTAGATAATGAATATATTTAGCATTTTATGATGTCACATATAGTGTTAAGATTTATTTAGAATAAGAAATTTTGCTATAACGATACATATTTTCTATTTGACCCTACCAACAAGTTCAATGACTGAAGCGTAATGTGCCACGCCCCCTTTCTTGAATTTTTAGGGGAAGGTAAAGAGAAAAATCAGAAAAATAGATGCTTGTACTTTTTATTGAAACTTATGCAAGAAATATTTGCTAACATCATCAGTGAAGTTTTTAATCAGGTTTAATACACCATAGGCCCTTACTGTTTTTTAAATGACTGATTAACTATCGACTGAATAAGAAATTTTGAAGAGAAATTTTGTACTTTTAGGGACAAATTATCCTATATCTCTACCAAATTCTGTTGGATAAGACCCAAACTTTCAGGAATTCTTCATACATGCCTTACTGATATATTAACAATGTTTCATTATAATTGCAACAACCTCAAATGAGATATTAAACAGTTTCAAGCATATGGTCAAACTCCAACTCGAAAATGATAAAATTTGCTGACTCAGCACTTTTGAGCCTGCTTTGCAAGGGTTCACAAACTTCTTTTTACATGCCTTGGGGTCCCCTACAAGAATCTAAAGTCAAATTGAATCTAGGTGTTTTGGACACAAATGGCCTTGGCCGTAGCACTAAGAGTAGAAGGCAGTATTTAAAATTTTCTAAATACCATTGGTGCTAATTACAGAGAATATGGAATGTGAATTCTTTTGACAAGTTAAAGAATAGTCCAATACAACTTTTGTTATTTATATATGGTAAGGTTCATACAGGGTAACCTTAAAAGACACACCAAGAAACAGGTATAGTTTGCAAGTCATGTGTTTGAACATGAGTATTCCCTCGAATGAATGCAACATTTTCCATTAAAGCAATATGTTTAATTCTTAGTAAGGTCCATGGGATAAAAGATCTATCGCTCCAACTCTTCGAAAACTTTAGATAAGGACCCCACCTTGACCAGTTTTTCAAAATGATTTTCTAAAAAGGATCTTTAGTATCATTTTTAACATTTCAAAAGTTCCTTCTAGTGTAATACTATATCATACCAATGCAATGTTGAAATGTGATTATGTTAAAACCGCATATCCCTTGTTATCTTCCAATGATGATAGAGGCTGTCATGCTGTCCATTGTGTTTATCTTAATTTTGGTCATTAAAATGAGACCTCAGCGTCATTCTTCCTTTGATAGATCTATTGTTTAATATATTCATGCAACAGAAATGAGAAAAAGATATTATTTTAAGAAAATAATTCCAATTTTATTTTTGTAGAAACTGTAACAACTCTTATTTCACAAATGGTGACAACAATATTTTATTTTAGAAACTCTTGCAGAATTTATTTCAGCAACTGTAACAACTCTTATATCAGAAACTATAACAACCATGATTTCAGAAACGGTGACAACTCTTATTTCAGAAACTGTAACAGCTCTTATTTCAGAAATGGTGACAACTTTTATTTTAGAAACTCTGACAGAAATTAGTTCAGAAAGTGCTCTTACAACTGTTACAAGTTTTCATTTTTTCAGAATTTGTAACAACTCTAATTTCAGAAACTGTAACAATCTCATCATCAGAAGATGAGCTTGAGGAGGACTACATGGACGAGGAAATGTATGATGAGGAGCAGTTTGAAGATGAGGAGTTCAATGAAGAGGAGGAGGACTTTGACGAGGAAATGATGGGGGATGAAGAGGAAGAGATGGAAGGGCAGGAGGAGACTGGATTCCCGCAGGTCGGGGATTCCCCAAGCAACTCGCCAAGGAGACCCCGACGACGGGAACTAATGCAGGACCAGGTACATGCACTTTCCTTGAGGGAGAGTTTCACTTCAATGGCAGAATTGATATAATTACAGCAAGTTCCTAAAAAATTTTCTAAAGAGATCAACAAGTGCTTACTCCTAAAGGAGGTTTTATCTGGAAGGGCATATCAAATGACACAATACACAAACTTCATAAGTTATAAACATATAAAGGGATTTGTAAATGCCAGGTAAATTAGTTAGGAAATCTCTCAAATCTCTGCTTTAGATGACGATTCTATTGTTTTGACTACTGAAAATAATGGTGTACAATGTTATACTCTTATTCCAGACGGGAAAACCTTTGGGACGTGTTGTTGCTCAGCCTCGTAAAGGTGCCAATAGAGGGCAGCAGCACCAGCCAAGTCCAAGCCAATCAGATGCCTCTGAGGATGAGAGCAGTGTCGATCTGAATGTACGAACCACTAGGATTGGTTCATATGAGAGCAAACCCCTGAATGTCAACATATCATATGATCAAATAACAATAGATCTCAATGGTAAGCTTCTTATGAATCAGGACTTGGACCTTACAACTTAACACCAGCCCATACATACATACAGCCTCTTATGAATCAGGACTTGGACCTTACAACTTAACACCAGCCCATACATACATACAGCCTCTTATGAATCAGGACTTGGACCTTACAACTTAACACCAGCCCATACATACATACAGCCTCTTATGAATCAGGACTTGGACCTTACAACTTAACACCAGCCCATACATACATACAGCCTCTTATGAATGAGGACTTAGACCTTACAACTTAACACCAGCCCATACATACATACAGCCTCTTATGAATCAGGACTTGGACCTTACAACTTAACACCAGCCCATACATACATACAGCCTCTTATGAATGAGGACTTAGACCTTACAACTTAACACCAGCCCATACATACATAGAGCCTCACATGTGGCCATGTGAATAGGTTATTCAGATAATGTTCGCATATTGTTTAACTATATAGCTTGTGTTCCTGCTACATACTGTAGTTGTTTCACTTCTTTTCTATGACATCGATTAAACATCTAAAGGATTGCCTATTAGTGTTGGTTGCAATTAAAGTATACATATCAATGTTGTCAACTACTGATCTGAATTTGATTGTGGGCTTGTCATGTTATATTACATATACATGTTCATTCATACAGATAAGATAACAACTTGCTCCTTGCCTCTATGCTGGTCCTTTCTGATTCTGATCACATTATAATAATTGTTTTACAGTGCAGAACAAGATCCTGAAGCTCCCTATCTTCAAGCAAGACATAGAGAAGGTCCAGGCTTACTTTGGGGAGGACATGCCTGTCTTGTTTATTGTTACTAATCCTGCCTGTGCCCTCAAAATCAGATCATGCTGCAGGATGAAACGTAGTGAAGGCACTTTCTATGACCCTGGCAGTACAGGTAAGTTACTTTTTAATATACTGCTTGACAGAAAGATATAATATTTTAAGCGATGTGCTTTTTTGCTGAGTTTTTAAGATGGTCAGATTTTAGGTATGATATTGTTCGTACTGTGTCTTCTTTTATATGATTGTTTATCATATTTTGATATGTCATATGATGTCATATGTTAAAGTGTCTTTAAAAGTGTTAGGAGTCAGCAACGCCTTTCAGGTTATTATTTACAGGGAATACACCACTGTAGTTTTAATGAGACTTCCTTTTGTAAGATAAATAAACGTGAAAATCATTTCAATCAAAAGAAAAGTAAACTTTTAAATCATAACTAATCCAGTCAATTTTTGAGGTCACTGTTTATGATATTATTGTTTGAAACATTGGATTAAGATGTGAAGTTATGAGCATGTTGTTTGATTGATGTTGCCCTACCTGTTAAGAGGCCCATTGGGAGATAATCCCCAATGGGAGACATCTGAGGAGGTGTCATTGTGTATGATCTTATTGTTTGAAACATTGGATTAAGATGTGAAGTTATGAGCATGTTGTTTGATTGATGTTGCCCTACCTGTTAAGAGGCCCATTGGGAGATAATCCCCAATGGGAGACATCTGAGGAGATAGATGTCATTGTTTATGATCTTATTGTTTGAAAAATGGGATTAAGATGTGAAGTAATGAGCATGTTGTTTGATTGATGTTGCCCTACCTGTAGAGAGACCCATTTGGAGATAATCCAATTACAGAATCATGAACAAATGTTGAGAAACAGTATTTTCTCTATCAAAAAGAATATCTTGAGTAGCATCAAAACAAACAACAATTTCGTATGTCTACATCTTCAATCAAATGATGTTGTTAGCATATGTGAGTTTTCTAATTTTAAATCAACAATTGCCCAAAGTTTCAATTGCACAAATGTGTCTTGTCAAATTAAAAACAGCCTCCCTTTCAATGTTTTCTAGTGACATAGATTCAATAGATATTTTTTATTCCATCATCATTTTAATTAACATTTAATTTAACATTGGTAGGGAGGTTCCTCGCTCATAGCCCAGTTAACTTTTGGGACTTAAATTGATATGTTGACTGAGTCACTAGACTTGCATGTTTTTTTGGTTTTTTTAAATAAAATTTATTTCAGTTAAACATAGTTATTTACATGTATGGTACAAAGATGAGGTTTCAAATTCATAAAGAGTATTTAATGGCCTAGTCACATAGCCCGGCCGATGAGGTTCCGATGAGCCAGCGATGCAATTTTCACCGAACTCGGCGGAACACCGGCCGGACATCCGTGGCGTTTGTTGCTTAAAACCGCATCGGTGGCAGCTCGGTGAAATTTTAACTTCGGAGTTAAATTTCACCGGGCTCTCACCGAGCTCCCTCATCGCAGCCCCATCGTAACCACATCAGAACACACGTCGGCCGGTGCACGGCCGAGTATCGGTCGGTGTCCCGTGTATCTGAGACAACCAGAGGACGAGGTTTTTTTAACGGACACCGGCCGAGCTCCGACCGAGCTCCGGCCGATGTGGGACAGAGCCTTGGAAAGTATAGTACCTGAAGATGTCCGGACGGAGTCCGTTCACGTCACCGAGCTCTGCTTCCGATGAGGAGAGCTCGGTGGCACCAATAAAATCCACCGAGCTCTACCGATGCCGGACATCGGCCGGGCTATGTGACTAGGCCATAAGTTACTCACACATTTTTCAATATACCATTTGTGAATAGATAACTTTGCTATCAGTATATTTTTGAAATTCTTTACTTTACCTATATTCCATATATTTGATTGGCAGTTATATTTGGGAAATGTTTAGTCTAAAATTCAGCAACTGCTTTGCATTTAACAAAATGATGCTCTAAATTATCTATTTCATCACAGCTTAAACATTTGCTTGAATTTAAAATACCATATCTATGCAGTAAAAGATTACATGGATATATTGAATGTAAAATCTTCCAGTGTAGTATAATTAGGTCTGTTGCTGTAGTACAATTTCTTGCATTAAGTCAGGTTTTTCCTGTTAACACTTCATTTTTGAATGCAATCTTACAAACCTGTTTTTCTATTAAAATTTTCCTAAAATCTTGAACATTTAAGTACTGCACATCTGTAGACCTGCATGTATAAATTGCCAACATTGTTTAGATTTCTGGTGCCAGTTTTGACTAAATTGAACTAAAATTGCAGTATTAATATGGTATGTGTTTTGCGGCTATTGTTGTTTAAAGGATTATTTCTGATTATTTACATCACTGTAGTGTTTTGAGACTTCCTTTAATTAAGCAATCACTTTATGTAATCAGACATAAAACATGTTTATTTATGAACTTTTGTAAGATAAATAAACATAAAAATAAAATCATTTTAATCAAAAGAACAGTCAACAATTAAATCATAACTAATCCAGTCAATTTTTGAGGGCATTGTTTTTAATTGTTTAAAACATGGGATTAAGATGTGAAGTTATGAGTATGTTGTTTGATTGATGTTGCCCTACCTGTAGAGAGACCCATGATGAGATAATCCCCAATGGGAGACATCTGAGGAGGTTTTAATCCAATAATACACACATGAGGAAGTGTTGACAGACATCTGAGTAAATTGTTTTTTACCTGATGATTTGGGATTATATGAGATTAACTACCTGTTGGTATAAATACTGAGGAGTTGCCATGGTCACCTCACTTGTCTCCTAGAGCTCAAAGTATTATCAACACATCATCAGCACTACCAACAGCAACAACATAACACAGCAGAGAAACACTTGAAGAATAACTTCAGCAAATCTTAAGACGATGTATCACAGAAGCAAGCTAACAATTGACACCTCAGGGAGCTCCACCAGGGATGTGATCCCAACTGCAGGCTGCGACAAGGAAGCAGCAGCCAGCACTGATGGGGGCCTTACAAGTCTCCTGATTGATGAGATTCCTGGGTACCTTACCCCGCCACCTACCCCAGTGACACCTGGCCTGCCATTGACCATCACAGCAATCCTAGAGGATGACTTTAAGCCAAACATCCAGGATGTTCACCAAGGAGATGCTCAACATGAAGACAGAGTTGCTGATCTTGGTACCACAGGCTGGGACGGTGATGCTGCTACTGCCTTGGGACTTGCTGCTGTCGTGTCTTCATCTACAAATGATGCATCTGCTATTAATTTGGATAACCCCGCCTCTACTGATATTCCCCCACTTGCTGTTTCAACTGCTGCATCAGCTTCCCCTGCTGTGACACAAGTGACAAGTCGGCCCCTTGCTAGGGGGCATCGAAGAGGACACCTGACTGCAACAGTGAAGCAAGAACTAGAACGTGCTTACAGGTTCAGCCCTTACCCTAGTCCTGCCATCAGACAGAAGCTGAGCAGCATTACCAAGATGACAGACAATAGCATACAGGTATGTAGAATTATAGCAGTAAAATAAGTCATAGTGCTGTTCTTACTATTCATGCATTGATCATTGATTTAAAGGACTTTTGAAAGGAAATTATCCATATGTATTTAGCTCTAAAGTGCTAAATAATTGTGTTATAAAATTGAAATAATGTTCAACATTGCCACCTTTGTAAAATGGTCTTGTTGCTTATTACAGCTATCTACAGATGTAAATGTATTTTAAATCATCTGATATTTGTATTTTCAGAAATGGTTCTCACGACGTAGACAGACCTCGACACAACAGCGCAACCAGATTCTCCTAGATAACCTGCCAATAGTTCTCTCTCCATCGGAGAGGAATGCCATCTATACTAGCGAGTGGAGTTCAACTGAAACAACGATAGCTGACACTTTGAATGGTCCTGAACTGAGCTCCAACCATCACTCAACGTCACAGCTTAGACACTTGTAATAATTAGTTCGCTGTAATGGAATCACACCACATGAAATTGTAAATATTACATTAGGAATTGTAAATATTGATCAACATCGCATCGTTGTTCAACTATAAGGACATTATCAAATTACTTATGAAGTCACTTCTTATCGCACCAACATGAACTTGAAGATAGGATCACATGTTCACTCATATGGCAGGCTAAATTCAACTGAACACTTGTTCTCCTTGGGGACTCATGCCAGCATCTTTGAATATGTGCCACATTTGGTTGAATGATTTAAATGCCGCAGTTGGACTATTTGATTAGTGTATCCTACTCCAATGTGACATGATGATTATGCTGTCACATTTGGATTCTATTATTTATTGGTCATCAGCCATTTTGATCACTTTTTGAATGAATGATTGGTTTAAAACATGTGTACACATGTGATTGTGTATAATTCATTGATCTCATTGTAAATACACCTTCCATCTTAACTACATAAACAATTTGTAAATATTGTACATGTTAATTGGACATAGATGTAAATAAAATCTTAAAATGAATGTGAGGTATTATATTATTATTTAACATTAAGTTTGTGGCTAATAAGATTATACTTATTTGCACTTCCCCTCCCCCAACTAATTCTATTCTATTCTCCCATATTATTCAAATTGTTAATGTTTTCCCATTAAATGCCATTCAGCATTTTTCTCCATGTAAATGTATTTCAGGCCATCCTACTGTCTAACAATTTGAACTTACATAGCAAATGAAGTTTGTATAGGAATATTATATAAAGAGAATGTTTTCATTCTGAACAATACTTCAGATGTTGGGTTAGATGTGCAGAATGACTGCAATTTTTCAGATACATTTTCATATATCTAGTTGAAGTTGACACAAATTGAGGAGCAAAGCATGAATCTGTCAATTCTTTTGGAAGTGAAGCAGCATTAATTTATGTTTCATATATAGATCTGGCTACGTCCTTGTTGGTACTCCTACCTACTAATACAGTGCAGTGTGTTTTAGTTGATGGCCGCTATATGGGATACCTTAATATGCATTTAGCCCTTTATATGTCACACTCGCTTGTAGACATAATGATATATACCCAAATCTTAAAACTCATTTATCATAGGATATCCTCCATTTATGTGTTTCAGTTGAGAATGAGAAGAGGATCACAATCCTCCTTGAAGGCATCAGTGGAGAGGACCAAGACAAACTACATGAGATATTTGATGAAATCACCAAGTCTAATGGGAAAGAGGAGCCAATACTTCAGGAGATTGAGATCTCTGCAGCTAATGACACTCTTCTCAAGTGTGCACCCCCTCATGCCAGGAAACAGGTATGATTGGCTATGAATAGTCACATGACTTGGATGACTCTCAATCTGATTTGGGAGTGGAGATTGTATAGCTAATTCTGTTATCATTTCGGTATATATTTCCGGGGAAATCCATTCATTGTTTAGGATAGTATTATCAAAGGGAAATGAATGGTGACCCACAAGAAGACTTCCACTCTTATTTATGTTCAAGTGTAATTTATAATCATCATTTTTATGTTTTAACAGTTATACTGTATAAATGAAATATGTGTAACATTAATTTTTCCAAAATTAATTTATGGTATAAGGTCGTAATTCAACTGTCATTTACTGCAATCCCTCTGGAAATATTGATATCTTCTTTGTGATATTCCATATATCCAATCCCTCTGGCTGAATAGCTACTTTATGCATATTAGAGTCACTGCATGCCTGTTTCTTTATATTATTACCACCTTGCCAGGCCAGTTCTAGGGGTTTTAGTGCTAGTTTAGAGGGTGTTCATTTTACTATATCGACCTGAGCAATATGTGATGTCAAAGTGGTGGTCAAGAATGCATTTCAGACCTATCGAGAATGAATTTAACGACCGGCAATTTTCCCCGAGAAACTAGATATCGTTCAGTGCGTAAGATTTTCTTGCTGTTTCAGTCCTGGTCGTTAACGGTGGTAATAATACTAATAACATCATTCCAATATTTCACTATATTGCCCGCAGAAATGATGTTATTGTACTATTATTGTTTATTTCTTTTCAGGTTGAGAATCTGAGTAAGAGTCAATGTGGAGATGATGAAGATGAGGAAGAAGAGGATGAGGACATGGATGAAGACATGGAGGAGGGAGAGATTCCTCCTAAAGCTGTATTCAAAGGTCCTGTAGAAAAGTAAGATATCAATACTTATGACTACAAGTTTTAGCATGTTGAGCCAAACTTCGAATCTTAGATACTGCTATTCAAAAACTAGTTCCTTCTTATACCCCAGTTGCTCCAAAATGGCAGAAATTATCCAAAGTGACTAAATATTTTGCATGTTTATTGGACTAGCAATGTTTCTCCTCTATTTACTTTACTTTTTGTGTTTATTTCAGGATGTGTACTTACCCCCCACCTCCAACTGTGGGTGGCATCACAGTGACCAATGAGGATCTGTTTTGTCTCGGGGATGGAGAATTCCTCAATGATGTCATCATCGACTTTTATCTCAAGTAGGTTAATTCTCTTTCAAATTCATAAACTAGTACAAAACTATTATTACATTGTATGAGATTATCAAACATGCTATGCATCTTTTGGCCATATTGTTTACTTTCATTTACTAGGTCAGATAATAATACCATATAGCCTTGAAATGCCATGTGAAACTTCCAATCAGAACTAAATAATATGTAGTTTCCTTTGATTTAAAATGTAATACAATAAATTCAATAAAATTTGATTTACCATGTAAATGATGTTTTCCCTGCTATAGGTGGTTGTTCTTTGAGAAGTTAACGGAAGAGGACAGGAAGAGAACGCACATCTTCAGCTCATTCTTCTACAGACGACTTATGCAGAAACTTCACACATCACAGGAGGAGAAAGATATAAACCTCACGTACGTATGATGTGTAGTTCATGCTTAAATGTATTCATGAGCCTCTATTTTTAATCTTAAAACCACTTTGAAATGGATTTTTCAGTATCATCTGTGGATATCGAATTCATCGGTCAGTTCCTTGTTTAGATTTTAAAGATCTTGAAAAGTCTATTTTACCACACTGGAATCCTTTGAGATGTTGCAAAAATGCAAGTTCTCACAAGATTCATTGATACAAAAATAGAAACTGACTTGTAGTAAAGTAACAGATCTAAAGGACACTAGTCTAGACATTACAAAAAAGTAAGGGAAAAAAATAAGTACATCATGGTTATACTAGTAGAAGCGTTGAAAACATACATTCAGTGTAACAGGAAATATGAAGCGTGACACTATTTTAAAGTATATGAATATATTGTGCTTTTTTGTATATGTTTCATTATATTCCAGGCCTCTGCAGAAGCGTCACGCCCGTGTAAAAAAGTGGACCAGAAATGTGGACCTCTTTTCTAAAGACTTCATCATCATTCCTATTAATGAAAGGTACATTTAAAGCCCCTTATGTGTTTTAAGCTCACAGAATAATGTTAAAACCATGTCTCCTTTGTATATTTACAAAATACACTAAAACTCCCAATGTTCTTTATATACCACCTTCAACCAGTTAATGTTATATACTTTCATATTAAGATTAGATTCAAGACTAGAAAGTTTGAAAGTTTTGAACTCAGAATCTATGTGAAATGATACATGAACTTACGAAATGAAACAACAAATAATAAAAAGACCAGGACAGGTGGAGGCTCAAAGTTTAGGCATAAATGTTCTACACCACAGAAATATTGGACGCTGCTCAATTTCATTCAACCATTATATTGTGCCTAGTAATACCAGTTAAATGTTGGGATTATGATTTGTATAAAATTCTTATATTCCAGTGCCCATTGGTACTTGGCCGTTGTTTGTTTCATTGGAATGAAGACGCCCAAGACAGAAACAACAATTATTCCATCTCATAAAGTGTCATCGTACTTAGCTACACTCCCATCTAGTGTCAAGATTATGATACCAGCCAAACCAAAGATGACCCTAAAGCAGAAGGAGAAACAGGTGGATGGGGCAGATAACAAATCAAATGTCACTAATGCCAAATCTAATGCACCTGACATCAAAGCTAGTGTCTCAGAGAGCAAGTCTGAAGCCTCAGATACTAAACCTAAAAGTTCCAATTCTGACACTGGGGATGATAAATCTGAGAAAACGGGTGGATCTTTAAATAATAAACAGAATGCTGCCAGTATTAATAAAAATGAGAAATCTCAAAGCAAAGACAATAAAATGAGTCCTGCTGCTGAAAATGAGTCAACTCCTGAAACTAGAACTAATTCTGAGAAAAAAGACAATAAAATAAAAACTGAATCAAAGGATAAAAACTCTGTTGGAGATAATCAAACAAGAAATGAAGATTCGGAAAGTGAGTCTAAGAAAGTTGACAGTAAAGAACAAACTGATGGTTCAAATAAAACAGCTGGAGCCAGTAAAGCTGCTGAAGCATCAAATGAAACAAACTCTCGTGAGAAAGCTGCTATGGAGGCAGACCTCTCAGAATCACAAGATACAGATGATGATAAGTTAGATGCAGATTCCCTCGACTCAACATTGGAAAAACTTGCCACAGATTATGCCAGTGATAGTGAGGAATCCAAACAAAGCAGTAAATCTCGGGAATCCCCACAGGAGGAACAGCAAATGTTGGAATTCCAGGTAAAGTGAACATATCGTCTCATTGCATGCATATCCTCTGCTAGTTTTGAACAAAATCTAATTGAAAATTTACTATGTTGAAATAATTATGTGAAGCGTTAAGAAAGAACCTGCCAAAGATGACAAAATTGTTAGCATTTATTTACTATCAACCAATGTATAACTAGCTATTGTACAAAAACCTCTCACTATCCATCTTTCCTTTATATATCACTTAGAATGTTTTTACTGCATTGCAGGTGACTGTCAATGACACGAAGGATGACGATTCCAATGATTCATCTACATCTAATGATAAACAGGTATGTAATGACAACTTTGCTTCTTGCAAATTGATAATGTAATATAAATTGTATTTAAGATCAGGTTGCTCTGACTTGTGGCTTTTCACATCCATATTAGGATATTATACTGGATTTGTATGATTTATAGGTTTATCGGCTCACATGATAAATAAATGGAATCAGTGACATATCTGTTTGTTCATCTGTTCAATGTTCATCCATTCAGGATATAACTCAAATAGGGGTTGATGGAATTCGATCAAACTTTATAGGCTAAATATATTATATAATGAAATAATCATTAGATATGAATTTGCATACATTATTTTAACGTATTGTGAAGTAAGTGATGCTTTTTATGTGCTAGTTTACCTGATGGCATTTTTCAAAATCAGGCATTTATTCAAAATAGCTGTTCTATAAGGAATTTCAGTTCTAATATGTGGAAAGGTAATAGTACCAAGGGAAAGGTCACACTCATATTAGATGAGCTCATATTAAAATGGCAGTACATGCAATAACTACAAAATTGGAAGATTGTGAATGATACTATTGGGAGGTTTATTTCAGAATTATATTGCCAATCTCTACAGTAACACCACATCACATTTCATCAAAAACTTTATGAATTATGAATGAAAATATCACATTTGTGACAAGGGTCGATTCAAAATTCGAAACATAGGTGTTTGCATCTTAAATGTGCCTTAGGAATAGATCACTTAACTCACTGAAAGGTTTGATGTAAGGGTAATATTGTAATTTTTGTAGTATTTTAAACAATGTTTGCTATTTTTATGCTTTTATATGCTTTTATTGATTACTTTTGGGGACAAAGACCTATTTTACCTCATATTTATATTAGACTATAAATATTCTTATTTGCTAAAAGATTTCTGTTGATCATGGTAAAATTCCTGTTCTTTATTTATTTTGCTAATTTTTTATAATATCATTTTAATACATAAAATTTTTCTCATCAAATGTATGAAAAGGTAATTAAGTTTTTCCCCAAAATTTAGCAGGAGGCGCTTCATCATTCTAGCTTATAAGCAACAAATTAATTCTAAATTTCTACCTGTATGGCCACATTTGTTCTTCAAAATCTTAGAACTGACTACAGAGGCAACCAAAATTTTCAGAAAGGTCAGAAAGGCCTCAGTAAGAATCCCTATTTGAACCAATTAGAATTGAAAATATATATCCAGTAACATTATTTAATTGGTTGAGACTCAGTCAACCAATGTCCTTCTGAGATAATGAAGATTTCATGAAATCCCCATGATGATAGCATGGGGATATGATGATACCCCATGTTAAGTCAATGGTAATCATCATGTGGATATCATGAAATCCTCATTTTCTCAGAAGCAGAGTGGTTGATTAAGCCTCAACCAGTAGAAATATGTTACTGATCATCTTTTATATCAACCCCAGTTGGTTAGAGAATAGGGGTTCTTAAACAGGAGATTTTACTTTTGATTTCCAAGCTTTTGGTTACCTCTGCCACACACAAGTCTAACAGAACCCTCAACATCTAGTTTTAGCCTCTCTGTTTTGACATTTTCCTGTAGAAACTTGGTGCACATTTGTTCTCTGGTGTTTTTGGATTCGGTTTCAATCCTCTCATCTTCTTTTTGTCTTCACAGATGTAAGTGATTTCTTTCTTTGTCTGGTCGGTTTCTGTCAGCAATCCACGTAGGCTTGATGTGTTACATTGTGGGTATTTTGCCACTCTAGTTTTGAATACCACAAGACAAAATCGTATGGAATAATTTGCGATAAGCTAGTTATTAAGCTTGTTATTATGGTCTTACTAGTGGTTATTATTGAGTAATGGTACAGGTATTCGATATGGTATTGCAGCTTACACTTAAGTAATGGTACACGTATCCTTGGATTTTAGGCCCGAATACCGAGGTTTATTTTTTTAATTATCGTGTATTATTATTTTGTGTTAATATTAGTTAACCATATAACTATTGGCATGATATGATAACCTTGTTATATTAATATAGCGCATAGGCGTAGCCAGGGGGATGCGATGTGTGCGATCGCACCCCCCCCCCTCCATAACCAATGAAAATAGAACCATTAGATAGAAGAAAAAAGTCTTAAAATGCTTTTTATTTGAAGCTTCTAGCTCGATTTTGAACGAAGTTGCACCAATTTTTGTAAAATTCAAAACAAATCTTCAAAAACATTTTTTATACCACGATCGCACCCCCCCCCCCTCCCCCCGACTGAAAGCTGGCTACGCCACTGTAACGTGTAATCAATACGCTACATTTTGTATGTTCAATTTGTATACTAAAAACTGTTATTAATCCACAAATTTAGATGAAGACAAGATAAAAATTTGAATCAAGAATGAAAAGGTGTCTAAGTATATGATTCTTAAGGGTAATGCATATTTGAATTAAACAGAGGCGGGTTAATTTATATTGTGCTATGAATTACGCTATTATTCAAAATTGCAGCTAAGATGCCTGTTTTACGATACCCTGCGTGCAGAGTCTAGTTAAACTACACTAAGACGAAGCTCTCTTTTAGTGAAGTCAAACGAATGCAAAGGGTAGTTTTATGAAAAATATCACGGAAGATGTATTCTAGATATCAGTAGTATTCTCAGAAATTTATTATCCGAAACGGATAACATCTGGCCACTCAGACAAACAATCGCAGACATAGGCTAAGCTTGTTTATTTAACAGTTAGATTTGTTGACTTACCGATCCGTATTTCAATCTCCGGGAAGACGTTCTTTTCACTTTGTATTTGCGTGCAGTGTAATATAAGTTGATACTTTTGTTCAAAAATGTACTTTTAATGGCCATTTTATGCCTTTTATTTTCAAATTATGTTTTGTTTGGATGTCAGTGTGAAAAGTCAAGAAACGTCAACCCCGACTTTAAATTGTTTTAAAATGTTGGTTAATCACTTATGGCAAATCACAAGGTTGATGATGTCAACGGACCATGATCGTGGAAGGCTATCAATATCAGGTGTATATCGCATAGAAAATAAATATAGCTAATTTTTCGCACTGATATGATGATGACTATTCTGGCGAATCGGGTAGATATTTCTCAGTTTTTTCCGGTAATAAAACTATTCATTTCTATCAATTTTACAAACGGGGTCCTTTGAATGCACATTAAAACTATAAAAGTATTTATTGGGTGTACATACTCGTTCTGTCATGTTACTTACATTTCATTTGCAAGTTGTCCACATATTAATCCGGCGTTTTGTTTAATCAAATTTCCCGCCCCTTGAGGTTTCCGACTGTAAAACTTAATATTTAATACTAACCAATGCATCAGTTAATATTTTCAGAATACAAATTTTCCATTTTTATTTCTCTGATAGATAAAGTCTCATTTTGAATCTGTTCGTGTATTAAAGAGTATGCTTTTATAATGCCGTGGTCACATTTGCTCAGATTTTCAGCACCGGCGCCCGGCCGTTGAGTATTTTGTTCAAAATTGTATTCAATTCTGAACAAAATACTCAATCGGCCGGGCGCCGTAATGAAAATCGGAACAAATGTTACCAAGTCATAACTGATGAAAAATCAAATGAGAACATGAACATGGATAATAGGGGAACTATTACGCTGCGTGCAGAGTCTAATTATAAACTACGAGAAGACGAAACTCTCATTAGAGAAGTGAAGTCGAACGAATGCAAAGGGTACGGTACTATAGAAGGGGATCATATAAAAGCACGATCTATTTCACAACGCCTTTAACTTTTGTTCTTCAACTGTTGCCCTCTGTGCATTTCAAAAATAAAATATCTTAATCTGATTTGTTCCACCTTTCTTTTCGCTCAGTTCTGCACTATTATTTCCATATGTTGTTTATGATTATGTCATTTGCGAAATAGCTGTAAGACATTATGAGAATGAATATGGGAGTTTCCACGATAATGTTGTTCACATGATTTTATACACATACCTGCATAACAATCGGAGACAGAAGTCTTAATATTGTCCAATAAAAAATGAGAATCTAACATTTAATGATAACAAAAGGATTAATTGCTTAGTTCTCTTTGTTTTAGTTTTTGTTTTCTTAAATGCGGAAGTGTACCAACATCACCTAGATTACATAAGAGATCATCTAACAGTCTAAAATTGCTTTCAATTGCAAGTTAATGCATTCCGACCAAAATTTGTATACCTGTAATTGGGGGGGGGGGGGGGCGATGTTACATCACATAACTACAACGTTCATATAGAAATATACAATAAGCATGTCCGTATAAAAGCTAAAATTATAAAAACTCATTTCAAAGTCATTCTGTTCATGGAAGCGTCAAGTTATGAAAAACAATGCTAAACACTCAAACAAATCGACTTGATTACCTTTGAAAACTTCTTGAGAGGAAATGGACAAATGTATTTTTCTAACTCATTAGAACGTCTGTCTGATTGAAATACTATTTTTAAATACAAACATAAATGATTTAATCTTGGTCAGAAGTCTGAACATTGTCCAACAAAATAATAAGAATCTAACATTTAATGATTACAAAAGGATTAATTGCTATATAGTCTTTGTCTTAGTCTTTGTTTTTCTAACGGCGGAAGTGTACCAACATCACCTTGATTACAGAAGAGATCATCTAACAGTCTAAAATTGCTTTTAATTCCCGGGTTTTGATTACATTTTATGTATAGACTTTTTTGCCTCTATTCTCATTTTTAAACCTGTTTCTGTTTGCTTATTATCCCATCGAACGAAGTTCGGAGGGATATAGGGAACGCCTCCGTCCGTCCGTCCGTACGTACGTCCGTCCGTACGTACGTCCGTCCGTACGTACGTCCGTACGTACGTACGTCCGTCCGTCCGTCTGTCCGTCCGTCCGTCCGGGCAATAACTCAAATTCCGTTGACCCGATTTTGTTCATATTTTGTACACATATACCTTATGGGAGTAGAAGTTCTGCTTGAAAGCCGATTTTCAAAATGGACGCTCATTTCAAAAATGGCGGCCATTTTAGTGCCGATTTTACAGTAATTTAGGTGCAATATGTAAAACTGTTATATCAATATGTTTTAAATGTAAAAAAATTATAAAGGACATAAATAATGCTACAAATGTAGATATTAAAGAAGCACATGGCAGCCATCTTGAAAAATGGCGGCCTTTACTCGTCATTTTACGATTTTTGCTATAACTCAAAAAATAGTGGAGCGATTTTGTTCATATTTGGTATGTGAATACTATAAGCATTGTACACTGTCTAAAGACACTTTTGGTAGAAGGCGGCCATTTTGAAATTTTTTTTGAAAAATGGCCGCCATTTTAACATGTTTTACTATAACTCGAAAAGTAGTGGAGCGATTTTGTTCATATTTGGTATGTGAATACTATAAGCATGGCACACTGTCCTATGACACTTTTGTTAGAAGGCGGCCATTTTGAAAATGTTTTTGAAAAATGGCCGCCATTTTAACGTATTTTACTATAACTCGAAAAGTAGTGGAGCAATTTTGTTCATATTTGATATGTGAATACTCTAAGCATGGCACATTGTCCAATAAAACTTTGGGGAGTAGTCGGCCATTTTGAAAAATGGCCACCATTTTTATGTGTGTTATTTTACAAGTACGTGTGCGATTTTTCAAAAATTTTAGAGGTGGCTACTGAAACGCATATTATTTCTTCTGATGACAACTTGGCTAGTGAGCAACCATTTTGAAAATGGTGGCCTTTCTGGTGTGTTGTTTTATGATATTTGCTATTTGTTTGTAAAAATGCCAGCCATTTCTGTTCGATGGGATTCGCTACGCTTTGGCGTTGCCGTTGTTCTTGTTTAACAATTGTGATAAATTATTCAGTTAGAGTCGAAACCAAAACAATTTTCTACATTATAGTCCCCTCCTCTTGCACTGACTAAATATTAAAATAAGCTAGTCTGATTGCGAATTTACAAATCCTGTAAAAGTAGCTTCAAACCGCCTTTTAATCAGAGAAAACAATAAGTTAATTCATCTGATTGCGAAAATACGAATCAATCTGATTATCTGATCTCCATGCTATTTGATTCGTGCATTATCTACAAGTCAGTCGGGCAAGGGTGAAATTATTTCATTTGAAAACAGAAATAAATATCAGAACCCCTCTAGCATAACTATTCGGAAGAAATTCATACAAAAAATAAGGTACACAACTGATGAAGGGTCGCACACAATGCACGCACCCCTCTCCTCCTCCTCCGTGTTTGCCCACACACGACCATATTTGACAATTTTTCTAAAAGCGTTTTCCCCGGGAATATAGGTGTAGCGGTTGCCAGAAGTCGCACAGCTTGGGAGTCAGGGTATCCTGATCCATGCCTCAACGCCTGACGGGTCTGATATTTAGAGGGGGCGCAAGAATTATTAGGGGGCGGGGTAAACGTGAAAGTTGCCAAAATATCCATAGGCGTAGCCAGGAGGGGGGGGGGGGTGCGATGGGTGCGATAACAAAAGGCTTTATATATGCTTTAATGTTTTATTTATCATGATGCTTTTATGTAGGCTATTAATTACAGTTCTTTTTGCAATATAAAACTGGTATGTTTATGCAAATTCCGATTGGACTAATATAAAGGGATATTGTTTCATTATGTGGACTTGAGAAAGTCCGACATACTCATTGCTTTCAACCCAAAACTTAAAATAGGAAGTTATCAAGATCCCAAGAACACGATCGCTACTTAAACAATACGTTTGTAAAATCCCGGCGATCGAAATGCAATCAAACTTTCGCAATCAGGTGCCTAATTAGTCTTTTGATCTCTAAAGTTTTACGACTGAACGTTTCAATGAACTCGTGAGAAGCAAACGCATTAGGGTTGTGCTTATTTTTGTTTTATTTATATAAATGTTATAAAATGTGTAAGACACTTTAATGAATTATTTTTAGGGTTACAATGCATATTTGACTTTTCCCTCTAAACGTTTAAAATTCATCTTTTCTTAGTTTGCTTCAATAAAATTAACATTGGATCCCAGACAGTTATCAAATTCTCAGACATTTGATTAATATAGATATTTGTACTTCCTTTGACCAGTGGTGCTGGTGTGACTGAGATTCGAATCTAATCTGTTTCATTTTTATGTAAATTGAGAGGAATAAAGTTTTATTTTCAGCATTTTAACAATCTTAACGTTTGGCGTGCAGCTCAACTTAATACACAATCAAAGGTCAGAATACAGAAATAAGAACATGCCTTTTATTTGTTATTCAAGCTCGAAACGAACATTCTAAATGCGCATTTAGAGAGTTTTGGTCCGTTTAAAAATCTGTAAAAAATTGGGGTACTTAAAAGCATCGGGAGGCATCATATATTTCAAATTAGACACGAGGAAGTCAATATTGAGCAAGTTATGGCTGTTTTAAATTCAAATAAAACCGTTAACCCGTACCGGTCCAGCTTTTGACCCGTACCGGTCAATTTTCGTTAGCTGCGTATACCAAGGGTGGTATAGATAGTATTAGGAAAAATCCTAACTCAAAGTTTCTGTTCTCTCGCAATCCAGAGCAAACCACTCGCCGGGCAAGCATTCTTTAAAAACGTGAAGTTTTTACCATGTTGAGCAGTTTTGAAAATTGTCCAATTTGAACCATCGCCTTGTATATTTCTGTAACTGCCCCCCCCCCCTTGACACTCGAGTGTAAAAATCCTTTCCACACTGTCAATGGTTTACCAAAATAGTTCATGTCAGGAAGGGGGATGGGTGAGTGTGGAGAACAATCACTGACTGCGATTTATATGATTGAACATTATACACTTATCATAGATTCGTAAAGAATAGTTTTAAAATAAACAGCTTGTTTAATGATTGGAGTGATGTATGCATAGAAGAATGACACTGGTTTTGAAATATCTTAATTATCCCATTGAATGAAGCCATCCGTCCCTCTGTCCACTCTTAACTCATACTAGTGGACTGATTTGATTTAAAGGAGAAGTCTCGGTGTAGAACGTGTACACACTAATGGGAACGAATTTTACTCATTTCTATTTAGGATTCGTTCATATACTAGCGGGGCTTTAGAGCATTTACAAACGCACGAATTGTATTGTTTTAAGGCAACTTTTATGAAATATAATGTATTTAAAGCTGATTAATTTTAGATTATATTCGGTTCAATTTTACAAATAATGAATAGTATTACAGTATATCGAAAAATATACAATGATTTACATTAAATTGCGCAGACTGCAAACAATGTACATGGTTGGCGAATTTGCATGCGCGTTCTTGATAATAAGAATTAAAGGTTGAGCTTAAAAATCAAACATTTTCTTTTTTAAACATAATAAATCTTTAAATCAAGAAAATAAAAATAAGATTGATGATTGAGCTTTTCATAGTCAACTGCGACTGTGTAGACGCATGTTTATTTACTTAGCTAATTAGATATGTAAAATTGTTAATGGCCGCAAAGGATAATACGTACATGTAAGCTGTTCGGATAAGACATTTCTATATGATTAATAACAAATCCCGGGCAGAATGTTATTCAACAGTAACTGATCTTATTGGTTATTATTCAATTTGGATAATTAATCTATTATCTATTGATGTTTATTATATAGTGTTTCTCGTTGTGTACATCTTCACAATCAATCTCTCCTTTGTTCCAGTTTCTGTTTGTTATGCAAACAGCATTCACCTTGGTTGAGTTAGCTCTGAAATAAAATTTAATGGTATTCTGTGTAACCACACTTAATCAAAATGACTGCTTTTTTCTTAAAAATGTAATCTTTGATAACTTAAATACTTTAAAGATGGCTGCTAAATTTAAAAAGGCCACAATATCCATGAAAAAATACTATTTTTGATAACCTTGATACCAGTCATAGAATTTGGTCGAAATGTTATTGCTTAATGTCTTATAACCAAAGGACTCGTGCTCAAGAAACCATTTTTAATTCGGCCACTAATTTCAAAATGGCCACCATTTTTGTAAAAAATGAAATTTCAAATACCAGTTGATGGATTTGTTTTTATTTTATATGCTGATGCCTCAGGGACACACAAAGAAGGATTTTTCAAGATGGCTGCTCAATTAAAATGGCCAACATTATTAATGAAAAAATGTAATTTTGCAGATGAGAGGCAACCATTAAGAATTTTGGCTGCAACACTAGAAATATTTGTATGGAATGAATGGGAGCTTAATTTCTGTAGTTTCAGTTGAAAATGTTAGACACTCACATTAAAGTACCACCTTCCAGAAATGTCATAGGATTAGTAAGGTAGCAGCAATTTGCATGGACATCATTGAAACATTGTCCTGTCTTTCCTTTTCTTCGTGGGCAGCCAGCTTCCAGTTTGACTTTACATGTGTTTGCTTCCTTATGTTTTTCTAAATCTTCTAAGGCAGTTGCACTCAATTCATTGCTTCCATCCCTTAATTCAAGTCCAAAAATATCTGAGTCCAATGAACCCATAAGTTCAGCTAGACTCACCATTGAGGGTATATCTTGGGACATGACACTAGCTGACATACATGCCAGAAGCAGCAAAATATTCAATTTCATTTTGATGTTGTCTTCTTATATAGGACGATGCACCTAAAACAATGTAAGCATATTATCTACAATGGGCAGAAAACATAACGAATATTATTCTAACTAATTAAAATCCAACACCAGGGAAGAATTACATTCAATTTCAAATGAGGGGTTCATGTGGGGTTGGGGGCAAAATACACCTGGATTTGACTAATTAATGGGTGCACTCATCATGGTGGATCTACTTTTAAATTTTTTATTAATTTTAATAATTGTACAAAATGTAAAAATTTGAAAGAAAAATAATCAAAAGTACTCAAGATTTTAATAATCTGTAATACAGCCATAGTTTTATTATGGAGTTGCCATTGTTTGGTAAATTCAACTTCAATTTTGATTTGGAGATAATATAACAAAAATTAGCTTAGTTAACATAGCATCAAAGAGTAGTCATCAATACAAATGGTAAATTGCATTATTGCTTGAACTAAAACTGATACAAGGATATTCAATATTATAATTCTCCAAGCCATCTGACAAATAGCAGATCTGAAGCAAACTACATTTTGTTCACTTTTGTTTATTTGAAGATTTTAGTTCATGAAGCGGTGCTCTCCCCACATTGAAATCTCTGAGGTGCAGCACCCCATGTATTTTATAAAACCAAAATGCTCCTCAATGCAATTAGATGTGCTTCCTAAAATGTTACAATAAAAGATCAGGAAATTTTATAATGGCGCACAAAAATATTAATGAATCTTAAAATGTTGCACAAAAAATTAAAAAATCAAAAAATGTTTCACAAAAAGTTAAAAAATTCTAAAATATTGCACTAAAAATAACAAAATCCTTTGGGGAGAGTACTGCAGAAGATATAATAGAAATTCCAAACTTACCTAATGCACTTGGAGTAAAGATGTACCAATTTACTTGTACAAATGCTTATAATATATCAGGTCACGTGGTGGACAGAGGTCTAGATATAATTGATTCACAATTACTTGATATAAAAACAGATAACATTTTACGAGTTTCATTTGGATGAAATATTGAAATATACATGTATCTAACTTGGTATACGAAAATCCATTCATTGCAATATTAATAGCTAGGCATTTATGATAGGGCAACCTCAAAATGATGATATTACTCTAATTTATTAGATATCTTTACTGTCAAAGGTCATTCTAGCTATATGGGGGGGGGGGGGGGTGCAATACCCCATGTTCCACAAGGTCTTGTATTTCATTTCCATGGAAATCACAATTAAGTATAGGATATCATATGATTTTGAGTGATATCATTATCCCATCGAACAAATGTGGCAACTTAAAAGCATATTACTTCTTCTGATGACAACTTAGCTAGTTAGCAACCATTTTGAAAATGATAGCCTTTCTTATGTGTGTTATTTTATGATATTTGCTATATATTTGTAAAAATGCCAGCCATTTCTGTTCGATGGGATTTGCTACGCTTTGGCGTTGCCGTTGATCTGGTTTTTATCCACAAGGTGATATCAATATGTGCGTTTGCAAAATATCATAAATATATTTACATGTTATCCTACTGATTTGACCTCAACTATGGTATGAGACAATATATTTAATTTGAGAATGTTGATTGTCATGAAAATCAATGTTTTAGTCATTTGCACCTGTAAAACACAACATGATTTCAATTTTAGTCAATTCTTCATGTTTGCCCTGTAAAGCATTTCACTTCCTTGTAGATATGCGTTGCTTAGTTAGTCTATGGAAAACATACTTTGATTTTAATTAATTATTATTAAAGAAGGTTATTAAAGACCATTTTAGTGCTTTATATGATATTGTTCAACACATATTCGTGTAGTTCACATGTTTCATTTAAATTGACATTTGAAAAAATTAATGTTCAATTCAATCAACAAGCTCTTCACTAAAAGTGTTTAAAACAAAATTTATTGGTGAATTTAGATTACCAATGATAAGCCTTCTAATTAATATTAAATCATTGCAATCTACAATACAAGCCATAAAATAGAAGTATCCTACTCGCTATGTTCGATTTTATGTTGCTATCAAACAAAGTTTAAATAGGGATATGGAGAACTTGCCCACCTGTCAGTTTGTCTGTCCAGCAAGGAGGATTGGCTCCCAGGATTGAAACTCGATATTTTCCAACAATGAAACCGTTGAAATGTCGTTATTTTCTGAAATTATAACCGACTATAAATTAAACAGTCCAAAAGATCCAAACCAATATCTCGATCATTTCTTGTGATTCAAATGTTGAAGTGAACAAAATGGCAGCTGTTTGAATTTGAATTTTGATATCATGACATCCGCATATATGGCAAAAATATCTATGTTGCATTCTGGGAGCCAATCCTTCTTGTCTGTCCAGGTAATAATTCATAAAAATGGTTGATGGATTTGGTGAAATATTTATAGATTGATACCTCAGTTTTTCAACTTGTTGGTCAGTGTTGAAGTGCAATTTGGAATTATTTCTCTGTTGAAATGCAATATAAATATTTCCTTTTCTGAAATGCAATATCAAATATCACCTCTGTTGTAGTGCAATGTCAAATAATTTCTCTGTTGAAGTGCAATATCAAATATTTTTCTGTTTTGATGCAAAATCAAATGTTTCATTTGTCATAGTGTAATATCAAACATTTCATTTGTCATAGTTGTAATATCAAATATTTCCTCTGTCATTGTGAAATACAAAATATTTCCTCTGTTGTAGTGTAATATCAAATGTATCCTCTGTAATAATGTGTTATCAAATATTTCCTCTGTTGTAGTGCAATAAGGAGGAAGAGGAGAAGGTAGATGTTAGTGTACCTCTAGCTCTCAGACCGACCAGCCAACCTTTGACCGTCATAGACACCAAACAGTAAGTACAAATACTTGAGGAATTTCAGATAGGTCATATTCTGAAATGTGAAGGAGACTGGTAAAAAGGAATAAAGTTAGGCTACAGACATACATTTAAGATGCTAAGACAGAAATACCAAAATTAGGCAGTTCAATCTTAAGAGGGTTGAGTAGAAATGAATGCACGTCTCCACAAAGCTACAGTACATGTATTATTATTATGTTGCGTTAATGTTCCCATAATCAAATGGATTTGACACAAATTCTAGAATAGTAACACAAATGAATCAATGATAAAACAATAACCAAAACACTTATAGATAAAAGTTTACTGGAGTTTTAATTGCACGTCGTAACTCAATGGTTATAGCTTAACCGTAACATGTTAATAAGTTTATATTGCATTTGAATAATTCTTGGATTCAGTATTTATTCCTTGTTTGTAGGGCATGTATCCTGATCTTTGACTCCTTAGCTGGTCCCTCCAGGTCTACAGTCATACGCACACTCAGAGAGTAAGTAAAGCTGACCCATCTGGGAGTCATAAATTCAGGGTATTACAATACTATGGGTGATATATATATAGGGTATTACAATACTATGAGTGATATATAGGGGATTACATACTATGGGTGATAGGGGATTACATACTATGGGTGATATATAGGTGATTACATACTATGGGTGATATATATAGGGGTTATGTACTGGGAGGTTTTGGATACAGGGAATATCCCGAGGGATATACAATATATTTTCCCGAGGGACCGAAGGGACCGAGGGAAGATGTATTGTGTATCCCAAAGGATATTCCATGTATCCAAACCGACCATGCATAACTGGTGTATCTCATGCTTGAGTGGGTTTAGGGTAGCTATAACCTTTTCCACCTTTTTCAAATGACAAGATATTTATATTTAAATTTTCGTAATATTTTTTTTGTTCAATACAATGAAACTGTAACATTTAAACTTAAAAAATTTAAATTTCTAAAATTAAAAAATTAAAACTTTCGATATTTAAACTTTTTTAAAATTTTGAAAAATTCCCGGGAGCGGGATGGATATATTATATCTGCCCGCATTTGGCCTGGAGCGGGACATATACAATATATCCTGCCCGCTCCTCAGATTCGATATATATTCCCGGGTGATATCTACCCCAAACCCACTCAAGTATGAGATACAGGGGATTACATACTATGAGTGATATATAGGGGATTACATACTATGGGTGATATATAGGGGATTACATACTATGGGTGATATATATAGGGGCTTACATAATATGGGTGATATATATATACATGGTATTACATACTATGGGTGATATATATAGGGGATTACATACTAAGGGGACCACAATTACATACTTTATTTAACGTTTGGTCACTTATATCCATTTCCAATTTATTAGTTTTCACTATTATCCCATGGACTCAATTTAATAAAAATGAATTGATTTCCAACATACAATGTTTCCCATGTAATAATATAAAAATATGAACTTCATAATATTTAAGAAATGTCAAGAAGTGTGATTAAAAAGTTCCTTCTTTCAGGTACTTGAGTTGTGAGTGGGACATCCGCAAGAAGGATAAGGAGGGTGCCAGGGTGTTTGACAAGGATACCATCAAGGGTTCCACCCCCAAGGTTCCCCAGCAGAGCAACTTCAGTGACTGTGGAGTTTATTTACTGCAATATGTGGAACAGCTGTTCAAGGTAAGACAATGACTAATCATTTTCATAGCACTTCATTAAGAGTTACAGGCTCATATGACCAGGGTAAATAAGTCTAATGTATGGTACAGATTTAGCACAGCAATGGGTTGATTGATTGAGTCCTGCCATCTGATTAGGCAGGGTTATTCCAGGTCAATCTTTAAATCATTAAATCAACAGACCAAACTCATAAACACCATTGGTATGTTGTTTTTGTAATAAAAGTTAAGTACAATGTACATATGTTTAGATTTAATAACTTTATTACAGTATATACCAAGTGTATATACCAAAGCAAAATTGAAAACACTATACAAACACACAATATTTCATGAAAAATATTAATAAAAGATAACTATAATATTGCAGACTCCACCCAGGACATACCCACCTCCAGGTGCCCTGCTGAAGAACTGGTTTCAGGAAGAGACTGTCAACAGGAAGAGGAAGGAGATTATTGAATTGGTAGAGACTTTAAAACAACAACAAACAGCATTAAAGGAACAATCTAAGAAAACTAGGCCTGATACCCCTGTTAGAGGGACCCCTAGTAAACGTGTAAAGACCAGCTGATGAAGCAAACTAGCTCAAATTGAGCAAATATTAATACATTAATATGGGTCAAGTTCAGTATCTAGGGATGATAATAGGAAGAAACCTATTAACCCACTTCGACCCAATAATGAATAATTCTAATTTACAATATATGGGATTTGTTTGAGAAACTATTAAAGAGCACACATTACTCAGACTAATTGTTTGCAAAATATTAATGTGAATTCTTATTAATTTGAAAATTATGTATTTTTATCATCAGTCCCATTTTTAAAATGGCATTTCAGTCATTGTAATAAATATCTCAAAATAGAAAAGCTGAGTTCCTTTTTATGTACATGTGGATTGAAGAAACCCGGAATGATTCTTATTAAAATTGATGCATTAAATTATCATTGGATGAAATACTGATCTGATCTCATGATTTTTGATTAGATATTGTCTATTAAACCATAGCCAGTTTGGCATTATACTCTAGGTATTATATACTCAGTTATTCTCAGTCTGATGAATTTCCATATAAAAGTTTCCATTTGGAGGCATTTGGGTATTACAATGTGCCATGATTTTTTATAGTCTGTGCGAAAGACTGGACTTTTATTCCAATATGGAGATTTTGGCTGAAATGTGAACAATAATGATGGTTATAATATAATTGTTCAAGTTATTTATTACATTACAATTGTAGCATCAACTTTAATAGAAGAGATAATAGATGATGAGGCCATAATGTGTAAAACATCGGCCATATAAATCTTGTACACTGTTAGACATTGCCAATTATTTTCAGATTCTCACATTGCATTCATTTTACAGTTTTACCATTTTTTAGTCATGCGCTTGACAACATCTAATTTGACATGTTTGTGCAGAATTCTTAACACAATGAGTTAGATCACAGGCTTTCAATATTTTGAATGCCCATGGTTAGATACAGAATAGACTAGATACAAAGGTTTTGCTCACATTTTGAAAGACAACATCCATCTACAATCTGACATTTTAGTTCTAAAAACTGCCATTTGATTTCGCAAATGTTAAAAATGTTTGCCATGCTTACCGTCCAAAGTATCGATTTTTGGCTACATGTTTACTTTGGTCACTTATTTTACAGCTTTCCACAAGCTGCTTGACACAATGCTTCATTTATTTACATGTAACTTTCTGCAATAGACTTAATACACATCTTCAAGAAAGTTACACATGCTTGTAAATGAATAAAACATTACTATATTAGGAGGTATTTCTTGAGATTGTACATGTGACTGTATTCACATTGAACCTTACCTTATAAGGGCTTCAGTTGGTAAATAATAAACAAGAATGATGGAAATATTAGAGATCTCTGTAAAACTGTTTCTCATTAAATACATCACTGTGTATGTTTAAGAAATGCTTTATGTTGTTGATGTTGTAATGGCACCACACCTTTGTTGTAATGTCACCACAACTTTGTTGTAATGTCAGCACAACTTTGTTGTAATGTCACCACAACTTTGTTGTAATGTCAGCACAACTTTGTTGTAATGTCACCACAACTTTGTTGTAATGTCACTACAATTTTGTTGTAAATGACATTCTGCAGGTGGCACTTGGCTTATTGACCAATTCAAATTATCTACATTTTCAGAAGTTCAAATCTATTAGGCCTACTCCAAAAGTCAGCTTAATCACAAAATACCTATTTAGGTCTTAAAAGGTAAATTTTCAAGGTTATGAGTGCCAACACTTTTCTGGAATCTGTTACCGTGACAACATATTTAATTTATTTAGATTTGACCTTTGAAAGGTCAAAAGAGTTGATTTTTCAAATTAATTTCAAGGCAGCTTTATCACAAAATATCTACGTAGGTCTGAAAGAGTAATATTTTCAAGGTCAAAGGTCAATATTTATTAAACTACAAGTAGATCACAAACAGTGTTCAGCAACATTGAAGGTCAAAAGGCTTGACCAAAACTTTTTCAAAATCATCTACCAGTTCTCAGAAGTTCAAATCTGTCTTTAGATTTGACCTTCAAAAGGTGGTGACATTTTGTCATGCTAGTGCATTCTTACTCCATGTCAGGACTAGTTTCTAAAAGTGTTGTCAGTTCTTACAGACTATTTGACATTTTGTCTAATAGCACTCAATTTGGCAAACAACACATAACTTCTGATCAAAAAGGGCTTAATTCATTGTGATAAGCTAAATTGTTGAAAAGAAATACAGTAGAACCTGTATATCTGAACACCTGGCTAATCCGAACACCTCCCAATCTGAACACTTTTTTTCGGTCCAATTTTTTCCTCCCATTGACTCCCATGTTAAAAAAACCTTGAAATGTGAACACCTCCCAATTTGAACAGTGAACAGTCTTATTTGAAAAATTCACCTGTCTAATCTGATCACTTTTCATAAAATTTCTGATGTTTCATACAAAAAGCTCAAATTTTGTCATGATATCAAAACTTTGGGAAATAATCTTGAATGGTCTCATTCATAATGGGGCTTTCCAGCATGATTAGATTCATTTGAATCAAATTTTCAAATTTCTGGAATGCCATAAGCTATGTGGTCAAAAGAACTATAAATATTTACCGAGAATGTGTTCTAATTTCTTCAGAATCCGGATTATTGCGGATGCAAAAACCTCGAAATGTGAACACCTCCTAATCTGAACGCTTTTATCCGGTCCCAATGGCGTTCGGATTAGACAGGTTTTACTGTACTTATTATCATCTTGTACATCTATAGTGACCAAAAGGAACTTATACCATGCATCTCATGTACACAAAGTGTGACAAATATGAGCTCAAGCTCGGTTGCAAGAAAACAGATCTAATAACTGAATAATAAACAAAAAGTGACTAATGGGAGGCCTGTGGTTAGCAATATAAAGATAACAATACTTCAAATTAAAATGGGTCTATTTCAAATCTCAATGTTCAAAACACAACAAGAAGCTACTGAGCCAACACCCAAAACTCATGTTCATAATCAAAAGTGAGTGAATGTCCTCTTATATAGAAATGAAAAGGAAAGACTGTATGAGGAATCACAGCTGGAATAATGTAACAACATGTTTAGTGAATGAAAATACAATGTATAATGTACATATTTGAAATCTACATGTAAAATTACATCTAGAAATGTGGTTTTAAAAAGTGTTTATCAACTTTGAAAAATTAATTTTCTTTGAAAATGTGACTTCTAGCTCGGGGAGATCCCGATCCCCATAGACCCCATGCTATAAAATCACAAAAAATGAAATATCCTTTCTTTTAGTGGACAGATAATATTTTGCTTTACTGGACATATTTTCATTTGTATAAGTATCAGGCACATAAGGGTTATATGAAAATTGAGCCACTTAAATTGATAATATTCAAGAGTAAGGGAACTTTCTTATATACCTGCCATGTTAATTGACCCGAATCAGCCACCTGGTGGTGAAACTGGTAACTACCTACTCGCATTTGGGTAATTAGTCAGAAATTTTGACTTTGAGACAGGGAAGATGCAAACAACCCACCCACATGTTTTATCTGAAATGTTTTCCTGATTTTCAAACCCTTCCACTCCCCCACTCCCCTTTTTATTATTAGCTCACATGGTGAGCTTTTGCAATCACTCATGTGTCCGTCTGTCTGTCCGTGCGTCCGTCCGTCAACAATAGTGGCACGTTTTAAAACCTCTGTCCATAGGATTCCTATTTCTGTTCAACATCAATACAGAAAACTCCCCTATGACTCCTGGTCCAAAAGCTTGCCTATTTTCAAAATGGTCGCCATTTTTGTCTAGCGAAATTCACTTTTGGCCCATTTCCTAGCTTTACAAATAATTTCAGGAGT
Source organism: Owenia fusiformis (assembly GCA_903813345.2). Taxonomy (NCBI): domain Eukaryota; kingdom Metazoa; phylum Annelida; class Polychaeta; order Sabellida; family Oweniidae; genus Owenia; species Owenia fusiformis. The sequence goes on from CAIIXF020000011.1 coordinate 8,073,321, forward strand.
CCTACATCGTGAAAAGCCATGTCACTGTAAAGATTAGTTGTATGAAATAATTTTGTTACAAATAATTGGCAAAAAATTATATCTGTTTTTATTTTCAGCCATACACTTTTACTTAAAACATTTTTGCAATCACTCATGTGTCCGTCTGTCTGTCCGTGCGTCCGTCCGTCAACAATAGTGGCACGTTTTAAAACCTCTGTCCATAGGATTCCTATTTCTGTTCAACATCAATACAGAAAACTCCCCTATTACTCCTGGTCCAAAAGCTTGCCTATTTTCAAAATGGCCGCCGTTTTTGTCTCGCGAAATTCACTTTTGGCCCATTTCCTAGCTTTACAAATAATTTCAGGTGTCCTGCATTGTAAAAAGCCATGTCTTTGTAAAGAGTAGTTGTATGAAATAATTTTGTTTCAAAAAATCGGCAAAAAATTATATCCGTTTTTTTATTTTCTGTCATTTTAGCCATCATTCACTTTTGAGCAACACCATGTGAGCCCAGTACCCACGGTACTATTTTTTTAATTTTCCTTACATCAATATGTTGTGTTTTGACACACAGTTAAAGGAATAAGTGATTCCTTTTAGATGAAGTGGAATAAAAATTAAAAAAGCAGGGATGGAAGGGGTTGAAATCAGGAAAACATTTCAGAAAAAACATGTGGGTGGTTGTTTGCATCTTCCCTGTCTCAAAGTCGAAATAATTTTATCATCTCTAGGAGTGCTTTTTCTGGAGGTAATGCATTGGTCTAACATAAGCACCTCTTTAAATCCCCAGAAAATAGCCCAAATCCAACATATGACTGTCCGATATTTGTTACGATACTTTCCCTCTTCCTTTTTAAAAATCGCTTATTGGGTACATTTTAAGAAAGACAGATTTTCTTAACGGAAATGGGACATCTCTTTATTTCCAAGTAATGTATAACCATGCCAATCTCCTTTCCATTGAACACTCGAACTATACATAAAAAGCAGGAAGATTACTTAATTTTTGAGAAAATTCCAAAATTAGTGGGTGGTAATTTTGTGTCAACCTGAATTTCATGAAGATTCCATTTTCTTCAAACTGGCCGCTAGCCTCTTCACAATATGGACTAAACCTCTAAACAATAAAACCAAATAAAATCGTGGAGCAATAGAACCTTATATAGTTTTCCTCAATCATAACAATCAGCCTTTCTCATGTATCACAATGGTTCCCTGGGGAGTATGGTCCTCTTTCTTAAAGGCCCTTATTGGCCCTGACTGTGGATACGATAATAAGGGAAAGAGTTGTATTTAGGTCACCATATAAATCAATGGAAAGTAGGACCATAATTTGACCCCTACCCTTTTACACCGTATATATTTTTGTTCTCAGAATCTATCGGTGAATTAAAATCTTTCAGGATTACTACCCCTGCTACCTAAAACTTTGTACGCTTGTTTTCAATAACACCCGTGCAAGGTTAAAGATTGTAAATCCCAAGCTGTATAATTAAGCAATATACCAGAAAACCTCCAGTTCAAGCCCTGTTTTTCAGACTGCATGATTTTCATTCGTTAATATGAGGATATAATGGATTAAATAAGAAGACGAGACAGTCAAAATATATTTTATGTAACTGAATACTTGTCTTGGGATGTCCATCAATTTAAAACGATGTGCATCCTCTATGGGTATACCTGAAAATCATATATTTGAGACGTTGCTGAAGGAATGAATTTTTACAACTAGTTGGCTGATTGTTGCATGTCAAAAAAGGACAGTTTACCCTGAAGATTACAAGCTTATAGAACTAAACAGAATCACAATTTTTTTATAAATAAATTAAAACAATATGTTTTCTTTCGAGTGAATGATAAGATGATGATAAAATTATCAGTCAAACAAAAATTATGAATAGGGACCCCATGTCAACATTTTTTTCAAAATGTTGAGCCTATCTACTCAAAAGAGGATCTTCTTTTTCTGATTTTTATTGCATGAAAAGATTATTCAACCACGCGTGTCAACAGGGAGTTTAAAACTTCTTCAAAAATAGAATGTTAATTGAAAGTCTAGTTTTGAAGACATCAATTTTCGATGATCAAAATTATTCTGAAAACAATGGATAGCATGAGTTTTCCATATGGGAAAATAACATGGGATATGTGGCTTTTAACCTTATCGCATTTCAATACCCATCCCCTTTTCAGAATTTATTAATTATGGGGCCTTGACATTTACCCAGGATACCGAAAAACTAATCAGTTCGAAAATTTTATACTAAGAATCATTCCTAAAAAATAAAAATTGATCCCTCAAACGGTTCACCTGAAAATGCGTAGACAAGACTTTACAGACAAGATTTTAGGACGGATAATCCAATATAGCAGGCTTAACATTTAGCCAAAATGCCAAAAACTAATTGATTTTCATACTAAGAACCATCCCTGAAAATATTTAATTGATTCGTCAGTTAACCTGAAAACGCGTAGACAGACAAGATTTTGAGACGGGTTAGTTCAAAACATGGCACAAATTTTTGCAGATTTATATGGCTCATACAAGTACAGGTTTTTCTCAAAAGACCTTTTCAAAATGGCCACAAGTTTCAAAATGGTTGCCATTTTATTATTAATTTAACTGTATTTTAGGCACAACATCTTTGCCATAGGGTACACCATGCCATGTGTTGTACAAAACTGTGCGGTTAGCACAAAACATGGCAACATGCCATGGCATATCGCGTGTCATAGCTAACCCTATGGCACCGTGCCATGGCCTACCCATGGCATCCCCTTTGCCACAGGCAGGACATACTTTGGAGTCAAATTCTTGCAGATTTATGCGCCTAGTGTGAGATCAAGTCCTCCACAAAAGCCGATTTCAAAAATGACTGCCGGTGTAAAAGGGTAGGAGGTCCTCTCAAATTATGGTCCTACTCTCCATTGATTTCAAAATGGTAACCATTTTAGTGTCAATTTTCCTTTCTTCAGGCACAACAACATATAAAACTGCAATATTAACATGGTTTAGATGCAAAATATTATATAGGAAATTCAATTAAAAATCTAACTTTTTAAAAATCATATTGCAGCCATTTTGAAAAATGCTGGCCACGCTATTTTACGATTTTTGCAGTATCTGGAAAATCAGGATTTTTTCACAGTCTATATGCAGTTATGATTAGTCTATCCAAATTTGACTAGCGAGCGGCAATTTTAAAAAATGCCTGTCGTTTTATTACTTCTTATGGCATAGCCTATGGTACCTCCTGTGCCATAGGCCCTAGGACACTATTTCGAGTCAAAATCTTACTGATTTTAGGCCTCGTGAGAGTACAAGTTCTGACAAAAAGCGGAAATCTGCGTTTTGAGAACTTGAACTCACGTAAGGCATATGAATCTGCAAGAATTGGCAGAACGGGTGCCATAGCTTATGCCATAACATGCATTAAAATGGTGGACATTTTTCAAAATGGCCACTCACTAGCCAAATTGTCATTAGAAAGTGAATCAATTATGCTTATGAGTAAACTAAACACGCGTATCAAATCAACATATCAACAAAATAGCTCCACTACTTTTACAGATACAGTAAAAATCGCAACCACCATTTTTCAAGACTTAGAAAACAATAAAAATGAGCTTTTGAAGAATATCATCAATTAGATTCCCTTTCATCAGTTAAATGCAATAAATACACTTTCGTTTTCTAATAAAATGTGAAACTGCTATAAAAATGAAAATGAATGTATTTATTACATATGAAATTAACACTGATTTGGTATAATAAGCGTTCTATCACATTGCAAAACAGTACCCTTTGCATTCATTTGACTTCACTTCTTAAAAGAGAGCTTACCGTTAAATATTTTCAAGACGGAAAAACTTTCTGAAACGGTCAGCTTAATAAAGTTTATGTTCATGTTATATTAATGTTTATTTTATGTGTTTGAAACGTTGTGTAAATAGAACGCAATATTCACACTAGCATGCAAAATGAACACGATTAGAAAACCACTTGGGAGATGAAATATATTTGGACCGATACCTGGCGCTTAAAACTGACACTTATTAGCGGTCGATTACAGCAATTACTCGGTGGTGTTCATTGGTCAGTCTCAACAGACCACCTTACGTCTGATCACGTGGTTAGACCCCCATGAGAACAAAGGAATTTCGGAAGTTGAAAAATGCCGATACATAAAAACGAAAATAACACAATATATCATAAAAATGCTGTTATTTGCCGTTGTTCTAGACAAAATGAATACGCAGAGCAGTGGCAGTGGTTCCAGACACAGAAAACCAAAGAAGTAAACTCCGTAAACGACAAAAATACGAATGGCGGTGTCATGCAGCACAACGACAACGGTATGGATATTTTTCTATAGTATGTATGGGTATTAGAGAGCTTTCGATAAAAGTTATTTCGAATACGTATACGCAAACTTGTACTTGAAGTTGATTTTTTAGTCAATTATAAGTCTCAGAGGAATTGAACATGGAAACCTTGAATCTTGAAATTGACATGGAAAAATGCTCAAAAAGGGGTCTTTTGGGGCAGTTCATAGGTATCGAGAAGTATATTGGGGAAGGAACTCTGGAAGCGAAGATAAGTTGTTTGCATCCTTCAGATCAAATTACAGTAAAATTTCATGTTTTGAACTACAGTCAAAACAGTAATGTTTGTGAGTACTTTGAATTTAAAAAATAAGCATTCGAATGACCATATTGAAACAGTTTATGTAAAAATAGAAACATTTATATTTATCCTAACTTTTGTTTATCTTAGTTTGTTTTCTAGTTTAGCTATCATATCTGTGTCCTAGACTATATCCTCTAGTCTGAAATTTTTGAAATTTGGATATAGACTAATCTGTGTCCTCCTATATTTTGATACTTCTCTGCTATGTTATTTTCAGAAAAATTAGCATGGCTGAAACTCCCTAAATAACAAAAGGCCACAGCTTTGCTGCACATCATACATTACTATATGAAATAAACAAAAGTTAGGATAAATATAAATGTTTCTATTTTTACATAAACTGTTTCAATATATGGTCATTTGATTGCTTATTTTTTAAATTCAAAGTACTCACAAACATTACTGTTTTGCCTATACTTTGAATCTAAAAAAGCAATCCGAAAGGACCATATTGAAACAGTAAATGTATGTAAAAAGATGTATATTTTAGTTTGTTTTGTAGTTTGGATATATGTGTGGCCTTTTATAGTTTGATGTTTCCTACCATGTAATTTTCGAAAAAATTAACATAAACTCCCGAAATTACAAAAAGCCATCAAAAGATGCAGTAAAATTTTAAATGTTTGGAACTACTTCAATTTAAAAAAAAGAAGCAATCAAATATACAAGTCCTAACAGATACACATCCCTTAAGTTTTGTATATATTTTTTTTATTTTGTAAACTCTCATCCACTGATGTATAGCCTCTTGAAAATTATCTTCTTTCTGATGGGAAATCCTCACTTCAGCAAATCCGCCAGACTGGCCTGTCATTTATATTTATGGTGAGCACTGTATCTTTCTATTTTCCATATACTCTTGCAATATAGTCAACAGTATATACAGAATACAGTATGCACGAGTCTTTAGCCAAATCACTTCGAAGAATATGCGTGACATGTCATTTGAAGTCCATGGTTACACATACACTACAGTATCCGCGTGAAAAGTCCGAACGAAATACGTTCGGTTTTTTCGGCGTTCGATATTTTGCTGTATCCACTTTGAACAGTTTTTCTATAGAAATATTTTTGCTTGCCAATAATCAGGTAAAATGCGTATTTAATTTGCAGGACATATTCTGTCATGCAAAAAGTTTTTGGGTAAGTCTTAGGCAATCACTCCACAATCGGAGGGGGACTACCAGTACTATTCAAGATCTAAATTTATTTCTCAAGTCACATTTTTTATTTAGGCTAGACTAAATTAGGCCTAGATCTACATGTACATGTAGATCTAGCTAGTCTAGTCTAGTTGGAGTAAATTGAGTAAGGGGGGGGGGGGGTCTTTTTGATTTTGGCGGGTTTGCTTAATTCAAGTTTTTGAATCACTCCAGTTAATCTTTGGGGGTGTGGCAAACAACCAGACATCAGCCAACCCGACATCTAACTGACAAACCAATGACCAATAGGCTAAATCTAACGAACCCACTTACTATTAACTAACCCAATTTGCCTTTTAATTGCCGAGCCGTCTTATTTTTATTGATGTAAACATAATAAACTCACCTTCATTGATCTTTACACGCAGTCCTATTTCATAAATTGGTCTACTTCGCAGGATATTTATTCACAAAAGAAAAAAAGGAAATTTTTACAACAAGCGGCCATCTTGACTAAATCGCTATAGCGGAAAAAAGGCATGCTTTCAAAACGGAGAACGAGACAACGTCTATTTTAAATGAAAACGTTCAATATCTCATCGACAAGCCATTACCATTTCAATTCATGAATTATTAACAACGATTTTTAGAATATTACATAAATTTATTGAACGACTGCTTAAGATTTTACAATAGTTCACGTTTGTTCCAGACTGAATCACTTCTAGCCAAGAATTTGCTAGAGACTCAAGTAAACGATGTAGATGAAGGATCTTGTGCTAATTTCCATTTTACAGATTTTATGATGAATTCTGGGGCTTAGTTTTTTTACAGGTACTCAAAATGGCCAAAACTCTCTAGGTAATAACTTGGCTAGTAATATTGTTGTCGGATATGGTTCTATGTAGTATTAGTTAAGCCTATGGTTCATACCTTTTCAGGCCTAATTTCGAGGCTCCTTGAAAATAGTGGTTTTAAGGTCAGGTTGCACTTTGATGAAATTTCTTGACCATGTGCAATTTCAGATAAACATAACTCATACCACGCATCATCTACATCTTTCATTCTTGCACAAAAGATGCATTAGTGTACCTAAACTATTAATTGAGGGTTGACAATTCTTCAGAATGTTTGAATAACTAGAATATTCAGTGGTTTACTTTTCAAAATTGTAAAATAATTCCAACATGCACCCTGGCCTTAATGGTGAATTAATGCATTCAGTAGAAATATTGTATTGTATTGTAATCAGTTACATAGTTAACTATATACAGGTTTTACTGCATTTGTAAGAAAATATGCAATAATTTGAGGATTTCATTTGATGTTTTCATCAACCAATACTCACCAATAATTCAATTTTAAAATTTACCTTTACTAACTACTCCAGATCTAAATCGTGGGCTTAGTTTTGGGGTTTTCTTTCTTTTCAACTGAGTCATTGCTGATTTTTTCCTTAAATGTATTTTCAGGTGCATTCGTCTTACCTTGGAGAGAACAAAAAGAAAACCACAGAGGATCTACAATTTGAGCTATCTGTTTGCAAGCATTCATATCTACATACCATCTTGTTGAAGGTAACGCATAATCAGTTCTATCATTTTATGATTTTGCTCTCTGGTTCAGTACGATTATTCAATAACGCCATATTTTTTATCGTACCTAAAATGGTACGACATTGTCGCCAGCTTGACAGGTGGGCGGGCAGCAGGCAGCGTCTCACTTTCTTGTCATCGTGAATCCATGAAATTGAAAACCACTGAATGGATTTACTTCACATTTTTACAATTGTTACATCGTAAGAAGTTCTAGAGCTGATTAACTTTTCAGTGTCCATCTTGCATTCTTGCGGCCATCTTGGAAGTTTTTAGATAAATTTTGTCATCGCGATTCCAGGAAAACCACTTAGGCCTAACGGATTTGCTTTAATTTTCACACATGTTACATGGTAAGAAGTTTTAGAGCTGATTAACTTCTCGGTGGCCATCTTACATTCTGGCGGCCATCTCGGAAAATTTTAGATAAATTTTGTCATTACAATTCCAGGAAAACCACTTAATGAATTTGCTTTAAATTTTCACACATGTTACAGAAATAATTAAGTCAAACAAACTTGGAGATATTTAAACCTGCACATCGCTCCAAAACACAATATGTTGACATATATTGTTTTTACATTTTCAAGCCCTAATATAAAGTTTATGTAAATAAAAAAAAATTTGCGTAATATCAAAGAACAATCATTTAGTTAAAAAAAAAGTGGAGCAGGATTCGAACCCGGGCCTCCTGCGTGCTGAGCGAGCACTCTACCGCAAGGCCACAGAGTTATTATGAATGTTAGAATTAATTATCCCATCGAACGAAGTTCGGAGGGATATAGGGAACGCCTCCGTCCGTCCGTCCGTCCGTCCGTCCGTACGTACGTCCGTCCGTCCGTACGTACGTCCGTCCGTCTGTCCGTCCGGGCAATAACTCAAATACCGTTGGCCCGATTTTGTTCATATTTTGTACACATATACCCTATGAGGGTAGAAATTCTGCTCGAAAGCCGATTTTCAAAATGGCCGCTCATTTCAAAATGGCGGCCATTTTAGTGCCGATTTTACAGTAATTTAGGTGTAATATGTAAAACTGTAATAGCAATATGTTTTAAATGTAAAAAAATTATAAAGGACATTAATAATGCTACAAATGTAGATATTAAAGAAGCACATGGCAGCCATCTTGAAAAATGGCGGCCTTTACTCGTCATTTTACGATTTTTGCTATAACTCAAAAAATAGTGGAGCGATTTTGTTCATATTTGGTATGTGAATACTATAAGCATTGCACACTGTCTAAAGACACTTTTGGTAGAAGGCGGCCATTTTGAAAAATGGCCGCCATTTTAACATATTTTACTATAACTCGAAAAGTAGTGGAGCGATTTTGTTCATATTTGGTATGTGAATACTATAAGCATGGCACACTGTCCTATGACACTTTTGGTAGAAGGCGGCCATTTTGAAAAAAAATTTGAAAAATGGCCGCCATTTTAATGTATTTTACTATAACTCGAAAAGTAGTGGAGTGATTTTTTCATATTTGGTATGTGAATACTATAAGCATGGCTAACTGTCTATTTCTAATGACACTTTTGGTAGACAGTGGCCATTTTGAAAAATGGCCGCCATTTTAACGTATTTTACTATAACTCGAAAAGTAGTGGAGCGATTTTGTTCATATTTGATATGTATATACTTTAAGCATGGCACATTGTCTAATAAAACTTTGGGGCGTAGTCGGCCATTTTGAAAAATGGCCACCATTTTTATGTGTGTTATTTTACAAGTACGTGTGCGATTTTTCAAAAATTTTAGAGGTGGCTACTTAAAAGCATATTATTTCTTCTGATGACAACTTGGCTAGTGAGCAACCATTTTGAAAATGGTGGCCTTTCTGGTGTGTTGTTTTATGATATTTGCTATTCGTTTGTAAAAATGCCAGCCATTTCTGTTCGATGGGATTCGCTACGCTTTGGCGTTGCCGTTCTTCTGGTTAAACACTACTTAGGTTGGATGCTATAATTCGAAAGTGACGTCACGTTCTTAATTAAGGAACCTTTCCAAAATCATATCGTCGTCACCAATCGAAGCAATTCAATGAACAATCTTTAATATGACACATTTATCGTAAGTATTTATACACAAGATTTGCCCCATTTGTTCATCATTCTATAATCTTTCATTAAGCTCAAAATGATAAAGTTCACCCCCAAAACAACCCAAGATTGTGTGCTGGAGTGATGTGCATGTTTAACTAGCAATCAACCCATCAACACACTTTTTCAAAGATGTTGACCCCATTTTCACCAAAAATGCAATCATTTCTTACAATGTTTAATGCATTTACTATTCTTTTTGAAAATCATCTACAAGTTCAAAGCTGACATTAGTTTTAGCATTTGACCTTTACTTGACCTTCAGTGACCTTCGAAAGTTCAAAAAAGTTGATTTTTCAAATTGACTTTTGGATGTAAATTTTGGTCAGCTTAATCACAAAATACCTTACTGAGCTCTGAATAAGTAAAATTTTCAAGGTCAGAGGTCATCAAACTAGGTCACACAACTGTGCTATCTGAGTTTCTCAAAGTTTGAGACTACAAATACAAATCAATATTTTTGTTTGAAAGTCTGGATATATACTCCTCTGAAGGTTCCAAACTGTGTGAGCAAAGGACAGTGGTTCCTTCATTCCCTCTTCAAATTAAACTGGTGGGAAATTCAAAAATTTGATTGAATATGTTTCTAAAATATAATTTTCTTTTTAATTCTTCATGGGTCTTAAGTTATTTCTTCTTTGTATGTCATACATGTTGCCATTGGCGTTTTTTAGCTCACATGGGCTTTTGCAATCACTCACTTGTCTGTCTGTCTGTCCGTCTGTCCGTCCGTCCGTCCTCCATCCATCCGTCCGTCCTTCCGTCTGTCTGTCCGTCAACAATAGTGGCACGTTTTAAAACCTCTGTCGATAGGATTCCTGTTTTAAGTTATTTCTGTTCAACATCAATACAGAAAACTCCCCTAACACTCCTGGTTCAAAAGCTCTCCTATTTTTAAAATGGCTGCCACTTTTGTTTCGCGAAATTCACTTTTGACCCATTTCCTAGCTTTACAAATAATTTCGGGTGTCCTACATTGTAAAAATCCATGTCAATGTAAAGGGTATAGATATATGAAATAATTTTGTTACAAAAAAAAACAGCGAAAAATTATATCCATTTTTTTATTTTCAGCCATTTTAGTTAACATTGATTTGTCTATCTGACTTGCGAAAATCCACTTTCCATCAATAACAGTGGCACGTTTTAAAACCTCTGTCGATAGGATTCCTGTCTTAAGTTATTTCAGTTCAACATCAATACAGAAAACTCCCCTATGACTCTTGGTTCAAAAGCTCGCCTATTTTCAAAATGGTCGCCATTTTTGTCTCGCAAAATTCACTTTTGGCCCATTTCCTAGCTTTACAAATAATTTCAAGTGTCCTGCATTGTAAAAAGCCATGTCACTGTAAAGAGTAGTTGTATGAAATAATTTTGTTACAAAAAATTGGCAAAATATTATTTCCGTTTTTTTTATTTGCAGCCATTTTAGTTAACATTGATTCTTCCATCTGTCTCGCGAAATCCTCTTTTGGACCATTTGCTTAAAACCTCTGTCGATAGGATTCCAGTTTCAAGTTATTTTTGTTCAACATCAATACAAAAAAAACCCTATGACTCCTGGTTCAAAAGCTTGCCTGATTTCAAAATGGTTGCCATTTTTGTCTCGCGAAATTCAATTTTGGCCCATTTCCTAGCCTTACAAATAATTTCAGGTGTCTTGCATTGCAAAAAGCCATGTCACTGTAAAGGGTAGTTGTGTGAAATAATTTTGTTACAAATAATTGGCAAAAAATTATATCCATTTTTTTTCAGCCATTTTACTTAACACCGATTTGTCCATCTGTCTCTCAGTCAGTCCAAAATAGTGGCAAGTGGCTTGAAATAATTTTGTTACAAAAAATCAGCAAAAAATTATATCCGTTTTTTTTATTTTCTGTCATTTTAGCCATCATTTACTTTTGAGCAACACCATGTGAGCCCAGTACCCACGGTACTAATTTTTTCTTTAATGACTGATTTTTTTTGTTAGGATACTCATTCTGACTCTTAGCAGGGGGTTAATTCTGCATCAAAACTCATGAAAAAGTAAATATTCTTATAAAATATAACTAGGACAGTAATAAAAACCATATTTCACAATATGGGACCAAAAGGGCATTAGGTTGGTAAAGCACGTGGCTTTCTCTTTGGTACAAGGCGGTCATAATCACGATAAGTAAAAGAGACCGTCTTGGGCAAGGCTATCACACATGTTACATGGTAAGAAGTTCTTGAGCTGATTAACTTTTCGGCAGCCATCTCACATTCTAGCGGCCATCTTGGAAGTTTTTAGAGAAATCTTGTCGTCGCAATTCCAGGAAAACAACGGCTTTGATTTAAATTTTCATACATGTTACGTGGAGCTGATTAACTTTTTGGATGGCCATCTTGCATTCTGGCGGCCTCCTTGGAACTTTTTAGACAAATCTTGTCATCGCAATTCCAGGAAAACCACTTAAGGGATTTGCTTTAAATTTTCACACATGTTACATGGTAAGAAGTTCTAGAGCTCATTAACTTTTCGACAGCCATCTTGCATTCTGGTGGCCATCTTGGAAGATTTTAGATAAATCTTCATCGCGATTCCAGGAAAACCACTTTACGATTTACTTCAAATTTTCACACATATTACATGGTAAGAAGTTCTAGAGCTGATTAACTTTTCGGCGACCATCTTGCATTCTGGTGGCCATCTTAAAGATTTTAGATATATCTTTTCATAGCGATTCCAGGAAAATAACTTTACGGATTTGCTTTAAATTTTCACACATGTTTCATAGTAAAAGTTCAAGAAATTATCCCATCGAACAAAGTTCGGAGGGATATAAGGAACGCCTCTGTCCATCCGTGCGTCCGTCCATCCGTGCGTCCGTGCGTCCATACGTGCGTCCGTCCGTCCGTACGTGCGTCCGTAAGCGAGTCCGGATGCGCGTCCGTACGCGCGTCCGTTTGTCCGTCCTCTGGCAATAACTCAAATACCGTTGGCTAGAATTTGTTCATATTTTGTACATATATACCCTATGGGTATGGGTGATTTTCAAAATGGCCGCTTATTTTAAAATGGCGGCCATTTTAGTGCCTATTTTAAAGTAATTTAGGTGCAATATGTAAAAATGTAATAGCAATACGTTTTAAATGTAAAAAAATTAAATTGGACATAATAAAGCTAGAAATGTAGATATTAAAGAAGCACATGGCAGCCATCTTGAAAATTGGCTTCCTTTACTCTTTATTTTTTTTATTTTTGCTGTAATTAGAAAACTAGTAAAGCGATATTGTTAATATTTGGTATGTGAATACTATAAGCATGGCACACTGTCTAATGACACTTTTGGTAGAAGGCGGCCATTTTGAAAAATGGCGACCATTTTAACGTATTTTACTATAACTCGAAAAGTAGTGGAGCGATTTTGTTCATATTTGGTATGTGAATACTATAAACATGGCACACTGTCTAGAGACACTTTTGTTAGAAGGTGGCCATTTTTCAAAATGGCCGCAATTTTAACGTATTTTACTAAAACTCAAAAAGTAGTGGAGCGACTTTGTTCATATTTGGTATGTGAATACTATAGAGTATGGCACACTGTCTATTGTCTAATGACACATTTGGTAGAAGGCGGCTATTTTGAAAAATGGCCGCCATTTTAAAGTATTTTACTATAACACGAAAAGTAGTGGAGCGATTTTGTTCATATTTAGTATGTGAATACTATAAGCATGGCACACTGTCTAATCACACTTTTGGTAGAAGCTAGGGCCATTTTGAAAAATGGCTCCCATATTTGCTATATACTTTGTTTGTAAATATGCCAGTCATGGCTGTTCGATGGGATTTTCTACGCTTTGGCATTGCTGTTGTCTAGTTAACTTTTGGCGGCCATCTCGCATTCTGGCAGCCATCTTAGATCTTTTTAGATAAATCATATCATCGCGATTCCAGATTCCGATTTCTCACATCTCACATTCTAGCGGCCATCTCACATTCTAGCGGCCATCTTGGAAGTTTTTAGAGAAATCTTGTCATCACGATTCCAGGAAAACCACTTGATGGATTTATTTCAAATTTTCGCACTTGTTGCATGGTAAAAAGTTCTAAAGCTGATTAACTTTTTGGTGGTCATCTGGCTGCCTTGGAAGTTTTTAGATAAATCTTGTCATCGAGATTCCAGGAAAACCACTCTACGGAGTTACTTCGAATTTTCATACATTGATGTCCTAGAGCTCCTTTCTTTCTGGCCATCTTAGATTATGGTGGCCATCTTGGAAGTTTTTTGATAAATCTTAACATCGCGATTCTACACTGCTATGTTTCAGGTATGACCTTGTTCACCCTGTGCCTTGTTCCAATTGTTGACATTATAATTCCATTGTTGGCAGGGATATGTTCGTCAAACATTTTTTCTATAGAAAAGCCCTGATTAATGACTGCATCGATTTCATTCAATGTACCATGAAGCCATGTTTCATTTTTAAATCACCACCAAGAAGTGGTGACATATTGTTATTGTCTCCGTTTTTGTGGCGTCTGTTGGTGATCGGCAGGCGGCGGTTGGCAGTTGGCATAAATTGAAAATTGAAATTGACTTGATAAGAACTCAGAGAGGATCAATCATTCTAAGTGTCATTATAAAAAATTTGAAAAGGCAGTGTTTGAACATCCGTTAAATTCTGTTATGGATAAACTATGATTACTGGCTCTAAGGATAAATAATAGCTGAGGACCTTGGCCCGAGTCTATTAGTTCTCCTCAGATCCATTATTAGCTCACATGGTGAGCTATTGAAATCACTCACTTGTCCATCTGTCCATCCGTCAGTCTGTCCGTCCATCTGTTTGTCAACAATTGGCCTGTTTCAAAACCTCTGTGAATAGGATTCCCGTTTTAAGTTATAAGTGAATGGCCACTTCCGCAAGCCAAGACAACTCTAATTTATACCTCAAAAGAAACATTATTACCGTGGACACAGTTTAGTGTTGACTGTTGAAATTACTATGGGCCTTCTATTTAATATCATGGTAATTTTTTCCTATTGTATATGAATTTCAGATGCACTACTCTTACCTTGAAGATAAAAATGTCTGTCCTTTCCGAGAAGTCAGAGAATAACAACAATATGCAGTATCTATCCCCAGCGCCTATATCTGCATACGATATTGTTATTCTGGTGGTGTCTCTCAGTGTGACTGACTGAATGAGTGATTGTCCAGCATAGGAAGGATGTCTCTAGGATTCTGTTCAAGTAGGTACAGTATTTTTATTTCCTTATTTACAGTATTTCTTAGCCTTGCCCAAGTCAGTATTTTTTACTTGATCTTGATCTTGAATTACTAACGCCTTGTACAATCTAATGCGTCATTGCTGATATTATGATAAGTTATTCAGCGGTTTCGTGATATTCATAATTTCCTTGCTGTCAGGGTTATCCTGAAACTGTATTGATTGGCAGATTGCGTGGCGTGTCCAATCAAAATTTTATCAGGTTTACCTGCATAAACTAAGCAAACTACCCATCTTTGACTTTGAATTTTCAATAATCTGATCGAGTATTTTTTCAGAATTACAATACATTCTGGAATTAAATGTACATTGGAATGTAAGCAGGCATTAATATAAACTAAATCCTGCGATTTAATGTTGATTAAAACTGAATTCGCGATGAAAATGCACAAAGACCTAGTCCATATAGTTGTCGATATGATTCAGTGATTGATCGGAATCTCGGCGTAGATTGAAGCTATCATGTTTCAGCAAACTTTTCAACGTTTCTTGTTGAAATCTTCTCACCTCCGGGTATCCGATCTATGCTCCCACATCCACTAAACTCTGATTCATATTTATCTGGTAAAATATTTGTATTTTCATAATGAATTGTGCAAGATTTGTTCGTGAAAAGTGTATTTGTTTTGACTGTACATATTAATGAGCTAACGCTGCATGGCGCGGTCATTGATTGGTCAAATTTACCGACATAAACATTCAGTAGGTAAAGAATATGGCTTTCTCATTGGTACAAGGTGGTCATAATAGAAATCAAGATGAGTTAAAGAGAATGAGTTGAGCAAGGCTAAGTATTTCTTTCAGATCTACAGAATGTACCTTTAGCTTTGATCAGCTAACTACAGAGGTGTCACAGATACCCGATTTTGTTCTGTTACGCAGAACTAGGCTCTCGGGTAGGAATGAAAATTTCCAATTAACATGCGTGACATATAGGGGATTTGCGTGACAAATCCGAACAAATTGCGTTCGGTTTTTTTACCGTATCGTAAACATATTTTGAAAAATTTTCTACAGAAATATTTTTGCTTGACAATTACCAGGTAAAATGCGTATTTGCGTGACATTTTCTGTCACGCAAAAAAACTGGCGTGACTTCAAATTCTTCAGCAAATGCGTGACAAATACGCAAATTGCGGGATAGTTGACAGGCCTGCAGATAGACCTAGTCCATCAACTTATTTATACGTACTAAATATGCTGAGGGTTTATCTTTCTTGAGTATCATGATTTGCGACTTTGCACTGATCATGGATCATGAAAGGGTTTGTGTAAAAAACCGGGTGACCGGGTAACCGGTTGACCGGGTACTTAACGTTCCTAGCAGGGTTAGGAATTTTTTTATTTATAACGTTGGACGATACATGTACGTTCGACGTCACGTTTGAGGTTATTTCACATCGTATTGACGTAAGAACGTTTTGACAACGTTAACTTTTAACGTTAAAATAACGTCGGTAATGAACCGATTTAGTGAGAACAAAGTTTTTGTCATGTTTTTTTCCACCAACAAATATTTTGATATTAAAAGCCCGTTTTGACAACGTTGAATTTTAACGTTTGAGTTACGTCACATATGGACCAATGTAGTAAAAAATCAAACGTTCCTGTTTGTTATGTTTTCCACACTAACAAACTTTACAGACACGTTACAGCAAGTTCTTTTTATACCATCAATAAGTGTCTTATGTTTACGTTGCCTTGATGTGTAAAGAGCGAAAATGTGCAACGTCTTCTAGGAACTTATATGCTAGGCCTACTTATGAGCAACGTGACATGGACGACACTGTTTGCTGGATCGATTATTTTAAAAGGCTCTGTCTCGTATAGGGTAAAGATATCGAACAGAAGTGCACTCGGTAGGCTAAGTCTGTCAAGTCAATTGGCTACTATATATCGGGGGAAATGTGGAACTTTGAAAGTTGGTAACCCTGCTAGGAATGTTAGGTACCCGGTCGACTGGGTACCCGGTTACCCTGTTTTCTACACAAACCCATCATGAAACCCGAGAAACAATGTATTTAGACACTTCGAATGACAGAAAAATCCATGTTTGGAAATATTGCGGTAATCTCGCGATCGGGGGTTAGGTTCAGCAGGACCTAAACCCCGAGAGTGCCTTCAAAGATGTGAGGGTCTAATAACAGATGCTCAAGGTGAATTGATCTGATCAATTGGTGAATTGATTGTTTTTCGTCCCAGTTCGAATGGGAGATGTACTTCTTGGACACGTAGATCTAATTTTTTATTTGCTGTACAAGCTAGATAGTCATTGTTCATAGATTCACAAAATTATGTAGCCTAGTTTTGTTGCAAACGACTACAGGCCCGTAAGACACTTTTCTCCAAGGGGGGTGCGGTTTTAAGCTTACTAAAGAGAATATAAAATTGTCAAAGGGGGGGGGGGGCTCAGTTACTCCCTATATTGGTTTGGAATTAACAAATGCAACTTTCAATTGTTTTGTGGGGGGTGTGAGTAGTGGTCCACTCCCCCTAGAATATTTTACAGTTTTGAGACGCTATTTGGTGCTCTCTGGGCACTTTCAAAGTGTAAGTTTCCAAGAAGTACGCCACCACCACGGGAATAAGAGTTGAGCGAATAAAAAACCGAGCATTCAGGGGGTTTTGGGGGTTAACCCCCGGGAAAATTGTGAAATTTGGTTGTATTTGGAGCGAATTTGCAACCATCTGGTACACCTGTGAGTTATGAGCCAATAAGAAAAATGTGATTTTTTTTTCAAATTCTTTTGGGGGTGTCAAAGAGGATGAGAGGATGAAGTGGGGTGGGGTGCCAGGAGGGGAGCAAGGGGTTGTCCCCCAGAAACATTGACTATATCAAGGTGCTATTTGATGATGTCTGGGCACTTAAAAAATGTCTGAGACAATACATGAAATTCAGAATATTTTCTTTTGTTTTGTGGGGGATGTGAGGGGTGGCTAACTCTCCTAGAAATTTTTACAATTTAAAGATGATATTTGGTGCTTCTGGGCACTTTTAAAGTGTATAAGTCAATAAAAACAATCACAATTTTTTTCAAATTTTGGGGGTGTCAAAGGGAGGGGGGTGCCAGAGGGGGAGATGGGGCTGGGGTCCCAGAGGGGGAGCAAGTGTTTGTCCCCCATATCAAAATTTACAATATCAAGGTGCTATTCGATGAAGTTTGGGCTCTTTAAAAGTGTCTGTGCCTAAAAGTGCCTATTTCCCAAGAAAAATTTACAATTTTAAGATGCTATTTGGTGCTTTCTTGGCACTTTCAAAAGGTATGAGTCAATAAAAATTTTTGAAAAATCTCAATTTTTTTTGGAGGGTGGGGGTGTTAAGGGGGGGGGGGGGCTGCCAGAGGGGGAGGTGAAGTGGGGATGCCAGAGGGCGAGTAAGTGTAAGTCTTCCAGTATCATTAACTTTATCAAGGAGCTATTTGATGGTGTCTGGGCAATTTAAAAGTGTCTGACACAATACATAAAACAAATTCAGAACTTTTCCACTGTTTTGTTTGGGGTGTGAGGGGTGGCCCACTCTCCCTAGAAAATTTTACAATTTTACGACGCTATTTGGTGCTTTCTGGACACTTTCAAAGTGTATGAGTCAATTAAAGAATTTGAGAAAATCACAATTTTTTTTTTGGGGGGGGGGGGTCAACGGGGGTGGGGGGTGCCTGAGGGGGGGGGGTATGCAAGTGCAAGATGCAAGAGGGGGAGCAATTCCCCCAGAAACACTAACTATATCAAGGAGCTATTTGATGATGTCTGGGCACTTTAAAAGTGTCTGAGACAAAACACTAAAATAAATTTAGAACTTTTCCATTGTTTTGTGGGGGGTGTGAGGGGTGGCCAATACCCCTAGAAAATTTTACAATTTTAAGATGCTATTTGGTGCTTTCTGGGTACTTTCAAAGTGTATGAGTCAATGAAAAAAAATTTAAAATTCTTTTTTTTTTAATTTAAAATTTTATTTTTTTTAAATTTATTTTGGGGGGTGACAAAGGGGGGTGCGGTCGCACCCATCGCACCCCCCCCATCTGACGGCCCTGGACTAGATCTTGTCCTACAATATATGGGGCAAGTAAGAGTATAATACACATAGTCACTTTGTTCCGTCCAAATTGTTCCATTCCGAAGTCAAATGTCCCGAACCAAACCGTTCCGACTTTTTTTGTGCCATGACACCTCTAGCTAACAATTATCTGGGCCACAAACTGTCAAGATACAAACTGGAAGACAGACCGCTCATTGGAAGCAAAGCTGCCCTATGAAAGATGATCTACTCACTGCAATATGATCCACCCGCTGGAGGATTAGCCACCCACTTGAAATCAAGCTACAAACTGGAAGCCAAACCACCCATTGGAAGCCAATTGCCATCTGAATGACAGTCTATCCAAATGAAAATCCATCCACTGGAATATGATTCAACCTCTGGAAGTTAAGCCACCCAGTGGAAGATGAGCAACCTCCTAAGTTAAGGAATCTTAGTCCTTCTATATTGGGTCATCTGTCAGCTAGACATGCTTTCCATCTGTGGTGGTGGAAGGTCTGTACAAACTTGTACGGAAAGTGGAACACCTTCCAGTTTGATTGATCTGGCTATTGGCCAACCACGATAACCTCAGTTGGGATACAGTAGGCATTCAACCTAGAGGGTATATCAAAATACCATTAAGGTATGGCACAAAGGGCAACATACTGAAAACGCAAATCATAAAATAACCCCTAAAAATATATATATATCATATGATAAATTGAACCTTGTTAAATGTGTTCTGAACAATAGTACCATGATCACCCTAATTGAAGTAGCTTTAACATTACTGTAGCTTTAATCAACCTCGGTATTCAACCTAGATACTTTGTCAAAACATCATTAAAGAGAAGGTGGAACACAAAGAGCAACAGTTGGAAATACAAAATCTAAATTCAAGCTTAATCTAGTTGCGACTTTCTTTGCATTATATTTTCTTTGGCATTGTCAAAAAATTAAAACAATGACATACTGACATAATGGTCTTATTATCCCATCGAACGAAGTTCGGAGGGATATAGGGAACGCCTCCGTCCATCCGTCCGTCCGTCTGTCCATCCGTCCGTCTGTCCATCCGTCCGTCTGTCCATCCGTCTGTCCGTCCGTCCATCCGTCCGTCTGTCCATCCGTCCGTCTGTCCGTCCGTTCGTACATCCGTCTGTCTGTCTGTCTGTCTGTCTGTCTGTCTGTCTGTCTGTCTGTCTGTCTGTCCGTCAACAATAGTGGCACGTTATAAAACCTCTGTCGATAGGATTCCTGTTTTAAGTTATTTCTGTTCAACATCAATACAGAAAACTCCCCTATGACTCCTGGTTCAAAAGCTCGCCTATTTTCAAAATGGCCGTCACTTTTGTCTCGCGAAATTCACTTTTGACCCATTTCCTAGCTTTACAAATAATTTCAAGTGTCCTACATTGTAAAGATTCATGTCAATGTAAAGAGTAGATGTATGAAATAATTTTGTTACGAAAAATCGGCGAAAAATTATATCCATTTTTTTTATTTTTCAGCCATTTAAGTTAATATGGATTTGTCCATCTGTCTCGCAAAATCCACTTTTGGACCATTTACCTTAAACTCTCTGTCGATAGGATTCCCGTTTTAAGTTAATTTTGTTCAACATCAATACAAAAAACTCTCCTATGACTCTTGGTTCAAAAGCTTGCCTATTTTCAAAATGGTCGCCATTCTTGTTTCGCGAAATTCACTTTTTGCCCATTTCCTAGCTTTACAAATAATTTCAGCTGTCCTGCATTGTAAAAAGCCATGTCACTGTAAAGAGTAGTTGTATGAAATAATTTTGTTACAAAAAATCAGCGAAATATTATATCCGTTTTTTTATTTTCAGCCATTTTAGTTTACATTGAATTGTCCATCTGTCTCGCGAAATCCTCGTTTGGACCATTTGCTTAAAATCTCTGTCGATAGGATTCCAGTTTCAAATTATTTTGGTTCAACATCAATACAAAAAACTCCCCTATGACTCCTGGTTCAAAAGCTTGCCTGATTTCAAAATGGTTGCCATTTTTGTCTCGCAAAATTCAATTTTGGCCCATTTCCTAGCTTTACAAATAATTTCAGGTGTCTTGCATTGCAAAAAGTCATGTCACTGTAAAGAGTAGTTGTATGAAATAATTTTGTTACAAATAATTGGCAAAAAATTATATCCGTTTTTTTCAGCCATTTTACTTAACATCGATTTGTCCATCTGTCTCTCCGTCAGTCCAAAATAGTGGCAAGTGGCTTGAACTAATTTTGTTACAGAAAATCAGCAAAAAATTATATCCATTTTTTCTGCCATTTTACTTCACTGGAAAGAGTAGTTGTATGAAATAATTTTGTTACAAATAATTGGCAAAAAATTATATCCGTTTTTTTTCAGCCATTTTACTTAACATCGATTTGTCCATCTGTCTCTCAATCAGTCCAAAATAGTGGCAAGTGGCTTGAACTAATTTTGTTTCAAAAAATCAGCAAAAAATTATATCCGTTTTTTTCTGTCACCATGTGAGCCCAGTACCCACGGTACTAATTTTTTATTATAAATCTGCTATTCTAAAACCTATGTTCATCAGGACATAGTTTTCGCTATCACATGGTAGAATCAAATAATCTCCACCGAATGGATGTATGAAACTATAAAACAATGCAGATTTATGTCTTAAAATATGGACTCCCAAGTTATATGATGCAATGTTGAAAGGCATGCAATTTGTTAGTGTTTCAAACTGCTTGCATAGTATGCACACAGTTGGGATATGGCATCCTGATAACTATTCATTGAAAAAGCTGATGACGCTACATGGGGATAAAGTGGTGTGGGTGTTGCACAAGAATTTCACTTGTGTGTGTATACTCATAATATGAGTCAATAGCAGGCGATTTCAGGTTATTGCATTGGTAAGCGCCCTAGTCAAGTACAATGCTTCTGAGAGCTTTACTGACTTTTCCTATTTTTATGTACTTTCAGATGCTCTCCTCTGACCTTGGAGATGTAAAGCTCTGTCTTGTCTGAGAAATGTTGGATAGGAACTACAATCTGAACGGTCTGACTGCAGCATTTGTATCCGCACTCCACATTGTTGACTACTTCTGGTGATGTCTTTATGCGACTCATATAGCATTGTTGAGGATGGGACATGTCTCTAGGATCCTGTTCAAGTAAGTACAGTATTTCATTTCCTAATGTTCAGTATTTCTTTCAGATTTACCTTTAGCCTGGAGTTTAGAAGCCCACTAGAATCTGAACCACAAACCGGAATCTAAGCTGGCCTCTGGAAGACCAAGGCATCTGCTGGAAGATGAGCAACAAATGGAAGCCAAGCCATCAATTGGAAGTCAAGCCAAGATGGTCATCCTTAAGGAAGTCAAGCCAAGATGGTCATCCTACAGGAAGTCAAGCTGCCCTCTGGAAGATGAGTCCCTTGCTGACAGATGAGTCACCTGCTGGAAGATGAGTCAGCTGCTGGAAGATGAGTCACCTGCTGGAAGATGAGTCACCTGCTGGAAGATGAGTCACCTGCTGGAAGATGAGTCACCTGCTGGAAGATAGCCACCTGCTGGAAGATAGCCACCTGCTGGAAGATAGCCACCTGCTGGAAGATAGCCACCTGCTGGAAGATAGCCCCCTGCTGGAAGATGAGCCACCTGCTGGAAGATGAGCCACCTGCTGGAAGATAGCCACCTGCTGGAAGATAGCCACCTGCTGGAAGATGAGCCACCTGCTGGAAGATGAGCCACCTGCTGGAAGATAGCCACCTGCTGGAAGATGAGCCACAAATAAGCATCAAGCCACAAATGGAAACCTAGCCACCCATAAGCATCAAGTCACAAATGGAAACCTAGCCAATCCAAGTGAAGGTGACCTACCTACTGAAAACCAAGCCGCCCTCTGGAAGATTAATCACCTGCTGGAGTGTGAGCCACACATGGGAAGCCAAGCCAAGATGACCTGTACACTGGAAACTACTCTAACACGACCCCTGATGTGTTGCAATGTTCCTGTCACCCAAGTTAAGTAATCTTGATTTTTTATGTTGTATTTTTTATGTTGTATTTTTTATGTCATTTAAAGGGTCATCTCCAGCTAGACAATAATTTCCATCTATGGGTTGGGAGGCAGGTTCTTCTCGTTTAGTGGGGCACCTTCCATTTTGAATGAACCGGTGGATTTTGCTGGCCAGCCCATTATTCTGGAGTGGAGGAATGTGGAGTCTGCTATGAAGCTGGATGGCTGAACATGTCTTAACACGAGATCAAGTATTGGGAGGCCTTCCTTTGTTCATGTTTTATGTTGTCCCGATTGATTTTGAGGAATATCTAAGAATGGCATCGTTGAGCATGAGTCATTCTGATCCATTGCATTGAGAGCTCTGGCTTACTTGATCATACCATTTGATGTTCCTTGTGGTATCTCCACTGTGATTCTGATGATCAGTGTCTATCAATCTCTAGATGCATGGGTTTCAGGTATCAATTCCTTGTAAGTCCCAACCCAACAGTTTCCATTGTTGGACTCTTATTGTTGAACTTGGTTCTTGTTTCGCCTATATTCTGATGGCCGATGAAAGCCACAGTTACTCGTTAGTAAACGTGGTCGACCTGCACCCACCAGGATGTAGGTCAATGTATTGCTGTGGTGCCGGTGTGCATTCGATAGTTCCCGAGGGGTCTCGGTGAATTCTGGTGATGGTCCACTCATTTTTGCTTTCAAGCATCAGTGTCGATTAGTTGGCTATGACGAGTATAGTGTGATTCTTAAGATCTTGTGAGGAGGCAGCTAGGGTTCACGTGGTTACTGTACAGGAACGGCATTGGAGTTGATACATGTTACCCTTGTACTCTTTAGGTAGGTAGACATTGCTTATCAGTGTTACAGTAAAGATACTATCAGGAATTGATAGTGGTCTGGTCTTGTATTTCATCTTTTTAATGTGATGTATCCTAATGATGCATGGCCAAGGATGGCATTCTTGTAATTCTTCTTAATCTCTCTGGACAGCATACAGCATGAGCGAGGGGACGGTCACCCAATGTTTGATCTTTTGTTAAGGTGTGGTTGGCTTGAAAGCTTCCTAACAGGTTCTATGTTCTGAAATGAAAGAATAGTGGAATCCACCAATGGTTCATTTCAAAATGGAAGAGATGTGCGCCATATTTGGAAATGTTGTCTTCATATTGTTTTTATAAATTCACTTTCACCTGAGAGTTAACATACTAAGTATGTTAGTCTCAGTTTTTAGGTTTCAATTTTCAATTCTTTTTTTTGGTGCGAGCTGGAAGATGGTTCTCTGTGTTGTAGCCTATTTGTAGCCAATTTTTAGTTTTCAACTATTTTTTTCTTGTGTTGAGGTCAGTGTTAATGTGACCATGATTTGGTCCAAAAAACAATCAACTGTATAGGTATTTATGACCTAGACTCTGATTGTTTAAAGCAAATTGTTCAGGTTTTGCAAATGATAATCCCTTGCTTGCTTTGGAGTTAAGGTAGTCATTAAAACAACTTTTCTCAATATAGGTGGTTTTAAGAGAGATGCTGACTTCTACTGCTTTGGACAACAACTACTACTATTGCATAGAAGATACTAATAAATCGATTTTCTCCTTGCACAAAATCACAATTTAGCCAGAAGTATGAACTTGGCAGAAGGCACACAATGGATGCAATGCTGGAAGCAGTTTTGTATTGTCTAGATAAAATGTATTACTACCTTACTCCATCCCTCCTAATTGATTCTTTTTTTGGCAATTTGTTTACATTGTGATATTATCTGAGTATTACAGCATCTTTTTGTATTTTCAGCAAAGCAGATCTTGGGCTGCAACACCAGGAACAGTGGTCTTGTTTACATGTGTTTGGTAATTTATGTTCTGTGACTACTGGGAAAATAGTTAATATTCTATCAATTTAGTTTTGATCAATATAATAATGCTAACTTTCAAGTAACAAGTTGCCAATTAATTCAGCGGTGATAAGGTGATATATTCATAGTTCTTAGTAAAGTGTACTTACTCAGCAATGATTTGATTTTTATGTCGCCACCAAAAGTAGTAACATAATGTTACATGTATATTTCTGTGAACAAAGCTCTTTATGGATTGCGGCCAGCAATTGGTGTTCATCTACTGTAACAGATTGCATCTTTAACAAATGGCCAGTGGTGACATTTTGCATATTAATGCATTCTCTTAAAGTGATATTTAAACATACTCATATCTGAAAATGGCCATTCCAGAGAGATGGGTATATTAACTTATCACTTTAAAGGAAAAAAGTCAAATCATTGCTGACTTTTTTCCTTTTTTCTAAGTACTTTCAGGTCATTACACTTTGAACCCCAGTTGAGAAGTTACATAAAAGATAGACAATCTACGTTAGCTTTTTGCAGTGTCTGTATCTACATGGCATATTGTTACTACTAGTGATAGATCTGTTTAACTAAAGTGGCATCTTCGAGGAGGGGACAGTCTTTGGATCCTGTTTAAGTAAGTTGAATTATTTAATAATTTACAGCGCATAGGAATTAATTTTTAAAAGATGAAACATGTTTTACCAGTATTCAGTAACGTTGTATAATAGTATGCTTTTTTGGAAAACAAGACCAAAGGTAAAAAAGCTTGTTGTTGTGTGGATTACACAAAGCTTTACAAACCTCTAAATTTATCTTGATATCATTCAATGATTCTCCTTAAGATCTTACATCTCATTTGTTTTGTGGTAAGGAGCTACTTGCAAAATGTTACAACTGACTGATTAGATCTTCTTTCAAAATTGACACTTGTGTTTGGCCCTTGTTTTTTTTCTTCAATTTAAACTGAATGGAGTTAATAAACCATCAATTTTGTATATAAGCATGCATGGGCGCATGGACTGTATGATTGTAATTATGAGTTAGGCATTGTAACAAATGGCAAGGTGACAATTTGCATATTAATGCTCTTTAAAATGATGAGTAAAATATACTCATCCCTGAAAAGGTTATATCATTTTGATTTTAGACTGCAATGATGGTGGTGGGTGGAACTCAGTTATGGTTTGTGATTAAATATTCTGTGATGGCCTGCTATTACAAATTGTTTGCAATACTTTCCTTGGAGAGAACAACATCATCATACTCTGATGTGGCAGTAAACTAGACTATGGTGATGGTTGAAGCTAGTTATGTACTGATTTTACATATTGTGTGCAATCCTGACCTTGACCTTGCAGATAACCACATTATTACACTATTGTTGGCACCTCTACTGACTGTGTAACATAGACTTTTAATAGAGGTGGATTTTATGGACTCCGATACCATATGCAATCCTTACCTTGGATTGAACAACATTATCATACTCTGATGTGGCATCACTTTACTTTATTCACATTCCTTACTTTGAAGAGAGCAACATTATCATACTCTTCTGTGGTACAACTAGTGACTTTGTAACCTAGACTACAATGGTGATGGAACCTAGGTTTATTGTACAAAGACTTACCTTGGAGAGAACAACATCATCATACTCTTCTGTGGTACAACTAGTGACTTTGTAACCTAGACTACAATGGTGATGGAACCTAGGTTTATTGTACAAAGACTTACCTTGGAGAGAACAACATCAAACCTAGTGACCTTGTAACTTAGACTTAATGGTGGTGGAACTTAGTTTTATTTTGCGTAATCCTTAATCTGTTACCTAGACTATAATGTAGTTTGAAATAAGTTATGGACTGCAATGACATATTGGGTGAAATCCTTAACATGGAAAGGGACAACATTATCTGATGTGGTTGCGACACCAATGATTCTGTTAATGATGGGGTTTAATCATGTACTGCTACTAAATATTGTGCTCAATTCTTATCCTCATAATGAACATTCAACTTTATCATATTCTTCTGGGGCAGCACTTATCACTCTGTTACCTACATTAAAATGGTCATGGAACCCCTGTTAACTTAATTATTGACTGCAATTATAGATTGTGTGCAATCCTTTACTTGTAGAAAACAACATTATCACACTCTTCTGTGGCACCACTAATGACTTTGTAACCCACATGTTGTTAAGGAGTAAGATTTCTTAATTTTGTACAACCTTCAACTTGGAGAAACAACAACAACCACTTATGACTGAAATCTAGTTATGGACTGCTGTGACATATTGTGTGCAATCTTTAACAAGGAGAGAACATTATCAGAGTCTGTTGTTGTACTACAAATTGCACAAATTACAATCTTTACCTTGGAGAGAATTATCGTACCCTTATTTTGTAACAAAGACTGTAATGATGGTGATAGTTATGTGTGGCGACTTCATATTCTGTGTTGAACAAATCGTGATCTTACCAACATACTAGCAATGAGCTATATATAATGTGTGTACAATAAACATGATTTATTGAATGCTGTACTGTTTACTCCTATTTTACATATGTATTACAAACATTCTGACTTGCATGTTGATGTCTTAATGTGAATTAAAGAATTTTACAATTTGGTGCAGGTTCTATCAGGACTCATGATTGACTCATGATTGAATAATATTCCTTTATAAATAAAATTGGTCAGTTTTCTCGTGTTATTTTATTTTAAATGACTGGCAAATCCACTATCCAATAGTATTGAAGACTCAATCTGTCAACAGTTGGTATAACCTTTTTTCAATATAAATATTTTTCAGTTTTTTGAAAAATATTACTGAAATTGACCCAATTTTGGAATACCCTGCGTGCAGAGTCTAGTTAAACGAAGCTCTCTTTTAAGAAGTGTAGTCAAACGAATGCAAAGGGTAATTTTGGAACAGAATTAAGATTTGAATTGGTGATTGATAGATTACTGATCAAAATATGGAAAAACAGACACAAATCCCTAAATTTCATGAATCGCCATCGAACATACTCAATACTGTAGTTTCTAAATGGCTGAATAAAGCCGACATTATAGGACTATGCCATATACCGCAGATGAAAACGTGATACAGATTTGATTTGATTGGTCGAAAGAATCTATTCTAAATGTAAACTACGCTGGATTACCAATATACACGGGTTACAAGAGTATCCGCGTATATTGAGTATGACCGGTTCTTAGGCTACGAATATGACCTGTTTTGGAAAGTCATGAGGGGCACAGCTGCTTAAAAATGGAAAATATCATATTTGGACAGAGCAGGCTAAATTATTTAAAATATTCATGACTAATTCGTAGATCTAGCTATATATTATAAATAAGATGTGTCATCCTCTTCGGAGTTGCGTTGTGTTACACAAAAACTGATCAAAGATGCTGGAAACTAGGATTTTACGGCTTCAATCTAATATTAATACGTTTTCTCTTGATTAAGGCCCCTTGTGATATGCCTGGCATTATAAGTATACCAAGTATCATTCATTGACCAAGTAGGATAAAAAGAAAACGTTCGAAAGTGTTCATAAAAAGCAAGTACTCACCTTGTCTGTTTATAGGAACAGAAATACGGTCACACTCGTAAGCTTAGAACCGGTCATACTCAATATACGCGGATACTCTAGTATCCCGTGAATATAGTTGGCGGTTTGAGTACTAATATAAATGAACTCTGTATTGATAAAGTACGTTTATAACATGTTATTGCTGAATGATAAACCTACTCCTGAAAATATTTGAAATGTGTAAATCGTGATTGAAAGTTTACATTTGGCCATAAAAGTCACTTATGAGCTTCACGAACATAGGTTCGTTTTTTTGTTAAATTGTTTTCCTTGAAGTGTGATTTTGCATCTAACACCTACAGAAAACATCATCAAACAATACAAGTAACGTACTGGTGTATATTATTCAATTGCATAAGTTGATATATTCCACTTTTCCGTGCACCAAGATGTTTAATCGGTAATCATAATAATTTAGAGTAGCAAGTTCGTTGAATCGATGTAATTGAAAATTACGTACATGCGTATTGCGCTCTTATTGGTTAGTGTGTATGCCATATACCGCAAGTAAATAGGCCATATTCGTTGCGGAACATGACGTATATTTGTATCCTGTTTACTGCAAGGTCCCTGCAACAATGAATTTAAATTTAAATTAAAAAAAATCGCACATGATTATTGCTATTGAATGTTGACTAGATTAGTGCTGTATAATTAGTGTTTTTGTAGAAAACTGAAAACTAGTACCGATGTGAAAGGGTAGAAGGTCCCATCAAATTATGGTCCTACTCTCCATTGATTTATATGGTGACCTAATTACAATTATTTTCCTTATTATTTATACACAGTCAGGGCCGCAACGAAGGGGACCATAATCCCCAGGTACCATAATTTCTTTTACACCGGGTCGATGTAGTCTTTTATGATATGTTGAATGTCAGATGTTTTTGGAGTTTATCTGCTCCAGTGATTTTGCATTTAATCATGGAACGCTCATCACCAGACACCTCAAAACAAACATTATCCTCTTTGCCTAGCGACAAAGTAAAGGGGCATTTCTTGAGCGAGTTTTCAGATTCATAAAAATACAATTGAATAACATACTAGAAAACGTACATATAACACAATGACACGCAGTTTAGATAACAGTTAACCGTCGATACATGTATGTTATGACATGCGCAAAGGTCTATTTAGTAATATTTTCATTTCAAATATGGCGGCCAATCCGATGTCGGACAACCAAAATCTAGGCAGTGTGCATTTTTACCTCCTGTAAAATAACAAGTGGAATTTAGGCTAGTAGTTGTTTTGTGTTTTGTTATCATTCTGCATCGTAATTCTATGGGATGTGGTGTTCAAATGTCAGCAGAAATACATATCCATACGATAATCGAGTGAATTAGATAACAGATTTTTCGAAAACCCGTCTCCTGCTATGAGTGTAAAAACTTGTATTAACATGCTCAAAAGTGCCAATGTGCACATCACTGTCAAGCTAAATCAATTTTGTGTCTAAAACAGAAACCTTACCTACTCAAAACAGCTTGTCATTCGCGTATACACGCTTAGCAAACGGCGAAATGATCTGAATCTTGGAATTTCGTTTGAGAGCTAGTAATGTTTGCTCCGGTCTTCGTCATAAGTGTTCATCAGACTTCACGCATGCTCAGGAGAAAACAATCGACCAATAACGTTTATAAATCAATTTTTCGCATGCGCCTTACAAGGGTAAAGAAATCCGTATTTATAAACGAACCAATTTGAGATAACCCGATATCAGTCGGAGAAATCTGACGATCTGCGAAACCTTACCTACTCAAAACAGCTTGTCATTCGCGTATACACGCTTAGCAAACACGGTGAAATGATCTGAATCTTGGAATTTCGTTCGAGAGCTAGTAATGTTTGCTCCGGTCTTCGTCATAAGTGTTCATCAGACTTCTCGCATGCTAACATATTCGAAGTGAAACTTACACTGAAACTTACACGCTCTGACGATAATTAAATGAGTGGCAGTCGATTTGCTATCACTATTTCTAAACCATGTTGGTTTGAAAGCATGATTCTGTAAAAAACCGACCGCCGACCAAGCACCGACCTCCCACCTCATGGATCAAACTGTGGAGAGTGACTGGTCGGTGGTCGACAGCTAGTCTTTTTCGTAATCCTGTGACTTGGAATCTTGTCCGAAAACTGACATTTCGTCCATACCGCAGACTGCATCATTGATTTATGACGGATTAGATATTAAATATTTCCCTAAATTAAAGATCAATCAACAAGTCCTTGTTGGGCAAACGTAAAACTATATACTCAAATGTCTCGCAAATTAGGAGACGATTCGCTGTTCCAAGCGTGACGTAAGACTTAAATGTACATGTAGGACTTGTCCGAAAACTGACATTTCGTCTATTGCGCGAACCGCAACTTTGATTTATGACGAATTAGATTTTAAATATCTCCCTAAATTAAATGATTTATGGTTAAGCACATAAATGAACATTGTAACATGATTTTAACCTTTGATACTTTTATCACTTATTTGTTTTATTGATTTATTCCAATTAAAGTTTATAATTAAAGATTTGTAATGAATGGAAACAACATTTCACGTCAACATATAGCATGTAAAGTAGATGTGACAAGTAGATTTCAAAAGGTTCTACATAATCATATTTTCCTTAAAGCAAACCAGACATTTATAACCGTATCCCAACGGTGACGTCATTTTTCACTCACTAACGCTAAGTGGAGAGAGCGTGCAAATACATGATATATTTAAGTCACATGGACCAATCAGATTGCAGGGAATTTCACCATCATGCATGGAATAAAGAAATGTGTATAGCGCGCATACAAAACAAGCGCTGCTTGGTCTACTTCAAATATTTGATCAGCTTCAGAGCTGTGTTTAGAACGATTTGCAATTTCGCCTTGATGTCAACTGAAATCATAATACTCATGTCTATTGAATACTATGCTGGTAATTTTGATTTCGATGTGAACTATAATGCTATAATAAAAACGAGTCTGATATCTTATTACAGTAAAATTTTAAATGTTTGAAACTACTTTGCATCTAAAAAATAAGCAATTAAAGGACCATATTGAAACAGAATATGAAAAAAGAGAGATTAATAGATTATCCTAATATGAGGTTCATGATATTGGGATTATCCCAAGGCAACTATAATATATCTGCCGAGGGCCGCAGGTCCAGACGGAAAATATATTATATTGGCCAAGGGATAATCCCAATATCCTGAACCGACTATAGGATAATATCTTTATCCCATACCAATCTTGGTCATCTGGTTCACATTGTTCAATCGGGTCCAGTTTTGTTTTCTTGGCCGTGGGCGGATTTTCCTGTTCTCTCAAATATTCCCACATTTATTTACTTTACTCGAATTTTTGATCGATTAAGTGGATACTCCTTCCCTTTTTACGCGAACGTCACAAATTATGAATAAATATGCGAGCGGCGATTATGACGAAGCGGATATACCATTTCTGCCCACTCAAAGCGGGACGTAAAGCTATATCTGCCCGCTGATGAAAATATAAGTTTTTACAAACCGGCTTTATGTACCTGTAACACGTCCAAGTATGGGATAAAAATATTTATACATGTCCTAACTTTTGTATATTTTAGTTTGTTTTGTAGTTTTGCTGTCACATCTGTGGCCACTTATATTTTGATGCTTCTCGGTCATGTTATTTTGAAAAAATTAACATGGCTGAAACTCTCCAAACTCTCAAGACCACTGCTTTGCTGCTGCACATTATACATAACTATCTGAAATATAGAAAGTTAGGGCTTGTACATATGTTTCCGTATTTTCATATACTGTTGCAATATAGTCATTTGATTGCTTATTTCTTCAATTTAAAGTAGTTCCAAACATTTAAAATTTTACTTTAAACGCGTTTGTTTAAAATATGTATCATAGAAAACAAGCTATACAGGGCGTATAAAAACGCAACAAGCAGTTTTCTCGTAAAATCACAAAACTAGTGATGACTACATCAATTTCATTTTATGTAGCATAAAGCCACGTCCCTCCCCTTTGCAATGATATGTCATTCATTAACATGTGGTCATGGTTGGGTGAGAAATCCTTCCATTTGCACAGTGAGTCAAAATCTGCTCTGAACCAAGTTTCAGATATTGCAAAAATAAGTTCAAGGGCTAAGTGCCAATGGGAGTTCTCCTGTCTTGAATTGTTGTGACTTTTTCTTTTGGAGCTATCTCAGGAGCATCTGTGCTCACAATTCCTGCACTAGATATTGCAAAACTTCGAGAAAGAATTCCCAATGGGCTGCTTTTCTCCGCTTTAACCCACAGATGACTCGGGGCTTAATCATGCATGGTGTGGAGAGCGGAGCGCATCTTTATGTGCAAAGAAGTGATGGCAATTTACATATAATAATCTAGAGGGGTATAGGTATTCTTGCAAGAGTATGAGTATGAACACTTTACTGTCTCTGCCACACCTGTCACACCTTCTTCCTTCGTCTTTTGGAATGTTTAACACCTGGGTCCGAGCTGAATTTTGCCCCACTTTGCGAAATTAATGATTATTCGGACAGTCATGACTCCCTGTGAATGAAGGACATTCCATTGCAGAGAAGTAATTTGGCTTTTTGGTACATTGATTGAAAATGATGCAGTCATCATTTGTTTTATGTTTTATGGCCCACTTTGCAAAGGGAATGATTACTCGCCAAACCATGACCAGATATTAACGAATGATATACCATTGTAAAGAGGAGACACGTGGCTTTATAGTACATTGAATGAAATCAATGCTGTTATCACTGGTTTTGTGCTTTTTCGAGATAACAATCTGTTGCGATTTTTGATACGCACTGTATAACTATCAATGGCATATTACACGATGATGTGTAGTCTATGCATCGGACTAAGTAAACACTGTAACTGAACGATTATTCAAGTGAGGAAACTACATGTGCATTAGTATAGGGTAACTTTTTAGTACAGGTTTACGTGTTGATTTTATATGCATTGCTTAACCTCTTGAATCCCAGGCTCATTTTTGCCACCTTTTGACATTTAAGTACTATGCGTATACAATGAATGACATTTGTATATTTCAGATTTTTTAGTTTTTTGTGCAATAAGCCTGTGCCGTCTTGTAATTTGAAGAACTTCAGCCATGTTAATCTTATTGAAAATAACATGGCAGAGAAACATCCAAATATAAGAGGCCACACACTTTATAAGCCAAACTAGAAGCAATCCAAGATATACAAATGTCATTCATGTACATTATGAATATACTTTTCCATATATTATTGCACAATGGTCTCCCAATTTCTTATTTTTGCCGTTCTACTGACGAAATGAAGCAGTGAAATGGACTCTAAGTGACTGGATGGACCAAATGACAAAAGAGGAACAGTTTCTTTAACATTTAACTTTCTTCTGAGTTGAAGCTTGACCTTTAACTGAGTCATTATGTAATTTTCCTATTTGTCTTACATATGATCATTGGGTTTATCCACATAACCATGTGGTCCCCTCAACATGTTCTCCAAAGCAAATCTGAGGTACCCTTGCCCATGCGCACATGCATTGTAATATCACACTGATTCCATCAATTATTTTGGCAGAAGTTCATTTAGGTCAGTTTGTGATGTTGTAAAGCGCTTTCAGAAGCCCTTCAAAAAATCAAGGGTGTAAAGTGGCATGACAACGGGACCAATCAATTGGGTAATTCAATGCTATCCTCTGATTTCCAAAGAGTTCTACCAAACGATCTGCCATAGGTATTTGCACCATCCTGTTGCCATCATACGTAACAAAATTGAATACCTGGTACCTGATAATGGAATCTTGTATTACTATCCAGGAAAAAACACCTGGATCATTGATCATATTAAGATATCACTGTCCACAGAGTTCACACCAAAAAAGAATTGATCACTACATGTCCAATCACTGAGAAGTTGGCGCAAATCAGATTTCATATGCGTCTGTAAAATCTGACCTGTGCAGCCAATCATGGACGGATTTTGAATCTGATAGTGTGGATTTATTTGAAAAAGACTGGTCTTTTGGTATCTAAGTATATTTTAGGGGAAAATTCAAAATCATGAAAGATATTGAACTTTTTGTAAGTGTAACATTTTTTTGAGACACACTGTAGAGATTTTATATTTTGGCATGCCAACCTAAGGTCCTTGCGATGGCATGGGTGCACTAAGGTCCCATCACTTTTGGAAGAGTTTATTTTCATTCATAAGGTAGTATAGGAGTTTTTACATTTTATAAGCACAACATTTGAATACACACTCAGTGGAGCCAGTTACTTGAATAAAACCTAGACATTGCAAATCTATGTAGTATAGTAAATGTACTAGTTTATAACTTATCAATGTGCAAAAGGCCCCATGCAGAACAGTTCTAGTGATAAAGACAGTCTTCCCATTACAAACCAAAGGCTTTACCAAAACGCCCAAAAAAATCACTATGAATTTTTTCTATTTTTGCAGACATTTATAGTTAGTTTATTGACTAAATTACACAAACAGGTACATTTCTAAAAAATATCTTACTTCGAAATACGGTACTTATAATTAACCGTTGGGTTCTATATACAAATTAAAATATGTTAATGGTTCATGCATGCACATTGATGAATAAACAAAATATTTGTTCATACAAACTGGAGAACGTACAACATCTGCGTTCATACACACTGGAGAAAGTACATATTATTTGTTGATACAAAATGTGTGTTCATAAACAATGGAGTACATGTACATAATGTTTGTTCATACATACTGGAGAAAGTATACACACAGGCGTGTCGCTTCGCTTCATACATGTATACATGTTCATACTGGAGAACATATTGTCTCTTCATACACACTATATATATTATAGTAGTACATAAAATTCGTTCATACACACTGGTTTAGGTATATTTTATTCGTTCTGACACATTAATTAATTAACAAAATATTTGTTGAGACACGGAAGAGAATGAACAAAGATTGGTTCATGCACATTGGAGAAAGTACAAATGATTTGCTTAGACATATTGGAGAAATATTTGTTCATATATGCAGGAGAAAGTACATAAACTGTGTTCATAGAAAGTGGAGAACGTACAGAGTATTGGTTAAATAACTGGTGAAAGTACATAATATTTGCTCATACACACTGGAGATCATACACACTGGAGAAAGTACATGATATTTGTACACACCGTTAAAAAGTATTGTTTCATATATACAATGAAAAAATACACAGGAGTATGACTCAGAAAATGTGACTAAAAAACAGTTAAAAGTTGGACTTTTGGAAAGGTCACCAGACAAAATCTATTGCATTTTTCAGAAAGTGTGCCAAATATATTAATTGAAATGATAGGAGCTTTTTGAATTCATTCCTAGAAATAAAAAAAATGAGAAACTAATTTAGAAAGCAATCCATTTTCTTTTTTTGTTTCGGACAACTTTTCAAGATTTCAAAGCTCCTTATAATGATTTAGAGCAATTTATATTGGGCTCATTTTCTGAAAAAATCAGAACATTCTGTTTAGCGACATTTTCAAAGGTTAACTTTTTAAGCATTTTTCAGTCACAACTTCAGAGGGCTGAAAAGTCTCACATGATGTTTAGAGTCATTCTGAGCATGATCATTGTGATCCTGGTCATGTAAATGATATATGGGAGTAGTGAAACTGATTGATGGGCACAACAGAACTCTATTCAGTTTTAAAAAAATTGAATATCAACGTGTTTTTTCATTTCCTGTTTTGTGTACATTTCTGATAACTACTTCCCAGGGAACTACTTTCTTAACCCAAACTGGAGACAGTACAAACTGTTAGTTTATACACCCTGAATAAAACACCCTGAGAAAATATGAGTTCAACGTTTGAGATGTTTGATCTCTACATACTGAACAATCATACAAACTGGAGAGACTATGCGAATATTGATTAATCCAATCTGAGTAATATGATAGATAGTTGGTTCTTCAAAATAAGAGGTCACTTAGATTTTGAATATCAATATATATTTGTATCAAGTGTTATAAAGATTCTGATCTTTGTAACTTACTTAACTTTAGCATGCGGATTAATATTCAATGGGTTTACATTAATTGCAGAGTTCCTGTGACAGTGTCATTTATTTATTTTTAGTGATCAAGAAAGTACTTTGCACGCTCCCGCCAAGTTATATAGGAAGAAAGCCAGAGCATTTTCATTCTGATACACATCGCATCTAAAAACATGTCTGTGTCTATGGTGCAAGAAGAGAGGGTCATGGTATTCCATGATGGAGCCTTGGTTTAGCTTTGGATCCCTATGCTATCACTATGTGGCAGAAATGCATTCTGATTGGATATAAATGATCACATGACCTTAGTTCACCTTAGTTCACCAAGGGATCAGGAGATGGGATGCCAAAATGTAAAATCTCTAATAACAGGAGTGGCATTCGGAGTCCGTTAATAATTCCTGATGAAGTCCAAATATTGACATTTCGTTAATTTAGACATTTCTTTTATTAGCCAGCGCATCTCCAGTATTCACGAACGTTTTATTAAGCCCAATATACAGCAAGCCAAAGGTGAAATTTCACTTGACCACTTTTTCATTTAAACATTGCGAAGGATGGTTACATCAATGCATCAAATGTGCTTGATACTCTATACCAATACCAAAACGATCTCATATATGGAAATCCAAATATCCCAATATGGTTATTCATATAAACACTGCGAAGGTTGGTTATATCTCTGCATCCGTGTGTTCGTATCTCAATACCAATACCAAAACGATCTCATATATGGCAATCTCAATATCCCAATATGGTTATTCATATAGACATTGCGAAGGTTTGTTATATCTCTGCATCAGTGTGTTCGTATCTCAATACCAAAACGATCTCATATATGGAAATCCAAATATCCCAATATGGTTATTCATATACATGTAAACATTGCGAAGGATGGCTATATCTCTGCATCAGTGTGTTCGTATCTCAATACCAATGCCAATACGATCTCATACAGGGTGTCTCAAAAAAATGTACCCAAAAGTATATCAAGAGCACAGATAAACCAATAAATATTATCAGTCATTTTTTGCATGGTCATGTAGCCAAAACATGAAAGTTTTCTCCCCAATACACCATTTTTATCTCAGTCTTGTCTTTTTGATGCTTTAACCATTTACCTTTTACACCACATAATCGATGTAACCTCATATAAACATTGCTAAGGATGGTTATATCTCAGCATCAAATGTGTTCGTATCTCAATACCAATACCAAAATGATCTCATGTATGGAAATCTCAATATCCCAATATGGTTATTCATATAAACACTGCGAAGGTTGGTTATATCTCTGCATCCGTGTGTTCGTATCTCAATACCAATACCAAAACGATCTCATATATGGAAATCTCAATATCCCAATATGGTTATTCATATAAACATTGCTAAGGATGGTTATATCTCAGCATCAAATGTGTTCGTATCTCAATACCAATACCAATACGATCTCATATATGGAAATCTCAATATCCCAATATGGTTATTCATATAGACATTGCGAAGGTTGGTTATATCTCTGCATCAGTGTGTCCGTATCTCAATACCAATATCAACACGATCTCATATATGGAAATCTCAATATCCCAATATGGTTATTCATATACATGTAAACATTGCGAAGGATGGTTATATCTCTGCATCAGTGTGTTCGTATCTCAATACCAATGCCAATACGATCTCATATATGGAAATCTCAATATGGTTATTCATATAAACATTGCTAAGGATGGTTATATCTCAGCCTCAGTGTGTTCGTATCTCAATTCCAATACCAATACCTTGGTGGTGCAAATGCAAAAATACAAACTCTAACGTGTCTCAAACTAACAACCCACATGGACGTAAGACTGATCCGAAAATTGACATTTCGTCTAGAGCGCAATATAAAAAAGAGCTTCATGACAAATTACATATTCCATATATCTCAAAGAGAATGACTAATCAACAAGTCCTTGGTAGAGAAAATGTAAAAATGTGTCCTCCAAAATCTCATTAATTAGCAAATAGCATGCTGCCACCAACGTTACGTACGACTGGTCCGAAAATTGACATTTCCTCCAGAGCACAAACTGCATCATAGATTTAAGACAAATTAGATATAAAATATTTCATGACCAGAAACACCAGTCATTAAATCCTTTGTAGAGAAAACGTAGAAACATGTACTGGAATTTCTCACAAATTAGCAAAGGACTATCTGGTACCAGTGTGACGTACGACTGGACAGAAAAATGACATTTTGTCCAGAGCGAAATGTAAATCAGAGCTTTATGACAAACTAGATACTCATAATCTCACGAATAGAATGATCATACAACAAGTCCTTGGAAGAGCAAATGCAAAATTTATATCCTTACACGTTTCTCAAATAAGCAAACATCATGCTCCTACCAGCGTGACGTAAGACCGGTCCGAAAATTGCAACAAATCCTACAAATTAGATTCTCTATATCTCATGAATAGAATGACCAATCAATAAGTCCTTGGCTTGGCAAATGTAAAATGTGTCCTTAAATATAGCACCGGTCCGAAAATTTACATTTCGTCTAGGGCTTTGCGACAAATCCTACAAATTAGATACTCTATATCTTATGGATAGAATGACCAAAAACCAATGACCAAGTCCTTGGTAGGGCAAATGTAAAAATGTATCCTTAAACGCTCATTAATCGCCAAATATCTTGCTTTCACCAGCGTTACGTACGACTGGTCCGAAAATTGACATTTCTTCTAGCGCGCAAACTGCATCAGAGATTGAAGACAAATTAAATATAAAATATATCACGAAAGGGATCAGTCATCATATCCATTGAAGAGCATACTCCAAAATAAATACTTAAACGTCTCACAAAATAGCATAGGACTAACTAGTAGCAGTGTGACGTACGACTGGTCCGAAATTGACATTTCTTTAAGAGGGCAAACTGCATCAGCGATTTAAGACAAATTAGATATAAAATATATCACGAACGGAAACATAAGTCATTCTATCTTTCGTAGAGCAAACGTAGCAACATATTATGAAACGTCTCTCAAACCAGCAAAGGACGAGCTAGCACCAGCGTAAAGTGCGACTGGTCAGAAAAGAGCGCAATAAAAATCAAAGCTTTATGTCAAATTAGATACCCAATATCTCACGAATAGAATGACTACTCAACAAGTCCATGGTAGAGCAAATGCAAAAAATATATACTTAAACGTCTCTCAAACTAACAAATTACGTGCTGCTACCAGTGTGACGTGAGACTGGTTCGAAAATTGACATTTTGTCTAGAGTGCAATGTAAATCAGAGCTTTACGACAAATTACATATTCCACATCTCTCGGATAGAATGACTAATCAACAAATCCTTTGTAGAGCAAATGTAAAGATGTATCCTTCAAAATCTCATTTATTGGCAAATAGCATCCTGCCACCAACGTTACGTACGACTGGTCAGAAAATTGACATTTCGTCTATATCGCAAACTATATCAGCGATTTAAGGTGCCATGGAAGTTAACAGGAAATGACAAAACAGGAAGTGACAAAATATTTTGCATTTTTAGACATTTTTTGAACAAAGATAACAGAGTTCTGTTTTGACCTCCAGTCTATTCAACTAGTTCCAAATACCGTTTACAGGTCCAGGATAACAATGTCCATGGTCAGAATGACCCTAAACATGATGAAATAACCCTTTTCAGAAGGAGGTAGGAAAGGTCACTGAACAGAATCTTTCGAATTTTTCAGAAAATGTGCCCAATATATTGCTCTAAATGATACAATCTTTGAAATTTTAGACAATTGCAATTTTGTGAGACGTTTACATATATATTTTGGAGTATGCTCTTGGATGGATTTAATGAATGATGTTCCCGTTCGTGATATATTTTATATCTAATTCGTCTTAAATCTATGATGCAGTTTGTGCTCTGGAGGAAATGTCAATTTTCGGACCAGTCGAACGTAACGCTAGTGACAGCATGATATTTGTTATTTAGTGAGATGTTTCAGGATACATTTTGACATTTGCCCTACCGAGGACTTGCTGATTGGTCATACTATTCATGAGATATTGAGTATGTAATTTGTCATACAAGTCTGATTCACTTTGGGCTATGTACGGAATGTCAATTTTCGGACCAGCTGTACACCGCACTGGTAGCAGCGACTATTTTGATATATTGTGAGACGTTTATGTATATATTTTTACGTTTGCCAAAGGAGGGATGTATCGATTGACTTCTCTGTTAGGGGGATATATAATATCCAATTCGTCTTAAATCGCTTATGCAATTTGCGCTCTTGACGAAATGTCAATTTTCCGACCAGTGGTACGTCACACTGGTACATGCCAGTCCTTTGCAATTTTGTGAGACGTTTAAGTATATATTTTGGAGTATGCTCTTGAATGGATTTAATGAATGATGTTCCCGTTCGTAATATATTTTATATCTAATTCGTCTTAAATCTATGCTGCAGTTTGTGCTCTGGAGGAAATGTCAATCTTCGGACCAGTCGTACGTAACTCTGGTGACAGCATGATATTTGTTATTTAGTGAGATGTTTTAGGATACATTTTGACATTTGCCCTATTGAGGACCTATTGATTGGTCATACTATTCATGAAATATTGAGTATCTAATTTGTCATACAAGTCTGATTTACTTTGGGCTATGTACGGAATGTCAATTTTCGGACCAGCTGTACATCGCACTGGTAGAAACGACTAGTTTGATATATTGTGAGACGTTTATGTATATAATTGTACGTTTGCCAAAGGAGGGATGTATCGATTGACTTCTGTGTTAGGGGGATATATAATATCCAATTCGTCTTAAATCGCTTATGCAATTTGCGCTCTTGACGAAATGTCAATTTTCCGACCAGTCGTACGTCACACTGGTACATGCCAGTCCTTTGCAATTTTTGAGACGTTTAAGTATATATTTTTTAGTATGCTCTTGAATGCATTTAATGAATGATGTTCCCGTTCGTGATATATTTTATATCTAATTCGTCTTAAATCTATGATGCAGTTTGTGCTCTGGAGGAAATGTCAATTTTCGGACCAGTCGTACGTAACGCTGGTGGCAGCATGATATTTGTTATTTAGTGAGATGTTTCAGGATACATTTTTACATTTGCCCTAACTAGGACTTGTTGATTGGTCATACTATTCATGAGATATTGAGTATCTAATTTGTCATACAAGTCTGATTTACTTTGGGCTATGTACGGAATGTCAATTTTCGGACCAGCTGTACATCGCACTGTTAGCAGCAACTAGTTTGATATATTGTAAAACGTTTATGTATATATTTTTACGTTTGCTAAAGGAGGGATGTTTCGATTGACTTCTCTGTTAGAGGGATATATAATATCCAATTCGTCTTAAATCGCTTATGCAATTTGCGCTCTTGACGAAATCTCAATTTTCCGACCAGTCTTAAGTATATATCTTGGAGTATGCTCTTGAATGGATTTAATGAATGATTTCCTGTTCGTGATATATTTTATATCTAATTCGTCTTAAATCTATGATGCAGTTTGTGCTCTGGAGGAAATGCCAATTTTCGGACCAGTCGTACGTAACGCTTGTGATAGCATGATATTTGTTATTTAGTAAGATGTTTCAGGATACATTTTGACATTTGCCCTACCGAAGACTTGTTGATTGGTCATACTATTCATGAGATAGTGAGTATCTAATTTGTCATACAAGTCTTATTTACTTTGGGCTATGTACGGAATGTCAATTTTCGGACCAGCTGTACATCGCACTGGTAGTAGCGACTAGTTTGATATATTGTGAGACGTTTATGTATATATTTTTACGTTTGCTAAAGGAGGGATGTGTCGATTGACTTCTCTGTTAGGGGGATATATAATATCCAATTCGTCTTAAATCGCTTATGCAATTTGCGCTCTTGACGAAATGTCAATTTTCCGACCAGTCGTACGTCACACTGGTACATGCCAGTCCTTTGCAATTTTGTGAGACGTTTATGTATATATTTTGGAGTATGCTCTTGAATGGATTTAATGAATGATGTTCCCGTTCGTGATATATTTTATATCTAATTCGTCTTAAATCTATGATGCAGTTTGTGCTCTGGAGGAAATGTCAATTTTCGGACAGGTCGTACGTAACGCTGGTGACAGCATGATATTTGTTATTTAGTGAGATGTTTAAGGATACATTTTGACATTTGCCCTACCGAGGACGTGTTGATTGGTCCCACTATTCATGATATATTGAGTATCTAATTTGTCATACAAGTCTGATTTACTTTGGGCTATGTACGGAATGCCAATTTTCGAACCAGCTGTACATCACACTGGTACACTGGTAGCAGCGACTATTTTGATATATTGTGAGACGTTTATGTATTCATTTTTACGTTTGCCAAAGGAGGGATGTATCGATTGACTTCTCTGTTAGGGGATATATAATGTCCAATTCGTCTCAAATCGCTTATGCAATTTGCGCTCTTGACGAAATGTCAATTTTCCGACCAGTCGTACGTCACACTGGTACATGCCAACCCTTTGCAATTTTGTGAGACGTTTAAGTATATATTTTGGAGTATGCTCTTGAATGGATTTAATGAATGATGTTCCCGTTCGTGATATATTTTATATCTAATTCGTCTTAAATCTATGATGCAGCTTGTGCTCTGGAGGAAATGTCAAATTTCGGACCAGTCGTACGTAACGCTGGTGGCAGCATTAAAAAATGTTATTTAGTGAGATGTTTCAGGATACATTTTGACATTTGCCCTACCGAGGACCTATTGATTGGTCATACTATTCGTGAGATATTGAGTATCTAATTTGTCATACAAGTCTGATTTACTTTGGGCTATGTACGGAATGTCAATTTTCGGACCAGTTGTACATCGCACTGGTAGCAGCGACTAGTTTAATATATTGTGAGACGTTAATGTATATATTCTTACGTTTGCCAAGGGAGGGATGTATCGATTGACTTCTCTGTTAGGGGGATATATAATATCAAATTCGTCTTAAATCGCTTATGCAATTTGCGCTCTTGACAAAATGTCAATTTTCCGACCAGTCGTACGTCACACTGGTACATGCCAGTCCTTTGCAATTTTGTAAGACGTTTAAATATATATCTTGGAGTATGCTCTTGAATGGATTTAATGAATGATGTTCCCGTTCATGATATATTTTATATCTAATTCGTCTTAAATCTATGATGCAATTCGTGCTCTGGAGGAAATGTCAATTTTCGGACCAGTCGTACGTAACGCTGGTGACAGCATGATATTTGTTATTTAGTGAGATGTTTCAGGATACATTTTGACATTTGCCCTACCGAGGGCGTGTTGATTGGTCATACTATTCATGAAATATTGAGTATCTAATTTGTCATACAAGTCTGATTTACTTTGGGCTATGTACGGAATGTCAATTTTTGGACCAGCTGTACATCACACTGGTAGCAGCGAATAGTTTGATATATTGTGAGACGTTTATGTATATACTTTTACGTTTGCCAAAGGAGGGATGTATCGATTGACTTCTCTGTTAGGGGGATATATAACATCCAATTCGTCTTAAATCGCTTATGCAATTTGCGCTCTTGACGAAATGTCAATTTTTCGACCAGTCGTACGTCACACTGGTACATGCCAGTCCTTTGCAATTTTGTGAGACGTTTAAGTATATATCTTGGAGTATGCTCTTGAATGGATTTAATGAATGATGTTCCCGTTCGTGATATATTTTATATCTAATTCGTCTTAAATCTATGATGCAGTTTGTGCTCTGGAGGAAATGTCAATTTTTCGGACCAGTCGTACATAATGCTGGTGGCAGCATGATATTTGTTATTTAGTGAGATGTTTCAGGATACATTGTTACATTTTCCCTACCGAGGACTTGTTGATTGGTCATTCTATTCATGATATATTGAGTATCTTATTTGTCATACAAGTCTGATTTACTTTGGGCTATGTACGGAATGTCAATTTTCGGATCAGCTGTACATCGCACTGGTAGCAGCGACTAGTTTGATATATGTGAGACGTTTATGTATATATTTTTACTTTTGCCAAAGGAGGGATGTATCGATTGACTTCTCTGTTAGGGGGATATATTATAATATCCAATTCGTCTTAAATCGCTTATGCAATTTGCGCTCTTGACGAAATGTCAATTTCCCGACCAGTCGTACGTCACACTGGTACATGCCAGTCCTTTGTAATTTTGTGAGACGTTAAAGTATATATATTGGAGAATGCTGTTGAATGGATTTAATGAATGATGTTCCCGTTCGTGATATATTTTATATCTAATTCGTCTTAAATCTATGATGCAGTTTGTGCTCTGGAGGAAATGTCAATTTTCGGACCAGTCGTACGTAACGCTGGTGGCAGCATGATATTTGTTATTTCCTGAGATGTTTCAGGATACATTTTGACATTTGCCCTACCGAGGACTTGTTGATTGGTCATACTATTCATGAGATAGTGAGTATCTAATTTGTCATACAAGTCTGA
The DNA here is from genome assembly GCA_903813345.2 of Owenia fusiformis. NCBI lineage: Eukaryota > Metazoa > Annelida > Polychaeta > Sabellida > Oweniidae > Owenia > Owenia fusiformis. The sequence goes on from CAIIXF020000011.1 coordinate 8,118,130, forward strand.
TTTACTTTGGGCTATGTACGGAATGTCAATTTTCGGACCAGCTGTACGTCACACTGGTACATGCCAGTCCTTTGCAACTTTTGAGACGTGTAAGTATATATATTTAAGTATGCTCTTGAATGGATTTAACGAATGATGTTCCCGTTCGTGATATATTTTATATCTAATTCGTCTTAAATCTATGATGCAGTTTGTGCTCTGGAGGAAATGTCAATTTTCGGACCAGTCGTACGTAACGCTGGTGGCAGCATGATATTTGTTATTTCCTGAGATGTTTCAGGATACATTTTGACATTTGCCATACCTAGGACTTGTTGATTGGTCATACTATTAATGAGATATTGAGTATCTAACTTGTCATACAAGTCTGATTTACTTTGGGCTAATTGTACGGAATGTCAATTTTCGGACCAGCTGTACATCGCACTGTTAGCAGCGACTAGTTTGATATATTGTGAGACGTTTATGTATATATTTTTACGTTGGCCAAAGGAGGGATGTTTCGATTGACTTCTCATGCTAGGGGGATATATAATACCCAATTCGTCTTAGATCGCTTATGCAATTTGCGCTCTTGACGAAATGTCAATTTTCCGACCAGTCGTACGTCACACTTGTATCTTCCAGTCCTTTGCAATTTTGTGAGACGTTTAAGTATATATTTTGGAGTATGCTCTTAAATGGATTTAATGAATGATGTTCCCGTTCGTGATATATTTTATATCTAATTCGTCTTAAATCTATGATGCAGTTTGTGCTCTGGAGGAAATGTCAATTTTCGGACCAGTCGTACGTAACGCTGGTGACAGCATGATATTTGTTATTTAGTGTGATGTTTCAGGATACATTTTGACATTTGCCCTACCGAGGACGTGTTGATTGGTCATACTATTCATGAGATATTGAGTATCTAATTTGTCATACAAGTCTGATTTACTTTGGGCTATGTACAGAATGTCAATTTTCGGACCAGCTGTACATCGCACTGGTATTAGCGACTAGTTTGATATATTGTGAGACGTTTATGTATATATTTTTACGTTTGTTAAACGAGGGATGTGTCGATTGACTTCTCTGTTAGGGGGATATATAATATCCAATTCGTCTTAAATCGCTTATGGAATTTGCGCTCTTGACGAAATGTCAATTTTCCGACCAGTCGTACGTCACACTGGTACATTCCAGTCCTTTGCAATTTTGTGAGACGTTTAAGTATATATTTTGGAGTATGCTCTTGAATGGATTTAATGAATGATGTTCCCGTTCGTGATATATTTTATATTTAATTCGTCTTAAATCTATGATGCAGTTTGTGCTCTGGAGGAAATGTCAATTTTCGGACAGGTCGTACGTAACGCTGGTGACAGCATGATATTTGTTATTTGGTGAGATGTTTAAGGATACATTTTGACATTTGCCCTACCGAGGACTTGTTGATTGGTGTTACTATCCATGAGATATTGAGTATCTAATTTGTCATACAAGTCTGATTTACTTTGGGCTATGTACGGAATGTCAATTTTCGGACCAGCTGTACATCGCACTGGTACACTGGTAGCAGCGACTATTTTGATATATTGTGAGACGTTTATGTATTTATTTTTACGTTTGCCAAAGGAGGGATGTATCGATTGACTTCTCTGTTAGGGGGATATATAATGTCCAATTCGTCTCAAATCGCTTATGCAATTTGCGCTCTTGACGAAATGTCAATTTTCCGAAGAGCCATACGTCACACTGGTACATGCCAACCCTTTGCAATTTTGTGAGACGTTTAAGTATATATTTTGGAGTATGCTCTTGAATGGATTTAATGAATGATGTTCCCGTTCGTGATATATTTTATATCTAATTCGTCTTAAATCTATGATGCAGCTTGTGCTCTGGAGAAAATGTCAAATTTCGGACCAGTCGTACGTAACGCTGGTGGCAGCATTAAAAATTTTTAGTGAGATGTTTCAGGATACATTTTGACATTTGCCCTACCGAGGACCTATTGATTGGTCATACTATTCATGAGATATTGAGTATCTAATTTGTCATACAAGTCTGATTTACTTTGGGCTATGTACGGAATGTCAATTTTCAATGAAACGAATGACCAATCAACAAGTCCTCGGTAGGGCAAATGTCAAAATGTATCCTGAAACATCTCAATGAATAACAAATATCATGCTGCCACCAGCGTTACGTACGACTGGTCCGAAAATTGAGATTTCCTCCAGAGCACAAACTGCATCATAGATTTAAGACGAATTAAATATAAAATATATCACGAACGGGAACATCATTCATTAAATCCATTCAAGAGCATACTCCAAAATATATACTTAAACGTCTCACAAAATTGCAAAGGGTTGGCATGTACCAGTGTGACGTATGGCTCTTCGGAAAATTGACATTTCGTCAAGAGCGCAAATTGCATAAGCGATTTGAGACGAATTGGACATTATATATCCCCCTAACAGAGAAGTCAATCGATACATCCCTCCTTTGGCAAACGTAAAAATAAATACATAAACGTCTCACAATATATCAAAATAGTCGCTGCTACCAGTGTACCAGTGCGATGTACAGCTGGTCCGAAAATTGACATTCCGTACATAGCCCAAAGTAAATCAGACTTGTATGACAAATTAGATACTCAATATCTCATGGATAGTAGGACCAATCAACAAGTCCTCGGTAGGGCAAATGTCAAAATGTACCCTGAAACATCTCACTAAATAACAAATATCATGCTGTCACCAGCGTTACGTACGACTGGTCCGGAAATTGACATTTCCTCCAGAGCACAAACTGCATCATAGATTTAAGACGAATTAGATATAAAATATATCACGAACGGGAACATCATTCATTTGATCCATTCAAGAGCATACTCCAAAATATATACTTAAACGTCTCACAAAATTGCAAAGGACTGGCATGTACCAGTGTGACGTACGACTGGTCGGAAAATTGACATTTCGTCAAGATCGCAAATTGCATAAGCGATTTAAGACGAATTGGATATTATATATCCCCCTAACAGAGAAGTCAATCGATACATCCCTCCTTTGGCAAACGTAATAGTATATACATAAACGTCTCACAATATATCAAACTAGTCGCTGCTACCAGTGTGATGTACAGCTGGTCCAAAAATTGACATTCCGTACATAGCCCAAAGTAAATCAGACTTGTATGACAAATTAGATACTCAATAGCTCATGAATAGTATGACCAATCAACACGTCCTCGGTAGGGCAAATGTCAAAATGTATCCTGAAACATCTCACTAAATAAAAAATATCATATTGTCACCAGCGTTACGTACGACTGGTCCGAAAATTGATATTTCCTCAAGAGCACAAATTGCATCATAGATTTAAGACGAATTAGATATAAAATATATCATGAACGGGAACATCATTCATTAAATCCATTTAAGAGCATACTCCAAGATATATACTTAAACGTCTCACAAAATTGCAAAGGACTGGCATGTACCAGTGTGACGTACGACTGGTTGGAAAATTGACATTTTGTCAAGAGCGCAAATTGCATAAGCGATTTAAGACGAATTTGATATTATATATCCCCCTAATAGAGAAGTCAATCGATACATCCCTCCCTTGGCAAACGTAAGAATATATACATTAACGTCTCACAATATATTAAACTAGTCGCTGCTACCAGTGCGATGTACAGCTGGTCCGAAAATTGACATTCCGTACATAGCCCAAAGTAAACCAGACTTGTATGACAAATTAGATACTCAATATCTCACGAATAGTATGACCAATCACCACGTCCTCGGTAGGGAAAATGTCAAAATGTATCCTGAAACATCTCACTTAATAACAAATATCATGCTGTCACCAGCGTTATGTACGACTGGTCCGAAAATTGACATTTCCTCCAGAGCACAAACTGCATCATAGATTTAAGACGAATTAGATATAAAATATATCACGAACGGGAACATCATTCATTAAATCCATTCAAGAGCATACTCCAAAATATATACTTAAACGTCTCACAAAATTGCAAAGGACTGGCATGTACCAGTGTGACGAACGACTCTTCGGAAAATTGACATTTCGTCAAGAGCGAAAATTGCATAAGCGATTTAAGACGAATTGGATATTATATATCCCCCTAACAGAGAAGTCTATCGATACATCCCTCCTTTGGCAAACGTAAAAATATATACATAAACGTCTCACAATATATCAAACTAGTCGCTACTACCAGTGCGATGTACAGCTGATCCGAAAATTGACATTCCGTACATAGCCCAAAGTAAATCAGACTTGTATGACAAATTACATACTCAATATCTCATGAATAGAATGACCAATAAACAAGTCCTTGGTATGGCAAATGTAAAAATGTATCCTGAAACATCTCACTAAATAACAAATATCATGATGCCACCAGCGTTACGTACGACTGGTCCGAAAATTGACATTTCCTCCAGAGCAGAAACTGCATCATAGATTTAAGACGAATTAGATATAAAATATATCACGAACGGGAACATCATTCATAAAATCCATTCAAGAGCATACTCAAAAATATATACTAAAACGTCTCACGAAATTGCAAAGGACTGGCATGTACCAGTGTGACGTACGACTCTTCGGAAAATTGACATTTCGTCAAGAGCGCAAATTGCATAAGCGATTTAAGACGAATTGGATATTATATATCCCCCTAACAGAGAAGTCTATCGATACATCCCTCCTTTGGCAAACGTAAAAATATATACATAAACGTCTCACAATATATCAAACTAGTCGCTACTACCAGTGCGATGTACAGCTGATCCGAAAATTGACATTCCGTACATAGCCCAAAGTAAATCAGACTTGTATGACAAATTACATACTCAATATCTCATGAATAGAATGACCAATCAACAAGTCCTTGGTAGGGCAAATGTAAAAATGTATCCTGAAACATCTCACTAAATAACAAATATCATGATGCCACCAGCGTTACGTACGACTGGTCCGAAAATTGACATTTCCTCCAGAGCACAAACTGTATCATAGATTTAAGACGAATTAGATATAAAATATATCACAAACGGGAACATCATTCATTGCATCCATTCAAGAGCATACTCCAAAATATATACTTAAACGTCTCACGAAATTGCAAAGGACTGGCATGTACCAGTGTGACGTACGACTGGTCGGAAAATTGACATTTCGTGAAGAGCTCAAATTGCATAAGCGATTTGAGACGAATTGGATATTATATATCCCCCTAACAGAGAAGTCAATCGATACATCCCTTCTTTGGCAAACGTAAAAATATATACATAAACGTCTCACAATATATCAAACTAGTCGCTGCTACCAGTGCGATGTACAGCTGGTCCGAAAATTGACATTCCGTACATAGCCCAAAGTAAATCAGACTTGTATGACAAATTACATACTCAATATCTCATGAATAGAATGACCAATCAACAAGTCCTTGGTAGGGCAAATGTAAAAATGTATCCTAAAACATCTCACTAAATAACAAATATCATGATGCCACCAGCGTTACGTACGACTGGTCCGAAAATTGACATTTCCTCCAGAGCACAAACTGTATCATAGATTTAAGACGAATTAGATATAAAATATATCACGAACGGGAACATCATTCATTGCATCCATTCAAGAGCATACTCCAAAATATATACTTAAACGTCTCACGAAATTGCAAAGGACTGGCATGTACCAGTGTGACGTACGACTGGTCGGAAAATTGACATTTCGTGAAGAGCTCAAATTGCATAAGCGATTTGAGACGAATTGGATATTATATATCCCCCTAACAGAGAAGTCAATCGATACATCCCTTCTTTGGCAAACGTAAAAATATATACATAAACGTCTCACAATATATCAAACTAGTCGCTGCTACCAGTGCGATGTACAGCTGGTCCGAAAATTGACATTCCGTACATAGCCCAAAGTAAATCAGACTTGTATGACAAATTAGATACTCAATATCTCATGAATAGAATGGCCAATCAACAAGTCCTCGGTAGGGCAAATGTAAATATGTATCCTGAAACATCTCACTAAATAACAAATACCATGCTGCCACCAGCGTTACGTACGACTGGTCCGACAATTGACATTTCCTCCAGAGCAGAAACTGCATAATAGATTTAAGACGAATTAGATATAATATATATCACGAACGGGAACATCATTCATTAAATCCATTCAAGAGCATACTCCAAAATATATACTTTAACATCTCACGAAATTGCAAAGGACTGGCATGTAACAGTGTGACGTACGACTGGTCGGAAAATTGACATTTCGTCAAGAGCTCAAATTGCATAAGCGATTTAAGACGAATTGGATATTATATATCCCCCTAACAGCGAAGTCAATCGATACATCCCTTCTTTGGCAAACGTAAAATATATACATAAACGTCTCACAATATATCAAACTAGTCGCTGCTACCAGTGCGATGTACAGCTGGTCCGAAAATTGACATTCCGTACATAGCCCAAAGTAAATCAGACTTGTATGACAAATTAGATACTCAATATCTCATGAATAGTATGACCAATCAGCAAGTCCTAGGTATGGCAAATGTCAAAATGTATCCTGAAACATCTCACTAAATAACAAATATCATGCTGCCACCAGCGTTACGTACGACTGGTCCAAAAATTGACATTTCCTCCAGAGCACAAACTGCATCATAGATTTAAGACGAATTAGATACAAAATATATCACGAACGGGAACATCATTCATTAAATCCATTCAAGAGCATACTAAAAATATATACTTAAACGTCTCAAAAATTGCAAATGACTGGCATGTACCAGTGTGACGTACGACTGGTCGGAAAAGTGACATTTCGTCAAGAGCGCAAATTGCATAAGCGATTTAAGACGAATTGGATATTATATATCCCCCTAACAGCGAAGTCAATCGATACATCCCTCCTTTGGTAAACCTAAAAATATATACATAAACGTCTCACAATATATCAAACTAGTCGTTTCTACTAGAGCGATGTACAGCTGGTCCGAAAATTGACATTCCGTACATAGCCCAAAGTAAATCAGACTTGTATGACAAATTAGATACTCAATATCTCATGAATAGTATGACCAATCAATAGGTCCTCGGTAGGGCAAATGTCAAAATGTATCCTGAAACATCTCACTAAATAACAATTTTTAATGCTGCCACCAGTGTTACGTACGACTGGTCCGAAATTTGACATTTCCTCCAGAGCACAAGCTGCATCATAGATTTAAGACGAATTAGATATAAAAAATATCACGAACGGGAACATCATTCATTAAATCCATTCAAGAGCATACTCCAAAATATATACTTAAACGTCTCACAAAATTGCAAAGGGTTGGCATGTACCAGTGTGACGTATGGCTCTTCGGAAAATTGACATTTCGTCAAGAGCGCAAATTGCATAAGCGATTTGAGACGAATTGGACATTATATATCCCCCTAACAGAGAAGTCAATCGATACATCCCTCCTTTGGCAAACGTAAAAATGAATACATAAACGTCTCACAATATATCAAAATAGTCGCTGCTACCAGTGTACCAGTGCGATGTACAGCTGGTCCGAAAATTGACATTCCGTACATAGCCCAAAGTAAATCAGACTTGTATGACAAATAAGATACTCACTATCTCATGAATTGTATGACCAATCAACAAGTCCTCGGTAGGGCAAATGTCAAAATGTACCCTGAAACATCTCACTAAATAACAAATATCATGCTGTCACCAGCGTTACGTACGACTGGTCCGGAAATTGACATTTCCTCCAGAGCACAAACTGCATCATAGATTTAAGACGAATTAGATATAAAATATATCACGAACGGGAACATCATTCATTAAATCCATTCAAGAGCATACTCCAAAATATATACTTAAACGTCTCACAAAATTGCAAAGGACTGGCATGTACCAGTGTGACGTACGACTGGTCGGGAAATTGACATTTCGTCAAGAGCGCAAATTGCATAAGCGATTTAAGACGAATTGGATATTATATATCCCCCTAACAGAGAAGTCAATCGATACATCCCTCCTTTGGCAAACGTAAAAATATATACATAAACGTCTCAAAATATATCAAACTAGTCGCTGCTACCAGTGCGATGTACAGCTGGTCCGAAAATTGACATTCCGTATATATCCCAAAGTAAATCTGACTTGTATGACAAATTAGATACTCACTATCTCATGAATAGTATGACCAATCAACAAGTCCTCGGTAGGGCAAATGTCAAAATGTACCCTGAAACATCTCACTAAATAACAAATATCATGCTGTCACCAGCGTTACGTACGACTGGTCCGGAAATTGACATTTCCTCCAGAGCACAAACTGCATCATAGATTTAAGACGAATTAGATATAAAATATATCACGAACGGGAACATCATTCATTAATCCATTCAAGAGCATACTCCAAAATATATACCTAAACGTCTCACAAAATTGCAAAGGACTGGCATGTACCAGTGTGACGTACGACTGGTCGGAAAATTGACATTTCGTCAAGAGCGCAAATTTCATAAGTGATTTATGACGAATTGGATATTATATATCCCTCTAACAGAGAAGTCAATCGAAACATCCCTCCTTTGGCCAACGTAAAAATATATACATAAACGTCTCACAATATATCAAACTAGTCGCTGCTAACAGTGCGATGTACAGCTGGTCCGAAAATTGACATTCCGTACATAGCCCAAAGTAAACCAGACTTGTATGACAAATTAGATACTCAATATCTCACGAATAGTATGACCAATCACCACGTCCTCGGTAGGGAAAATGTCAAAATGTATCCTGAAACATCTCACTTAATAACAAATATCATGCTGTCACCAGCGTTATGTACGACTGGTCCGAAAACTGACATTTCCTCCAGAGCACAAACTGCATCATAGATTTAAGACGAATTAGATATAAAATATATCACGAACGGGAACATCATTCATTAAATCCATTCAAGAGCATACTCCAAAATATATACTTAAACGTCTCACAAAATTGCAAAGGACTGGCATGTACCAGTGTGACGTACGACTCTTCGGAAAATTGACATTTCGTCAAGAGCGCAAATTGCATAAGCGATTTAAGACGAATTGGATATTATATATCCCCCTAACAGAGAAGTCTATCGATACATCCCTCCTTTGGCAAACGTAAAAATATATACATAAACGTCTCACAATATATCAAACTAGTCGCTACTACCAGTGCGATGTACAGCTGATCCGAAAATTGACATTCCGTACATAGCCCAAAGTAAATCAGACTTGTATGACAAATTACATACTCAATATCTCATGAATAGAATGACCAATAAACAAGTCCTTGGTAGGGCAAATGTAAAAATGTATCCTGAAACATCTCACTAAATAACAAATATCATGATGCCACCAGCGTTACGTACGACTGGTCCGAAAATTGACATTTCCTCCAGAGCACAAACTGCATCATAGATTTAAGACGAATTAGATATAAAATATATCACGAACGGGAACATCATTCATTGCATCCATTCAAGAGCATACTCCAAAATATATACTTAAACGTCTCACAAAATTGCAAAGGACTGGCATGTACCAGTGTGACGTACGACTGGTCGGAAAATTGACATTTCGTGAAGAGCTCAAATTGCATAAGCGATTTGAGACGAATTGGATATTATATATCCCCCTAACAGAGAAGTCAATCGATACATCCCTCCTTTGGCAAACGTAAAAATATATACACAAACGTCTCACAATATATCAAACTAGTCGCTGCTACCAGTGCGATGTACAGCTGGTCCGAAAATTGACATTCCGTACATAGCCCAAAGTAAATCAGACTTGTATGACAAATTAGATACTCAATATCTCATGAATAGTATGACCAATCAACAAGTCCTAGGTATGGCAAATGTCAAAATGTATCCTGAAACATCTCACTAAATAACAAATATCATGCTGCCACCAGCGTTACGTACGACTGGTCCGAAAATTGACATTTCCTCCAGAGCACAAACTGCATCATAGATTTAAGACGAATTAGATATAAAATATATCACGAACGGGAACATCATTCATTAAATCATTTCACGAGCATACTCCAATATATATACTTAAACGTCTCACGAAATTGCAAAGGACTGGCATGTACCAGTGTGACGTACGACTCTTCGGAAAATTGACATTTCGTCAAGAGCGCAAATTGCATAAGCGATTTAAGACGAATTGGATATTATATATCCCCCTAACAGAGAAGTCAATAGATACATCCCTTCTTTGGCAAACGTAAAAATATATACATAAACGTCTCACAATATATCAAACTAGTCGCTGCTACCAGTGCGATGTACAGCTTGTCCGAAAATTGACATTCCGTACATAGCCCAAAGTAAATCAGACTTGTATGACAAATTAGATACTCAATATCTCATGAATAGTATGACCAATCAGCAAGTCCTAGGAATGGCAAATGTCAAAATGTATCCTGAAACATCTCACTAAATAACAAATATCATGCTGCCACCAGCGTTACGTACGACTGGTCCAAAAATTGACATTTCCTCCAGAGCACAAACTGCATCATAGATTTAAGACGAATTAGATATAAAATATATCACGAACGGGAACATCATTCATTAAATCCATTCAAGAGCATACTAAAAATATATACTTAAACGTCTCAAAAATTGCAAAGGACTGGCATGTACCAGTGTGACGTACGACTGGTCGGAAAATTGACATTTCGTCAATAGCGCAAATTGCATAAGCGATTTAAGACGAATTGGATATTATATATCCCCCTAACAGCGAAGTCAATCGATACATCCCTCCTTTGGTAAACCTAAAAATATATACATTAACGTCTCACAATATATCAAACTAGTCGTTTATACTAGAGCGATGTACAGCTGGTCCGAAAATTGACATTTCGTACATAGCCCAAAGTAAATCAGACTTGTATGACAAATTAGATACTCAATATCTCATGAATAGTATGACCAATCAATAGGTCCTCGGTAGGGCAAATGTCAAAATGTATCCTGAAACATCTCACTAAATAACAATTTTTAATGCTGCCACCAGTGTTACGTACGACTGGTCCGAAATTTGACATTTCCTCCAGAGCACAAGCTGCATCATAGATTTAAGACGAATTAGATATAAAATATATCACGAACGGGAACATCATTCATTAAATCCATTCAAGAGCATACTCCAAAATATATAATTAAACGTCTCACAAAATTGCAAAGGGTTGGCATGTACCAGTGTGACGTATGGCTCTTCGGAAAATTGACATTTCGTCAAGAGCGCAAATTGCATAAGCGATTTGAGACGAATTGGATATTATATATCCCCCTAACAGAGAAGTCAATCGATACATCCCTCCTTTGGCAAACGTAAAAATATATACATAAACGTCTCAAAATATATCAAACTAGTCGCTGCTACCAGTGCGATGTACAGCTGGTCCGAAAATTGACATTCCGTATATAGCCCAAAGTAAATCAGACTTGTATGACAAATTAGATACTCAATATCTCATTAATAGTATGACCAATCAACAAGTTTTAGGTAGGGCAAATGTCAAAATGTATCCTGAAACATCTCAGGAAATAACAAATATCATGCTGCCACCAGCGTTACGTACGACTGGTCCGAAAATTGACATTTCCTCCAGAGCACAAACTGCATCATAGATTTAAGACTAATTAGACATAAAATATATCACGAACGGGAACATCATTCATTAAATCCATTCAAGAGCATACTCCAAAATATATACTTAAACGTCTCACAAAATTGCAAAGGACTGGCATGTACCAGTGTGACTTACGACTGGTCGGAAAATTGACATTTCGTCAAGAGCGCAAATTGCATAAGCGATTTGAGACGAATTGGATATTATATATCCCCCTAACAGAGAAGTCAATCGATACATCCCTCATTTGGCAAACGTAAAAATATATACATAAACGTCTCAAAATATATCAAACTAGTCGCAGCTACCAGTGCGATGTACAGCTGGTCCGAAAATTGACATTCCGTACAATTAGCCCAAAGTAAATCAGACTTGTATGACAAGTTAGATACTCAATATCTCATTAATAGTATGACCAATCAACAAGTTTTAGGTAGGGCAAATGTCAAAATGTATCCTGAAACATCTCAGGAAATAACAAATATCATGCTGCCACCAGCGTTACGTACGACTGGTCCGACAATTGACATTTCCTCCAGAGCACAAACTGCATCATAGATTTAAGACGAATTAGATATAAAATATATCACGAACGGGAACATCATTCGTTAAATCCATTCAAGAGCATACTTAAATATATATACTTACACGTCTCAAAAGTTGCAAAGGACTGGCATGTACCAGTGTGACGTACAGCTGGTCCGAAAATTGACATTCCGTACAATTAGCCCAAAGTAAATCAGACTTGTATGACAAATTAGATACTCAATATCTCATGAAAAGAATGACCAATCAAGTCCTCGCTAGGGCAAATGTGAAAATGTATCCTGAAACATCTCAGGAAATAACAAATATCATGCTGCCACCAGCGTTACGTACGACTGGTCCGAAAATTGACATTTCCTCCAGAGCACAAACTGCATCATAGATTTAAGACTAATTAGACATAAAATATATCACGAACGGGAACATCATTCATTAAATCCATTCAAGAGCATACTCCAAAATATATACTTAAACGTCTAACAAAATTGCAAAGGGTTGGCATGTACCAGTGTGACGTACGACTGGTCGGGAAATTGACATTTCGTCAAGAGCGCAAATTGCATAAGCGATTTAAGACTAATTGGATATTATAATATCCCCCTAACAGAGAAGTCAATCGATACATCCCTCCTTTGTGAAAAGTAAAAATATATACATAAACGTCTCACATATATCAAACTAGTCGCTGCTACCAGTGCGATGGACAGCTGATCCGAAAATTGACATTCCATACATAGCCCAAAGTAAATCAGACTTGTATGACAAATAAAATACTCAATATATCATGAATAGAATGACCAATCAACAAGTCCTCGGTAGGGAAAATGTAAAAATGTATCCTAAAACATCTCACTAAATAACAAATATCATGCTGCCACCAGCGTTATGTACGACCGGTCCGAAAAATTGACATTTCCTCCAGAGCACAAACTGCATCATAGATTTAAGACGAATTAGATATAAAATATATCACGAACGGGAACATCATTCATTAAATCCATTCAAGAGCATACTCCAAGATATATACTTAAACGTCTCACAAAATTGCAAAGGACTGGCATGTACCAGTGTGACGTACGACTGGTCGGAAAATTGACATTTCGTCAAGACCGCAAATTGCATAAGCGATTTAAGACGAATTGGATGTTATCTATCCCCCTAACAGAGAAGTCAATCGATACATCCCTCCTTTGGCAAACGTAAAAGTATATACTCACAATATATCAAACTAGTCGCTGCTACCAGTGTGATGTACAGCTGGTCCGAAAATTGACATTCCGTACATAGCCCAAATTCAATCAGACTTGTATGACAAATTAGATACACATCCCTCCCTTGGCAAACGTAAGAATATATACATTAACGTCTCACAATATATTAAACTAGTCGCTGCTACCAGTGCGATGTACAACTGGTCCGAAAATTGACATTCCGTACATAGCCCAAAGTAAATCAGACTTGTATGACAAATTAGATACTCAATATCTCACGAATAGTATGACCAATCAACACGTCCTCGGTAGGGAAAATGTCAAAATGTATCCTGAAAAATCTCACTAAATTACAAATATCATGCTGTCACCAGCGTTACGTACGACTGGTCCGAAAATTGACATTTCCTCCAGAGCACAAACTGCATCATCGATTTAAGACGAATAAGATATTAAATATATCACGAACGGGAACATCATTCATTAAATCCATTCAAGAGCATACTCCAAAATATATACTTAAACGTCTCACAAAATTGCAAAGGGTTGGCATGTACCAGTGTGACGTACGACTGGTCGGACAATTGACATTTCGTCAAGAGCGCAAATTGCATAAGCGATTTGAGACGAATTGGACATTATATATCCCCCTAACAGAGAAGTCAATCGATACATCCCTCCTTTGGCAAACGTAAAAATGAATACATAAACGTCTCACAATATATCAAAATAGTCGCTGCTACCAGTGTACCAGTGTGATGTACAGCTGGTCCGAAAATTGACATTCCGTACATAGCCCAAAGTAAATCAGACTTGTATGACAAATTAGATACTCAATATATCATGAATAGTGGGACCAATCAACAAGTCCTCGGTAGGGCAAATGTCAAAATGTATCCTGAAACATCTCACTAAATAACAAATATCATGCTGTCACCAGCGTTACGTACGACCTATCCGAAAATTGACATTTCCTCCAGAGCACAAACTGCATCATAGATTTAAGACGAATTTGATATAAAATATATCACGAACGGGAACATCATTCATTAAATCCATTCAAGAGCATACTCCAAAATATATACTTAAACGTCTCACAAAATTGCAAAGGACTGGCATGTACCAGTGTGACGTACGACTGGTCGGAAAATTGACATTTCGTCAAGAGCGCAAATTACATAAGCGATTGAAGACGAATTGGATATTATATATCCCCCTAACAGAGAAGTCAATCGACACATCCCTCCTTTAGCAAACGTAAAAATATATACATAAACGTCTCACAATATATCAAACTAGTCGCTACTACCAGTGCGATGTACAGCTGGTCCGAAAATTGACATTCCGTACATAGCCCAAAGTAAATAAGACTTGTATGACAAATTAGATACTCACTATCTCATGAATAGTATGACCAATCAACAAGTCCTCGGTAGGGAAAATGTCAAAATGTATCCTGAAACATCTTACTAAATAACAAATATCATGCTATCACCAGCGTTACGTACGACTGGTCCGAATATTGGCATTTCCTCCAGAGCACAAACTGCATCATAGATTTAAGACGAATTAGATATAAAATATATCACGAACAGGAACATCATTCATTGAATCCATTCAAGAGCATACTCCAAGATATATACTTTAACGTCTCACAAAATTGCAAAGGACTGGCATGTACCAATGTGACGTACGACTGGTCGGAAAATTGAGATTTCGTCAAGAGCGCAAATTGCATAAGCGATTTAAGACGAATTGGATATTATATATCCCCCTAACAGAGAAGTCAATTGATACATCCCTCCCTTGGCAAACGTAAAAAATATATATATTAACGTCTCACAATATAGCAAACTAGTCACTGCTACCAGTGCGATGTACAGCTGGTCCGAAAATTGACATTCCGTACATAGCCCAAAGTAAATCAGACTTGTATGACAAATTAGATACTCAATATCTCATGAATAGTATGACCAATCAACACGTCCTCGATAGGGCAAATTTCAAAATGTATCCTGAAACATCTCACTAAATAACAAATATCATGCTGTCACCAGCGTTACGTACGACTGGTCCGAAAATTGACATTTCCTCCAGAGCACAAACCGCATCACAGATTTAAGACGAATTAGATATAAAATATATCATGAACGGGAACATTATTCATTAAATCCATTCAAGAGCATACTCCAAGATATATACTTAAACGTCTCACAAAATTGCAAAGGACTGGCATGTACCAGTGTGACGTACAACTGGTCGGAAAATTGACATTTTGTCAAGAGCGCAAATTGCATACGAGATTTAAGACGAATTTGATATTATATATCTCCCTAACAGAGAAGTCAATCGATACATCCCTCCCTTGGCAAACGTAAAAATATATACATTAACGTCTCACAATATAGCAAACTAGTCGCTGCTACCAGTGCGATGAACAGTTGGTCCGAAAATTGACATTCCGTACATAGCCCAAAGTAAATCAGACTTGTATGACAAATTAGATACTCAATATATCATGAATAGTTTGACCAATCAACACGTCCTCGGTAGGGAAAATGTCAAAATGTATCCTGAAACATCTCACCAAATAACAAATATCATGCTGTCACCAGTGTTACGTACGACTTGTCCGAAAATTGACATTTCCTCCAGAGCACAAACTGCATCATAGATTTAAGACGAATTAGATATAAAATATATCACGAACGGGAACATCACTCATTGAATCCATTTAAGAGCATACTCCAAAATATATACTTAAACGTCTCACAAAATTGCAAAGGACTGGAAGATACAAGTGTGACGTACGACTGGTCGGAAAATTGACATTTCGTCAAGAGCGCAAATTGCATAAGCGATCTAAGACGAATTGGGTATTATATATCCCCCTAACATGAGAAGTCAATCGATACATCTCTCCTTTGGCAAACATTAAAATATATACATAAACGTCTCACAATAAATCAGACTAGTCGCACATACCAGTGCGATGTACAGCTGGTCCGAAAATTGACATTCCGTACATAGCTCAAAGTAAATCAGACTTGTATGACAAATTAGATACTCAATATCTCATGAAACGAATGACCAATCAACAAGTCCACGGTAGGGCAAATGTCAAAATGTATCCTGAAACATCTCACTGAAAAACAAATATCATGCTGCCACCAGCGTTACGTACGACTGGTCCGAAAATTGACATTTCCTCCAGAGCACAAACTGCATCATAGATTTAAGACGAATTAGATATAAAATATATCACGAACGGGGACATCATTCATTAAATCCATTCAAGAGCATGCACCAAAATATATACTTCAACGTCTCACAAAATTGCAAAGGACTGGCATGTACCAGTGTGACGTACGACTGGTCGGAAAATTGACATTTCGTCAAGATCGCAAATTGCATAAGCGATTTGAGACGAATTGGATATTATATATCCCCCTAACAGAGAAGTCAATCGATACATCCCTCCTTTGTCAAACGTAAAAATATATACATAAACGTCTCAAAATATATCAAACTAGTCGCTGCTACCAGTGCGATGTACAGCTGGTCCGAAAATTGACATTCCGTACATAGCCCAAAGTAAATCAGACTTGTATGACAAATTAGATACTCACTATCTCATGAATTGTATGACCAATCAACAAGTCCTCGGTAGGGCAAATGTCAAAATGTACCCTGAAACATCTCACTAAATAACAAATATCATGCTGTCACCAGCGTTACGTACGACTGGTCCGAAAATTGACATTTCCTCCAGAGCACAAACTGCATCATAGATTTAAGACGAATTAGATATAAAATATATCACGAACGGGAACATCATTCATTGAATTCATTCAAGAGCATACTCCAAAATATATACTTAAACGTCTCACAAAATTGCAAAGGACTGGAAGATACAAGTGTGACGTACGACTGGTCGGAAAATTGACATTTCGTCAAGAGCGCAAATTGCATAAGCGATCTAAGACGAATTGGGTATTAAATATCCCCCTAACATGAGAAGTCAATCGATACATCTCTCCTTTGGCAAACATAAAAATATATACATAAACGTCTCACAATAAATCAAACTAGTCGCAGCTACCAGTGCGATGTACAGCTGGTTCGAAAATTGACATTCCGTACATAGCTCAAAGTAAATCAGACTTGTATGACAAATTAGATACTCAATATCTCATGAAACGAATGACCAATCAACAAGTCCACGGTAGGGCAAATGTCAAAATGTATCCTGAAACATCTCACTGAATAACAAATATCATGCTGCCACCAGCGTTACGTACGACTGGTCCGAAAATTGACATTTCCTCCAGAGCACAAACTGCATCATAGATTTAAGACGAATTAGATATAAAATATATCACGAACGGGAACATCATTCATTAAATCCATTCAAGAGCATACACCAAAATATATACTTCAACGTCTCACAAAATTGCAAAGGACTGGCATGTACCAGTGTGACGTACGACTGGTCGGAAAATTGACATTACGTCAAGATCGCAAATTGCATAAGCGATTTGAGACGAATTGGATATTATATATCCCCCTAACAGAGAAGTCAATCGATACATCCCTCCTTTGTCAAACGTAAAAATATATACATAAACGTCCCAAAATATATCAAACTAGTCGCTGCTACCAGTGCGATGTACAGCTGGTCCGAAAATTGACATTCCGTACATAGCCCAAAGTAAATCAGACTTGTATGACAAATTAGATACTCACTATCTCATGAATTGTATGACCAATCAACAAGTCCTCGGTAGGGCAAATGTCAAAATGTACCCTGAAACATCTCACTAAATAACAAATATCATGCTGTCACCAGCGTTACGTACGACTGGTCCGGAAATTGACATTTCCTCCAGAGCACAAACTGCATCATAGATTTAAGACGAATTAGATATAAAATATATCACGAACGGGAACATCATTCATTAAATCCATTTAAGAGCATACTCAAAAATATATACTTAAACGTCTCACAAAATTGCAAAGGACTGGGAGATACAAGTGTGACGTACGACTGGTCGGAAAATTGACATTTCGTCAAGAGCGCAAATTGCATAAGCGATCTAAGACGAATTGGGTATTATATATCCCCCTAACATGAGAAGTCAATCGATACATCTCTCCTTTGGCAAACGTAAAAATATATACATAAACGTCACACAATAAATCAAACTAGTTGCAGCTACCAGTGCGATGTCCAGCTGGTCCGAAAATTGACATTCCAAACATAGCCCAAAGTAAATCAGACTTGTATGACAAATTAGATATTCAATATCTCATGAAAAGAATGACCAATCAACAAGTCCTCGGTAGGGCAAATGTCAAAATGTATCCTAAAACATGTCACTGAATAACAAATATCATGCTGCCACCAGCGTTACGTACGACTGGTCCGAAAATTGACATTTCCTCCAGAGCACAAACTGTATCATAGATTTAAGACGAATTAGATATAAAATATATCACGAACGGGAACATCATTGATTAAATCCATTCAAGAGCATACTCCAAGATATATACTTAAACGTCTCACAAAATTGCAAAGGACTGGCATGTACCAGTGTGACGTACGACTGGTCGGAAAATTGACATTTCGTCAAGAGCGCAAATTGCATGAGCAATTTAAGACGAATTGGATATTATATATCCCCCTAACAGAGAAGTCAATCGAAACATCCCTCCTTTGGCCAACGTAAAAATATATACATAAACGTCTCACAATATATCAAACTAGTCGCTGCTAACAGTGCGATGTACAGCTGGTCCGAAAATTGACATTCCGTACAATTAGCCCAAAGTAAATCAGACTTGTATGACAAGTTAGATACTCAATATCTCATTAATAGTATGACCAATCAACAAGTTTTAGGTAGGGCAAATGTCAAAATGTAACCTGAAACATCTCAGGAAATAACAAATATCACACTGTCACCAGCGTTACGTACGACTGGTCCGAAAATTGACATTTCCTCAAACTGCACAAACTGCATCATAGATTTAAGACGAATTAGATATAAAATATATCACGAACAGGAACATCATTCATTAAATCCATTCAACAGCATACACCAATATATATACCTAAACGTCTCACAAAATTGCAAAGGACTGGCATGTACCAGTGTGACGTACGACTGGTCGGGAAATTGACATTTCGTCAAGAGCGCAAATTGCATAAGCGATTTAAGACGAATTGGATATTATAATATATCCCCCTAACAGAGAAGTCAATCGATACATCCCTCCTTTGGCAAAAGTAAAAATATATACATAAACGTCTCACATATATCAAACTAGTCGCTGCTACCAGTGTGATGTACAGCTGATCCGAAAACTTACATTCCGTACATAGCCCAAAGTAAATCAGACTTGTATGACAAATAAGATACTCAATATATCATGAATAGAATGACCAATCAACAAGTCCTCGGTAGGGAAAATGTAAAAATGTATCCTGAAACATCTCACTAAATAACAAATATCATGCTGCCACCAGCGTTATGTACGACTGGTCCGAAAATTGACATTTCCTCCAGAGCACAAACTGCATCATAGATTTAAGACGAATTAGATATAAAATATATCACGAACGGGAACATCATTGATTAAATTAATTCAAGAGCATACTCCAAGATATATACTTAAACGTCTCACAAAATTGCAAAGGACTGGCATGTACCAGTGTGACGTACGACTGGGCGGAAAATTGACATTTCGTCAAGAGCGCAAATTGCATGAGCAATTTAAGACGAATTGGATATTATATATCCCCCTAACAGAGAAGTCAATCGATACATCCCTCCTTTGGCAAACGTAAAAGTATATACATAAACGTCTCACAATATATCAAACTAGTCGCTGCTACCAGTGTGATGTACAGCTGGTCCAAAAATTGACATTCCGTACATAGCCCAAAGTAAATCAGACTTGTATGACAAATTAGATACTCAATATCTCATGAATAGTATGACCAATCAACACGTCCTCGGTAGGGCAAATGTCAAAATGTATCCTGAAACATCTCACTGAATAACAAATATCATGCTGTCACCAGCGTTACGTACGACTGGTCCGAAAATTGACATTTCCTCCAGAGCACAAATTGCATCATAGATTTAAGACGAATTAGATATAAAATATATCATGAACGGGAACATTATTCATTAAATCCATTCAAGAGCATACTCCAAGATATATACTTAAACGTCTCACAAAATTGCAAAGGACTGACATGTACAAGTGTGACGTACAACTCGTCGGAAAATTGACATTTTGTCAAGAGCGCAAATTGCATACACGATTTAAGACGAATTTGATATTATATATCTACCTAACAGAGAAGTCAATCGATACATCCCTCCCTTGGCAAACGTAAAAATATATACATTAACGTCTCACAATATAGCAAACTAGTCGCTGCTACCAGTGCGATAAACAGTTGGTCCGAAAATTGACATTCCGTACATAACCCAAAGTAAATCAGACTTGTATGACAAATTAGATACTCAATATATCATGAATAGTTTGACCAATCAAAACGTCCTCGGTAGGGAAAATGTCAAAATGTATCCTGAAACATCTCACTAAATAACAAATATCATGCTGTCACCAGCGTTACGTACGACTGGTCCGGAAATTGACATTTCCTCCAGAGCACAAACTGCATCATAGATTTAAGACGAATTAGATATAAAATATATCACGAACGGGAACATCATTCATTGAATCCATTCAAGAGCATACTCCAAAATATATACTTAAACGTCTCACAAAATTGCAAAGGACTGGAAGATACAAGTGTGACGTACGACTGGTCGGAAAATTGACATTTCGTCAAGAGCGCAAATTGCATAAGCGATCTAAGACGAATTGGCTATTATATATCCCCCTAACATGAGAAGTCAATCGATACATCTCTCCTTTGGCAAACATTAAAATATATACATAAACGTCTCACAATAAATCAAACTAGTCGCAGCTACCAGTGCGATGTACAGCTGGTCCGAAAATTGACATTCCGTACATAGCCCAAAGTAAATCAGACTTGTATGACAAATTAGATACTCAATATCTCATGAAACGAATGACCAATCAACAAGTCCTCGGTAGGGCAAACGTCAAAATGTATCCTGAAACATCTCACTGAATAACAAATATCATGCTGCCACCAGCGTTACGTACGACTGGTCCGAAAATTGACATTTCCCCAGAGCACAAACTGCATCATAGATTTAAGACGAATTAGATATGAAATATATCACGAACGGGAACATCATTCATTAAATCCATTCAAGAGCATACTCCAAAATATATACTTGAACGACTCACAAAATTGCAAAGGACTGGCATGTACCAGTGTGACGTACGACTGGTCGGAAAATTGACATTTCGTCAAGATCGCAAATTGCATAAGCAATTTGAGACGAATTGGATATTATATATCCCCCTAACAGAGAAGTCAATCGATACATCCCTCCTTTGTCAAACGTAAAAATATATACATAAACGTCTCAAAATATATCAAACTAGTCGCTGCTACCAGTGCGATGTACAGCTGGTCCGAAAATTGACATTCCGTACATAGCCCAAAGTAAATCAGACTTGTATGACAAATAAGATACTCACTATCTCATGAATTGTATGACCAATCAACTAGTCCTCGGTAGGGCAAATGTCAAAATGTACCTTGAAACATCTCACTAAATAACAAATATCATGCTGTCACCAGCGTTACGTACGACTGGTCCGGAAATTGACATTTCCTCCAGAGCACAAACTGCATCATAGATTTTAGGCGAATTAGATATAAAATATATCACGAACGGGAACATCATTCATTAAATTCATTCAAGAGCATACTCCAAAATATATACTTAAACGTCTCACAAAATTGCAAAGGACTGGCATGTAGCAGTGTGACGTACGACTGGTCGGAAAATTGACATTTCGTCAAGATCGCAAATTTCATAAGCGATTTGAGACGAATTGGGTATTATATATCCTCCTAACAGAGAAGTCAATCGATACATCCCTCCTTTGGCAAACGTAAAAATATATACACAAACGTCTCAAAATATATCAAACTAGTCGCTGCTACCAGTGCGATGTACAGCTGGTCCGAAAATTGACATTCCGTACATATCCTAAAGTAAATCAGACTTGTATGACAAATTAGATACTCACTATCTCATGAATAGTATGACCAATCAACAAGTCCTCGGTAGGGCAAATGTCAAAATGTACCCTGAAACATCTCACTAAATAACAAATATCATGCTGTCACCAGCGTTACGTACGACTGGTCCGGAAATTGACATTTCCTCCAGAGCACAAACTGCATCATAGATTTAAGACGAATTAGATATAAAATATATCACGAACGGGAACATCATTCATTAAATCCATTCAAGAGCATACTCCAAAATATATACTCAAACGTCTCACAAAATTGCAAAGGACTGGAAGATACAAGTGTGACGTACGACTGGTCGGAAAATTGACATTTCGTCAAGAGCGCAAATTGCATAAGCGATCTAAGACGAATTGGGTATTATATATCCCCCTAACATGAGAAGTCAATCGATACATCTCTCCTTTGGCAAACATAAAAATATATACATAAACGTCTCACAATAAATCAAACTAGTCGCAGCTACCAGTGCGATGTACAGCTGGTCCGAAAATTGACATTCCGTACATAGCTCAAAGTAAATCAGACTTGTATGACAAATTAGATACTCAATATCTCATGAAACGAATGACCAATCAACAAGTCCTCGGTAGGGCAAATGTCAAAATGTATCCTGAAACATCTCACTGAATAACAAATATCATGCTGCCACCAGCGTTACGTACGACACACCGAAAATTGACATTTCCTCCAGAGCACAAACTGCATCATAGATTTAAGACGAATTAGATATAAAATATATCACGAACGGGAACATCATTCATTAAATCCATTCAAGAGCATACTCCAAAATATATACTTAAACGTCTCACAAAATTGCAAAGGACTGGAATGTACCAGTGTGACGTACGACTGGTCGGAAAATTGACATTTCGTCAAGATCGCAAATTGCATAAGCGATTTGAGACGAATTGGATATTATATATCCCCCTAACAGAGAAGTCAATTGATACATCCCTCCTTTGTCAAACGTAAAAATATATACATAAACGTCTCATAATATATCAAACTAGTCGCTGCTACCAGTGCGATGTACAGCTGGTCCGAAAATTGACATTCCGTACATAGCCCAAAGTAAATCAGACTTGTATGACAAATTAGATACTCACTATCTCATGAATTGTATGACCAATCAACAAGTCCTCGGTAGGGCAAATGTCAAAATGTACCCTGAAACATCTCACTAAATAACAAATATCATGCTGTCACCAGCGTTACGTACGACTGGTCCGGAAATTGACATTTCCTCCAGAGCACAAACTGCATCATAGTTTTAAGACGAATTAGATATAAAATATATCACGAACGGGAACATCATTCATTAAATCCATTCAAGAGCATACTCCAAAATATATACTTAAACGTCTCACAAAATTGCAAAGGACTGGCATGTACCAGTGTGACGTACGACTGGTCGGAAAATTGACATTTCGTCAAGATCGCAAATTGCATAAGCGATTTGAGACGAATTGGGTATTATATATCCCCCTAACAGAGAAGTCAATCGATACATCCCTCCTTTGGCAAACGTAAAAATATATACATAAACGTCTCAAAATATATCAAACTAGTCGCTGCTACCAGTGCGATGTACAGCTGGTCCGAAAATTGACATTCCGTACATATACCAAAGGAAATCAGACTTGTATGACAAGATAGATACTCAATATCTCATGAAACGAATGACCAATCAACAAGTCCTCGGTAGGGCAAATGTCAAAATGTATCCTGAAACATCTCACTGAATAACAAATATCATGCTGCCACCAGCGTTACGTACGACACACCGAAAATTGACATTTCCTCCAGAGCACAAACTGCATCATAGATTTAAGACGAATTAGATATAAAATATATCACGAACGGGAACATCATTCATTAAATCCATTCAACAGCATACTCCAATATATATACTTAAACGTCTCAGAAAATTGCAAAGGACTGCCATGTACCAGTGTGACATACGACTGGTCGGAAAATTGACATTTCGTCAAGAGCGCAGATTGCATAAGCGATTTAAGACGAATTGGATATTATATATCCCCCTAACAGAGAAGTCAATCGATACATCCCTCCTTTGTCAAACGTAAAAATATATACATAAACGTCTCAAAATATATCAAACTAGTCGCTGCTACCAGTGCGATGTACAGCTGGTCCGAAAATTGACATTCCGTACATAGCCCAAAGTAAATCAGACTTGTATGACAAATAAGATACTCAATAGCTCATGAATTGTATGACCAATCAACAAGTCCTCGGTAGGGCAAATGTCAAAATGTACCCTGAAACATCTCACTAAATAACAAATATCATGCTGTCACCAGCGTTACGTACGACTGGTCCGGAAATTGTCATTTCCTCCAGAGCACAAACTGCATCATAGATTTAAGACGAATTAGATATAAAATATATCACGAACGGGAACATCATTCATTAAATCCATTCAAGAGCATACTCCAAAATATATACTTAAACGTCTCACAAAATTGCAAAGGACTGGCATGTAGCAGTGTGACGTACGACTGGTCGGAAAATTGACATTTCGTCAAGATCGCAAATTGCATAAGCGATTTGAGACGAATTGGGTATTATATATCCCCCTAACAGAGAAGTCAATCGATACATCCCTCCTTTGGCAAACGTAAAAATATAAACATAAACGTCTCAAAATATATCAAACTAGTCGCTGCTACCAGTGCGATGTACAGCTGGTCCGAAAATTGACATTCCGTACATAGCCCAAAGTAAATCAGACTTGTATGACAAATTAGATACTCAATATCTTATGAATAGTATGACCAATCAACAAGTCCTAGGTAGGGCAAATGTAAAAATGTATCCTGAAACATCTCACTAAATAACAAATATCATGCTGCCACCAGCGTTACGTACGACTGGTCCGAAAATTTCCTCCAGACATTTCCTCCAGAGCACAAACTGCATCATAGATTTGAGACAAATTAGATATAAAATATATCACGAACGGAAACATAAGTCATTCTATCTTTCGTAGAGCAAACGTAGCAACATATTCTGAAACGTCTCTCAAACCAGCAAAGGACGAGCTAGCACCAGCGTAAAGTGCGACTGGTCAGAAAAGAGCGCAATAAAAATCAAAGCTTTATGTCAAATTAGATACCCAATATATCACGAATAGAATGACTACTCAACAAGTCCATGGTAGAGCAAATGCAAAAATATATACTTTAACGTCTCTCAAACTAACAACTTACGTGCTGCTACCAGTGTGACGTGAGACTGGTTCGAAAATTGACATTTTGTCTAGAGTGCAATGTAAATCAGAGCTTTACGACAAATTACATATTCCACATCTCTCGAATAGAATGACTAATCAACAAATCCTTTGTAGAGCAAATGTAAAGATGTATCCTTCAAAATCTCATTTATTAGCAAATATAGCATCCTGCCACCAACGTTACGTACGACTGGTCAGAAAATTGACATTTCGTCTATATCGCAAACTATATCAGCGATTTAAGGTGCCATGGAAGTTAACAGGAAATGAAAAAACAGGAAGTGACAAAATATTTTGCATTTTTAAACATTTTTTGAACAAAGATAACAGAGTTCTGTTTTGACCTCCAGTCAATTCAACTAGTTCCAAATACCATTTACAGGTCCATGATCACAATGTCCATGGTCAGAATGACCCTAAACATGATGAAATAACCCTTTTCAGCCCTTTGAATATGTGACTGAAAAATAGCTAAAAGAAGGAGGTAGGAAAGGTCACTGAACAGAATCTTTCGAATTTTTCAGAAAATGTGCCCAATATATTGCTCTAAATGATACAATCTTTGAAATTTTAGACAATTGCAATTTTGTGAGACGTTAAGGTATATATTTTTTAGTATGCTCTTGAATGCATGTAATGAATGATGTTCCCGTTCGTGATATATTTTATATCTTATTCGTCTTAAATCTATGATGCAGTTTGTGCTCTGGAGGAAATGTCAATTTTCGGACTAGTCGTACGTAACGCTGGTGGCAGCATGATATTTGTTATTTAGTGAGATGTTTCAGGATACATTTTTACATTTAACCTACCTAGGACTTGTTGATTGGTCATACTATTCATGAGATATTGAGTATCTAATTTGTCATACAAGTCTGATTTACTTTGGGCTATTTACGGAATGTCAATTTTCGGACCAGCTGTACATCGCACTGTTAGCAGCAACTAGTTTGATATATTGTAAAACGTTTATGTATATATTTTTACGTTTGCTAAAGGAGGGATGTTTCGATTGACTTCTCTGTTAGAGGGATATATAATATCCAATTCGTCTTAAATCGCTTATGCAATTTGCGCTCTTGACGAAATGTCAATTTTCCGACCAGTCGTACGTCACACTTGTACATGCCAGCCCTTTGCAATTTTGTGAGAATTTAAGTATATACTTTGGAGTATGCTCTTGAATGGATTTAATGAATGATGTTCCCGTTCGTGATATATTTTATATCTAATTCGTCTTGAATCTATGATGCAGTTTGTGCTCTAGAGGAAATGTCAATTTTCGGACCAGTCGTAAGCAACGATGGTGACAGCATGATATTTGTTATTTAGTGAGATGTTTTAGGATACATTTTGACATTTGCCCTACCGAGGACCTATTGATTGGTCATACTATTCATGAGATATTGAGTATCTAATTTGTCATACAAGTCTGATTTACTTTGGGCTAAGTACGGGATGTGAATTTTCGGACCAGCTGTACATCGCACTGGTAGAAACGACTAGTTTGATATGTTGTGAGACGTTTTTGTATATATTTTTACGTTTGCCAAAGGAGGGATGTATCGATTGACTTCTGTGTTAGGGGGATATATAATATCCAATTCGTCTTAAATCGCTTATGCAATTTGCGCTCTTGACGAAATGTCAATTTTCCGACCAGTCGTACGTCACACTGGTACATGCCAGTCCTTTGCAATTTTTGAGACGTGTAAGTATATATAATTAAGTATGCTCTTGAATGGATTTAATGAATGATGTTCCCGTTCGTGATATATTTTATATCTAATTCGTCTTAAATCTATGATGCAGTTTGTGCTCTGGAGGAAATGTCAATTTTCGGACCAGTCGTACGTAACGCTGGTGGCAGCATGATATTTGTTATTCAGTGAGATGTTTCAGGATACATTTTGACATTTGCCCTACCGAGGACTTGTTGATTGGTCATTCGTTTCATGAGATATTGAGTATCTAATTTGTCATACAAGTCTGATTTACTTTGAGCTATGTACGGAATGTCAATTTTCGGACCAGCTGTACATCGCACTGGTAGCTGCGACTAGTTTGATTTATTGTGAGACGTTTATGTATATATTTTTATGTTTGCCAAAGGAGAGATGTATCGATTGACTTCTCATGTTAGGGGGATATATAATACCCAATTCGTCTTAGATCGCTTATGCAATTTGCGCTCTTGACGAAATGTCAATTTTCCGACCAGTCGTACGTCACACTTGTATCTTCTAGTCCTTTGCAATTTTGTGAGACGTTTAAGTATATATTTTGGAGTATGCTCTTGAATGGATTTAATGAATGATGTTCCCGTTCGTGATATATTTTATATCTAATTCGTCTTAAATCTATGATGCAGTTTGTGCTCTGGAGGAAATGTCAATTTTCGGACCAGTCGTACGTAACACTGGTGACAGCATGATATTTGTTATTTAGTGAGATGTTTCAGGATACATTTTGACATTTTCCCTACCGAGGACGTGTTGAATGGTCAAACTATTCATGATATATTGAGTATCTAATTTGTCATACAAGTCTGATTTACTTTGGGCTATGTACGGAATGTCAATTTTCGGACCAACTGTTCATCGCACTGGTAGCAGCGACTAGTTTGCTATATTGTGAGACGTTAATGTATATATTTTTACGTTTGCCAAGGGAGGGATGTATCGATTGACTTCTCTGTTAGGGAGATATATAATATCAAATTCGTCTTAAATCGCGTATGCAATTTGCGCTCTTGACAAAATGTCAATTTTCCGACCAGTTGTACGTCACACTGGTACATGCCAGTCCTTTGCAATTTTGTGAGACGTTTAAGTATATATCTTGGAGTATGCTCTTGAATGGATTTAATGAATAATGTTCCCGTTCATGATATATTTTATATCTAATTCGTCTTAAATCTGTGATGCAGTTTGTGCTCTGGAGGAAATGTCAATTTTCGGACCAGTCGTACGTAACGCTGGTGACAGCATGATATTTGTTATTTAGTGAGATGTTTCAGGATACATTTTGAAATTTGCCCTACCGAGGACGTGTTGATTGGTCATACTATTCATGAGATATTGAGTATCTAATTTGTCATACAAGTCTGATTTACTTTGGGCTATGTACGGAATGTCAATTTTCGGACCAGCTGTACATCGCACTGGTAGCAGTGACTAGTTTGCTATATTGTGAGATGTTAACATATATATTTTTTACGTTTGCCAAGGGAGGGATGTATCAATTGACTTCTCTGTTAGGGGGATATATAATATCCAATTCGTCTTAAATCGCTTATGCAATTTGCGCTCTTGACGAAATCTCAATTTTCCGACCAGTCGTACGTCACATTGGTACATGCCAGTCCTTTGCAATTTTGTGAGACGTTTAAGTATATATCTTGGAGTATGCTCTTGAATGGATTTAATGAATGATGTTCCTGTTCGTGATATATTTTATATCTAATTCGTCTTAAATCTATGATGCAGTTTGTGCTCTGGAGGAAATGCCAATTTTCGGACCAGTCGTACGTAACGCTGGTGATAGCATGATATTTGTTATTTAGTAAGATGTTTCAGGATACATTTTGACATTTGCCCTACTGAGGACTTGTTGATTGGTCATACTATTCATGAGATAGTGAGTATCTAATTTGTCATACAAGTCTTATTTACTTTGGGCTATGTACGGAATGTCAATTTTCGGACCAGCTGTACATCGCACTGGTAGTAGCGACTAGTTTGATATATTGTGAGACGTTTATGTATATATTTTTACGTTTGCTAAAGGAGGGATGTATCGATTGACTTCTCTGTTAGGGGATATATAATGTCCAATTCGTCTCAAATCGCTTATGCAATTTGCGCTCTTGACGAAATGTCAATTTTCCGACCAGTCGTACGTCACACTGGTACATGCCAACCCTTTGGAATTTTGTGAGACGTTTAAGTATATATTTTGGAGTATGCTCTTGAATGGATTTAATGAATGATGTTCCCGTTCGTGATATATTTTATATCTAATTCGTCTTAAATTCATGATGCAGTTTGTGCTCTGGAGGAAATGTCAATTGTCGGACCAGTCGTACGTAACGCTGGTGGCAGCATGATATTTGTTATTTCCTGAGATGTTTCAGGATACATTTTGACATTTGCCCTACCTAAAACTTGTTGATTGGTCATACTATTAATGAGATATTGAGTATCTAACTTGTCATACAAGTCTGATTTACTTTGGGCTAATTGTACGGAATGTAAATTTTCGGACCAGCTGTACATCGCACTGGTAGCTGCGACTAGTTTGATATATTTTGAGACGTTTATGTATATATTTTTACTTTTGCCAAAGGAGGGATGTATCGATTGACTTCTCTGTTAGGGGGATATATTATAATATCCAATTCGTCTTAAATCGCTTATGCAATTTGCGCTCTTGACGAAATGTCAATTTCCCGACCAGTCGTACGTCACACTGGTACATGCCAGTCCTTTGCAATTTTGATAGACGTTTAAGTATATATATTGGAGTATGCTGTTGAATGGATTTAATGAATGATGTTCCCGTTCGTGATATATTTTATATCTAATTCGTCTTAAATCTATGATGCAGTTTGTGCAGTTTGAGGAAATGTCAATTTTCGGACCAGTCGTACGTAACGCTGGTGGCAGCATGATATTTGTTATTTCCTGAGATGTTTCAGGATACATTTTTACATTTGCCCTACCGAGGACTTGTTGATTGGTCATACTATTCATGAGATAGTGAGTATCTAATTTGTCATACAAGTCTGATTTACTTTGGGCTATGTACGGAATGTCAATTTTCGGACGAGCTGTACATCGCACTGGTAGCAGCGACTAGTTTGATATATTTTGAGACGTTTATGTATATATTTTTACGTTTGCCAAAGGAGGGATGTATCGATTGACTTCTCTGTTAGGGGGATATATAATATCCAATTCGTCTTAAATCGCTTATGCAATTTGCGCTCTTGACGAAATGTCAATTTTCCGACCAGTCGTACGTCACACTGGTACATGCCAGTCCTTTGCAATTTTGTGAGACGTTTAAGTTTATATTTTGGAGTATGCTCTTGAATGGATTTAATGAATGATGTTCCCGTTCGTGATATATTTTATATCTAATTCGTCTTAAATCTATGATGCAGTTTCTGCTCTGGAGGAAATGCCAATTTTCGGACCAGTCGTACGTAACGCTGGTGGCAGCATGATATTTGTTATTCAGTGACATGTTTCAGGATACATTTTCACATTTGCCCTAGCGAGGACTTGTTGATTGGTCATTCTTTTCATGAGATATTGAGTATCTAATTTGTCATACAAGTCTGATTTACTTTGGGCTATGTACGGAATGTCAATTTTCGGACCAGCTGTACATCGCACTGGTAGCTGCGACTAGTTTGATTTATTGTGAGATGTTTATGTATTTATTTTTATGTTTGCCAAAGGAGAGATGTATCGATTGACTTCTCATGTTAGGGGGATATATAATACCCAATTCGTCTTAGATCGCTTATGCAATTTGCGCTCTTGACGAAATGTCAATTTTCCGACCAGTCGTACGTCACACTTGTATCTTCCAGTCCATTGCAATTTTGTGAGACGTTTAAGTATATATTTTGGAGTATGCTCTTAAATTGATTTAATGAATGATGTTCCGTTCGTGATATATTTTATATCTAATTCGTCTTAAATCTATGATGCAGTTTGTGCTCTGGAGGAAATGTCAATTTTCGGACCAGTCGTACGTAACGCTGGTGACAGCATGATATTTGTTATTTAGTGTGATGTTTCAGGATACATTTTGACATTTGCCCTACTGAGGACGTGTTGATTGGTCATACTATTCATGAGATATTGAGTATCTAATTTGTCATACAAGTCTGATTTACTTTGGGCTATGTACGGAATGTCAATTTTCGGACCAGCTGTACATCGCACTGGTAGTAGCGACTAGTTTGATATATTGTGAGACGTTTATGTATATATTTTTACGTTTGTTAAAGGAGGGATGTGTCGATTGACTTCTCTGTTAGGGGGATATATAATATCCAATTCGTCTTAAATCGCTTATGCAATTTGCGCTCTTGACGAAATGTCAATTTTCCGACCAGTCGTACGTCACACTGGTACAGGCCAGTCCTTTGCAATTTTGTGAGACGTTTAAGTATATATTTTGGAGTATGCTCTTGAATGGATTTAATGAATGATGTTCCAGTTCGTGATATATTTTATATTTAATTCGTCTTAAATCTATGATGCAGTTTGTGCTCTGGAGGAAATGTCAATTTTAGGACAGGTCGTACGTAACGCTGGTGACAGCATGATATTTGTTATTTAGTGAGATGTTTAAGGATACATTTTGACATTTGCCCTACCGAGGACTTGTTGATTGGTCCTACTATCCATGAGATATTGAGTATCTAATTTGTCATACAAGTCTGATTTACTTTGGGCTATGTACGGAATGTCAATTTTCGGACCAGGTGTACATCGCACTGGTACACTGGTAGCAGCGACTATTTTGATATATTGTGAGACGTTTATGTATTCATTTTTACGTTTGCCAAAGGAGGGATGTATCGATTGACTTCTCTGTTAGGGGGATATATAATATCCAATTCGTCTTAAATCGCTTATGCAATTTGCGCTCTTGACGAAATGTCAATTTTCCGACCAGTCGTACGTCACACTGGTACATGCCAGTCCTTTGCAATTTTGTGAAACGTTTAAGTATATATTTTGGAGTATGCTCTTGAATGGATTAAATGAATGATGTTCCCGTTCGTGATATATTTTATGTCTAATTCGTCTTAAATCTATGATGCAACTTGTGCTATGGAGGAAATGTCAAATTTCGGACCGGTCGTACGTAACGCTGGTGGCAGCATTAAAAATTGTTATTTAGTGAGATGTTTCAGGATACATTTTGACATTTGCCCTACCGAGGACCTAATGATTGGTCATACTATTCATGAGATATTGAGTATCTAATTTGTCATACAAGTCTGATTTACTTTGGGCTATGTACGGAATGTCAATTTTCGGACCAGCTGTACATCGCTCTTGTAGAAACGACTAGTTTGATATATTGTGAGACGTTTATGTATATATTTTTAGGTTTACCAAAGGAGGGATGTATCGATTGACTTCGCTGTTAGGGGGATATATAATATCCAATTCGTCTTAAATCGCTTATGCAATTTGCGCTCTTGACGAAATGTCAATTTTCCGACCAGTCGTACGTCACACTGGTACATGCCAGTCCTTTGCAATTTTTGAGACGTTTAAGTATATATTTTTAGTATGCTCTTGAATGGATTTAATGAATGATGTTCCCGTTCGTGATATATTTTATATCTAATTCGTCTTAAATCTATGATGCAGTTTGGGCTCTGGAGGAAATGTCAATTTTTGAACCAGTCGTACGTAACGCTGGTGGCAGCATGATATTTGTTATTTAGTGAGATGTTTCAGGATACATTTTGACATTTGCCATACCTAGGACTTGTTGATTGGTCATACTATTCATGAGATATTGAGTATCTAATTTGTCATACAAGTCTGATTTACGTTGGGCTATGTACGGAATGTCAATTTTCGGACCAGCTGTACATCGCACTGGTAGCAGCGACTAGTTTGAAATATTGTGAGACGTTTATGTATATATTTTTACGTTTGCCAAAGAAGGGATGTATCGATTGACTTCGCTGTTAGGGGGATATATAATATCCAATTCGTCTTAAATCGCTTATGCAATTTGCGCTCTTGACGAAATGTCAATTTTCCGAAGAGTCTTACGTCACACTGGTACATGCCAGTCCTTTGCAATTTCGTGAGACGTTTAAGTATATATTTTGGAGTATGCTCGTGAAATGATTTAATGAACGATGTTCCCGTTCGTGATATATTTTATATCTAATTCGTCTTAAATCTATGATGCAGTTTGTGCTCTGGAGGAAATGTCAATTTCGGACCAGTCGTACGTAACGCTGGTGGCAGCATGATATTTGTTATTTAGTGAGATGTTTCAGGATACATTTTGACATTTTCCCTACCTAGGACTTGTTGATTGGTCATACTATTCATGAGATATTGAGTATCTAATTTGTCATACAAGTCTGATTTACTTTGGGCTATGTACCGAATGTCAATTTTCGGACCAGCTGTACATCGCACTGGTAGCAGCGACGAGTTTGATATATTGTGAGACGTTTAAGTATATATTTTCACGTTTGCCAGAGGAGCGATGTATCGATTGACTTCTCTGTTAGGGGGATATATAATATCCAATTCGTCTTAAATCGCTTATCAGTCAAGCCAAGTAACTAGGTCAACATTCGAAAATAAAAATCTCAAAAATCGAACACTTTGATTTCCAAAATAATTTGTGAGGTGGTTATTAAGATGATAATACATCTTTTAACGTATTAATTTCGAGTACATCTTGAATCCATTCTCAACAAAGCGTTGTCGAAATAAGGATTCGAAATATTTGAGTTCGAGATGATAAAAGTACGTTAAGATATACCGTTCCTTAACAAACTCCTTTGGGAACAAGATATAGAATCAAATGCATATTCTTCTTATTTACTCCCTGACACATGCCAACGAGTGTTACATAAGTTAATATCTCCGTTTTAAATAATTTTGTAAACGTTGTTCTCTACAGATGCCATTTTTATAATTGAAAAACAAAATTGAACATTTTGCATTTCTAAATTGATAAGTTTCTTGGAATATAACTTAGACGCTAACGATTTAAGTCATTAATAATATTTCCCTCAGTGATCCCATGCTAAATAGACAGTAACTAGGTTATTATTTTGTGTTCAACCTTGTTTTCATGACTTTTTAACATGAGTCGACAATTATGTAGGAAATTTCAATTCCAAATGTAAGCGCGTCAACTCCTGTTTTTGCACAAAAGTTAGCCTTTTATAATGATAGATCGCCAAAATCTGCATGTACCTCTCAATGAGGCGACACGTTTTTAAATTTATAGATGCTGAGCTTTAAACTCAAACAAAAATTCAAACCACCCGCTGTTATTTTGATTACACAAGACGAAATTTCCACTCCCGGGGAGCACTGTGGTAACACTTTGAAGGAGGATTCTTGAAAAATCGTTCGAATTTTTACAAAAGGTTTCACGCAGTTTTATTGCTTTGTTTAAGCCTCGACTAAAATCATACTCAAACCCGATACCATAATTATAAATTAAAATGAAACAATAAACTCAGGTCAGGTTATATGATAAACCGTTTCGAGAATTGATGATTTGAGTTAACTGTGTATATTTAAATAAATGTAAGTCGGCATGTATTCGACAGTTAATGTAAACACATGATGTATGCATCCACATGTGACTTAAATATCGATTCATGACTATCATATTTGGCTTTCAAAAATTAAGTTGGAAGTTACAGTGGTTGGAGATTAACGAAAACGTCAATCATATCCGAATATCCAAACGACGTCAAGTATTAACAATGCCCTTTTTGTGCATCTCGAACAAGGCAAGGTTCTGTGATCCAGCAATGTGCATTCCGAAAGAAAAAATTCACAAATATTAACAAATTTCATTGAGTTGGATATTACATTCGAAATCACAACTTTCGAAATATTTGTTTTAAACAAGAATTGTAAGAACTTAAAACATGTTGTTAATTTTTCAAGCCGCATATCCTCATTTACGTTCTTTGACAAGGATGAATTCATTTGAAAACATGGATTTTTTTTTATTGTTCAAAACTACCCTTGAAATATAAGTATGTGTGATATTACAGTGTAAATTGACACGCATTTGTTTCCTCCATATCATGGAAAAAATAAATGCAGTACCATCTTTCAATATTTGGAAACAAAAAGTTCATTTTGTATGTAAAATACATTTATGGTGGATTCATAATGAAAAATGACAAATAACATACATCTTTTTAAGTAGGGGTATACAGGGACATAGTGGAAATTCAGAAATTTAGGCCATATCCCCAAGATTGCTTCAACAATATATAACAGAACATCAAATTTATCATTTACACGTTTGCTGATAGGTTTATTGAAAATAATTAAACAGAGGTTTACTTCAATTGTGGCACCATTCTTAGTTAATATTGATGAACATACGAATATCGAATGTTGACTTTAGTTAGTTGGCTTGACCGTTATGCAATTTGCGCTCTTGACGAAATGTCAATTTTCCGAAGAGTCGTACGTCACACTGGTACATGCCAGTCCTTTGCAATTTCGTGACACGTTTTAGTATATATTTTGGAGTATGCTCTTGAATGGATTTAATGAATGATGTTCCCGTTCGTGATATATATTATATCTAATTCGTCTTAAATCTATGATGCAGTTTCTGCTCTGGAGGAAATGTCAATTGTCGGACCAGTCGTACGTAACGGTGGTGGCAGCATGATATTTGTTATTTAGTGAGATGTTTCAGGATACATTTTTACATTTGCCCTACAGAGAGGACTTGTTGATTGGCCATTCTATTCATGAGATATTGAGTATCTAATTTGTCATACAAGTCTGATTTACTTTGGGCTATGCACGAAATGTCAATTTTCTGACCAGCTGTACATCGCACTGGTAGCAGCGACTAGTTTGATATATTGTGAGACGTTTATGTATATATTTTTACGTTTGCCAAAGGAGGGATGTATCGATTGACTTCTCTGTTAGGGGGATATATAATATCCAATTCGTCTCAAATCGCTTATGCAATTTGAGCTCTTCACGAAATGTCAATTTTCCGACCAGTCGTACGTCACACTGGTACATGCCAGTCCTTTGCAATTTTGTGAGACGTTTAAGTATATATTTTGTGTATGCTCTTGAATGGATGCAATGAATGATGTTCCCGTTCGTGATATATTTTATATCTAATTCGTCTTAAATCTATGATGCAGTTTGTGCTCTGGAGGAAATGTCAATTTTCGGACCAGTCGTACGTAACGCTGGTGGCATCATGATATTTGTTATTTAGTGAGATGTTTCAGGATACATTTTTACATTTGCCCTACCAAGGACTTGTTGATTGGTCATTCTACTCATGAGATATTGAGTATGTAATTTATCATACAAGTCTGATTTACTTTGGGCTATGTACGGAATGTCAATTTTTGGATCAGCTGTACATCGCACTGGTAGTAGCGACTAGTTTGATATATTGTGAGACGTTTATGTATATATTTTTACGTTTGCCAAAGGAGGGATGTATCGATAGACTTCTCTGTTAGGGGGATATATAATATCCAATTCGTCTTAAATCGCTTATGCAATTTGCGCTCTTGACGAAATGTCAATTTTCCGAAGAGTCGTACGTCAATCTGGTACATGCCAGTCCTTTGCAATTTTGTGAGACGTTTAAGTATATATTTTGGAGTATGCTCTTGAATGGATTTAATGAATGATGTTCCCGTTCGTGATATATTTTATATCTAATTCGTCTTAAATCTATGATGCAGTTTGTGTTCTAGAGGAAATGTCAATTTTCGGACCAGTCGTACGTAACGCTGGTGACAGCATGATATTTGTTATTTAGTGAGATGTTTCAGGATACATTTTGACATTTGCCCTACCTAGGACTTGTTGATTGGTCAAACTATTCATGAGATATTGAGTATCTAATTTGTCATACAAGTCTGATTTACTTTGGGCTATGAACGCAATGTCAATTTCCGGACTAGCTGTACATCGCACTGATAGCAGCGACTAGTTTGATATATTGTGAGACGTTTATATATATATTTTTACGTTTGCCAAAGGAGGGATGTATCGATTGACTTCTCTGTTAGGGGGATATATAATATCCAATTCGTCTTAAATCGTTTAAGCAATTTGCACTCTTGACGAAATGTCAATTTTCCGACCAGTCGTACGTCACACTGTTACATGCCAGTCCTTTGCAATTTTGTGAGACGTTTAAGTATATATTTTGGAGTATGCTCGTGAGATGATTTATTGAATGATGTTCCCGTTCGTGATATATTTTATATTTAATTCGTCTTAAATCTATGATGCAGTTTGTGCTCTGGAGGAAATGTCAATTTTCGGACCAG
This sequence comes from Owenia fusiformis, assembly GCA_903813345.2. Classification (NCBI taxonomy): domain Eukaryota; kingdom Metazoa; phylum Annelida; class Polychaeta; order Sabellida; family Oweniidae; genus Owenia; species Owenia fusiformis. Next base: position 8,156,204 of record CAIIXF020000011.1, read on the forward strand.
TCGTACGTAGCGCTGGTGGCAGCATGATATTTGTTATTTAGTGAAATGTTTCAGGATACATTTTGACATATTCCCTACCTAGGACTTGTTGATTGGTCATACTATTCATGAGATATTGAGTATCTAATTTGTCATACAAGTCTGATTTACTTTGGGCTATGTACGGAATGTCAATTTTCGGACCAGCTATACATCGCACTGGTAGCAGCGACGAGTTTGATATATTGTGAGACGTTTATGTATATATTTTTACGTTTGCCAAAGGAGGGATGTATCGATTGACTTCTCTGTTAGGGGGATATATAATATCCAATTCGTCTTAAATCGCTTATGCAATTTGCGCTCTTGACGAAATGTCAATTTTCCGAAGAGTCGTACGTCACACTGGTACATGCCAGTCCTTTGCAATTTCGTGAGACGTTTTAGTATATATTTTGGAGTATGCTCTTGAATGGATTTAATGAATGATGTTCCCGTTCGTGATATATTTTATATCTAATTCGTCTTAAATCTATGATGCACTTTCTGCTCTGGAGGAAATGTCAATTGTCGGACCAGTCGTACGTAACGCTGGTGGCAGCATGATATTTGTTATTTAGTGAGATGTTTCAGGATACATTTTGACATTTTCCCTACCGAGGACGTGTTGATTGGTCATACTATTCGCTAGATATTGAGTATCTAATTTGTCATACAAGTCTGGTTTACTTTGGGCTATGTACGGAATGTCAATTTTCGGACCAGCTGTACATCGCACTGGTAGCAGCGACTAGTTTGCTATATTGTGAGACGTTAATGTATATATTCTTACGTTTGCCAAGGGAGGGGTGTATCGATCGACTTCTCTATCAGGGGGATATATAATATCAAATTCGTCTTAAATCGCTTATGCAATTTGCGCTCTTGACAAAATGTCAATTTTCCGACCAGTCGTACGTCACACTGGTACATGCCAGTCCTTTGCAATTTTTTGAGACGTTTAAGTATATATCTTGGAGTATGCTCTTGAATGGATTTAATGAATGATGTTCCCGTTCATGATATATTTTATATCTAATTCGTCTTAAATCTATGATGCAATTTGTGCTCTGGAGGAAATGTCAATTTTCGGATAAGTCGTACATAACGCTGGTGACAGTATGATATTTGTTATTTAGTGAGATGTTTCAGGATACATTTTGACATTTGCCCTACCGAGGACGTGTTGATTGGTCATACTATTCATGAGCTATTGAGTATCTAATTTGTCATACAAGTCTGATTTACTCTTTGCTATGTACGGAATGTCAATTTTTGGACCAGCTGTACATCACACTGGAAGCAGCGACTAGTTTGATATATTGTGAGACGTTTATGTATATACTTTTACGTTTGCCAAAGGAGGGATGTATCGATTGACTTTTCTGTTAGGGGGATATATAATATCCAATTCGTCTTAAATCGCTTATGCAATTTGCGCTCTTGACGAAATGTCAATTCTCCGACCAGTCGTACGTCACACTGGTACATGCCAGTCCTTTGCAATTTTGTGAGACGTTTAAATATATATCTTGGAGTATGCTCTTGAATGGATTTAATGAATGATGTTCCCGTTCGTGATATATTTTATATCTAATTCGTCTTAAATCTATGATGCAGTTTGTTCTCTGGAGGAAATGTCAATTTTTCGGACCAGTCGTACATAACGCTGGTGGCAGCATGATATTTGTTATTTAGTGAGATGTTTCAGGATACATTTTTACATTTTCCCTACCGAGGACTTTTTGATTGGTCATTCTATTCATGATATATTGAGTATCTTATTTGTCATACAAGTCTGATTTACTTTGGGCTATGTATGGAATGTCAATTTTCGGACCAGCTGTACATCGCACTGGTAGCAGCGACTAGTTTGATATATGTGAGACGTTTATGTATATATTTTTACTTTTGCCAAAGGAGGGATGTATCGATTGACTTCTCTGTTAGTGGGATATATTATAATATCCAATTCGTCGTAAATCGCTTATGCAATTTGCGCTCTTGACGAAATGTCAATTTCCCGACCAGTCGTACGTCACACTGGTACATGCCAGTCCTTTGCAATTTTGTGAGACGTTTAAATATATATCTTGGAGTATGCTCTTGAATGGATTTAATGAATGATGTTCCCGTTCGTGATATATTTTATATCTAATTCGTCTTAAATCTATGATGCAGTTTGTGCTATGGAGGAAATGTCAATTTTCGGACCAGTCGTACATAATGCTAGTGACAGCATGATATTTGTTATTTAGTGAGATGTTTCAGGATACATTTTGACATTTGCCCTACCGAGGATGTGTTGATTGGTCATACTATTCATGAAATTTTGAGTATCTAATTTGTCATACAAGTCTGATTTACTTTGGGCTATGTGCGGAATGTCAATTTTCGGACCAGCTGTACATCGCACTGTTAGCAGCGACTAATTTGACATATTGTGAGACGTTCATGTATATATTTTTACGTTTGCCAAAGGAGGGATGTATCGATTGACTTCTCTGTTAGGGGGATATATAATATCCAATTCGTCTCAAATCGCTTATGCAATTTGCGCTCTTGAAGAAATGTCAATTTCCCGACCAGTCGTACGTCACACTGGTACATGCCAGTCCTTTGCAATTTTGTGAGACGTTTAAGTATATATTTTGGAGTATGCTCTTGAATGGATTTAATGAATGATGTTCCTGTTCGTGATATATTTTATATCTAATTCGTCTTAAATCTATGATGCAGTTTGTGCTCTGGAGGAAATGTCAATTTTTGGACCAGTCGTACGTAACGCAGGTGGCAGCATGATATTTGTCATTTAGTGAGATGTTTCAGGATACATTTTTACATTTGCCCTACCGAGGACTTGTTGATTGGTCATTCTATTCATGAGATATTGAGTATCTAATTTGTCATACAAGTCTGATTCACTTTGGGCTATGTACGGAATGTGAATTTTTCGACCAGCTGTACATTGCACAGGTAGCAGCGACTATTTTGATATGTTGTGAGACGTTTATGTATATATTTTTACGTTTGCCAAAGGAGGGATGTATCGATTGACTTCTGTGTTAGGGGGATATATAATATCCAATTCGTCTTAAATCGCTCATGCAATTTGGGCTTTTGACGAAATGTCAATTTTCCGACCAGTCGTACGTCACACTGGTACATGCCAGTCCTTTGCAATTTTTGAGACGTTTAAGTATATATTTTGGAGTATGCTCTTGAATGGATTTAATGAATGATGTTCCCGTCCGTGATATATTTTATATCTAATTCGTCTTAAATCTATGATGCAGTTTGTGCTCTGGAGGAAATGTCAATTTCGGACCAGTCGTACGTAAAGCTGGTGGCAGCATGGTATTTGTTATTTACTGAGATGTTTCTGGATACATTTTGACATTTGCCCTACCTAGGACTTGTTGATTGGTCATACTATTCATGAGATATTGAGTATCTTATTTGTCATTCAAGTCTGATTTACTTTGGGCTATGTACGGAATGTCAATCTTCGGACCAGCTGTACATCGCACTGTTAGCAGCGACTAGTTTTCATATATTGTGAGACGTTTATGTATATATTTTTACGTTGGCCAAAGGAGGGATGTTTCGATTGACTTCTCTGTTAGAGGGATATATAATATCCAATTCGCTTATGCAATTTGCGCTCTTGACGAAATGTCAATTTTCCGACCAGTCGTACGTCACACTGGTACATGCCAGTCCTTTGCAATTTTGTGAGACGTTTAAGTATATATTTTGGAGTATGCTCTTGAATGAATTTAATGAATGATGTTCCAGTTCGTGATATATTTTATATCTAATTCGTCTTAAATCTATGATGCAGTTTGTGCTCTGGAGGAAATGTCAATTTCTGGACCAGTCGTACTTAACGCTGGTGACAGCATGATATTTGTTATTTAGTGAGATGTTTCAGGATACATTTTGATATTTGCCCTACCGAGGACTAGTTGATTGGTCATTCTATTCATGAGATAGTGAGTATCTAATTTGTCATACAAGTCTGATTTACTTTGGGCTATATGTACGGCATGTCAATTTTCGGACCAGCTGTATATCGCACTGGTAGCAGCGACTAGTTTGATATATTGTGAGACGTTTATGTATATATTTTTTACGTTGGCCAAGGGAGGGATGTATCGATTGACTTCTCTGTTAGGGGGATATATAATATCCAATTCGTCTTAAATCGCTTATGCAATTTGCGCTCTTGACGAAATGTCAATTTTCCGACCGGTCGTACGTCACACTGGTACATGCCAGTCCTTTGCAAATTTGTGAGACGTTTGAGTATATATCTTGGAGTATGCTCTTGAATGGATTTAATGAATGATGTTCCCGTTCGTGATATATTTTATATCTAATTCGTCTTAAATCTATAATGCTGTTTGTGCTCTGGAGGAAATGCCAATTTTCGGACCAGTCGTACGTAACGCTGGTGATAGCATGATATTTGTTATTTAGTGAGATGTTTCAAGATACATTTTTACATTTGTCCTACCGAGGACTTGTTGATTGGTCATACTATTCATGAGATATTGAGCATCTAATTTGTCATACAAGTCTGATTTACTTTGGGCTATGTACGGAATGTCAATTTTCGGACCAGCTGTACATCGCACTCGTAGCAGCGACTACTTTGATATATTGTGAGACGTTTATGTATATACTTTTACGTTTGCCAAAGGAGGGATGTATCGATTGAATTCTCTGTTAGGGGGATATATAATATCCAATTCGTATCAAATCGCTCAAATGCTCTTGAATGGATTTAATGAATGATGTTCCCGTTCGTGATACAGGGTGATCATTAAGTTCTGGGAATTGGTCTGCCATTTCAAGATTTCTCTACCTTTTGAGTTGAAATTTTCAGCAGGTGTACATTGTATAATTCTGAATTGACAAGCAATGTTTCATATACATATCACATCTACAATTTTTTTAATTGTAGATACAAAAAAAGTAAAAGTGGTCCGCGGGTCAGCAAATTTTGAGTGATGCTAATTTGAAAATTTCCTGCCAGAACATATTCATCTTGCCTAGATGGTTGCTTCAGACTACTTGTACTAGAGGCAGAACAGTACTCTTGAAGTCATTTATTCAGAAGTATTCTTCATTGCTGAGAGTATGATTTAATTTATAATTGTTTCCATTAGCCTGACCACACATGCGTTGTTGACAAACTTAGTCCATAAAGATGTGGTCCAGACCTCCCTTTGGTATCCCTTGAAGATTTGATCAAGCCGTTGAAATCAGTCCCTTATTGGAATCAAACTTATGACCTCTCATATAATACTTTAGCATCCAAAATGTAGTGAGGCCTAATGGTGCTTCATCTGGTGAATGTTGTCTGGTGAATATGGAGCAGTAATAACTTGTGTGAACCCTAATTCTTTGATCAAGAGTAGTATGGGCAGCTTAAGTAATGGGAAGGAGCATAGTCATAATGGAAGATAACTCCCCGCTATTTTGAGTCATGATTGTGACTTTGAGATGCCGATGAATGATACGAAAATATAGCAAAGTACACTCTTATATAACAATACAGATGTTACTTTAGAAACTAAAGTTAGAAGTATTTGAAAATATGAAAAATCACTTAAATATGTCCACCAAATAGGTATTTATTAACCATACTTTTGGATCAAGGAAAATCTGAATTCATTTTTATTTTACTTGACCCGCTACGCCAATTGTCATGTTGCTATAGTAACAACAATTATCCACTGTGACATCAGATGACAATGAGACTGTTTTATCCAACCCAAAATTACATTCCCCATTTACCCTGAATATTTCAAGTAAATTGGTTGAAAAATAATGAAATGACAGATAAATTCCCAGAACTTAGTGATCACCCTGTATATATTCTATATCTAATTCGTCTTAAATCTATGATGCAGTTTGTGCTCTGGAGGAAATGTCAATTTTCGGACCAGTCGTACGTAACGCTGGTGGCAGCATGATATTTGTTATTTAGTGAGATGTTTCAGGATACATTTTGACATTTGCCCTACCGAGGACTTGTTGGTTGCTCATTCTATTCATGAGATATTGAGTATCTAATTTGTCATACAAGTCTGATTTACTTTGGGCTATGTACGGAATGTCAATTTTTGGACCAGATGTACATCGCACTGGTAGCAGCGACTAGTTTGATATATTGTGAGACGTTAATGTATATATTTTTACGTTTGCCAAAGGAGAGATGTATCGATTGACTTCTCTGTTAGGGGGATATATAATACCCAATTTGTCTTAGATCGCTTATGCAATTTGCGCTCTTGACGAAATGTCAATTTTTCGACCAGTCGTACGTCACACTTGTACCTTCCAGTCCTTTGCAATTTTGTGAGACGTTTAAGTATATATTTTGGAGTATGCTCTTGAATGGTGTTAATGAATGATGTTCCCGTTCGTGATATATTTTATATCTAATTCGTTTAAATCTATGATGCAGTTTGTGCTCTGGAGGAAATGTCAATTTTCTGACCAGTCGTACGTAACGCTGGTGACAGCATGATATTTGTTATTTAGTGAGTTGTTTCAGGATACATTTTGACATTTTCCCTACCGAGGACGTGTTGATTGGTCATACTATTCATGAGATATTGAGTATCTAATTTGTCATACAAGTCTGATTTACTTTGGGATATGTACGGAATGTCAATTTTCGGACCAGCTGTACATCACACCAGTAGCAGCGACTAGTTTGCTATATTGTGAGACGTTAATGTATATATATTTTACGTTTGCCAAGGGAGGGATGTATCGATTGACTTCTATGTTAGGGGGATATATAATATCCAATTCGTCTTAAATCGCTTATGCAATTTGCGCTCTTGACGAAATGTCAATTTTCCGACCAGTTGTACGTCACACTGGTACATGCCAGTCCTTTGCAATTTTGTGAGACGTTTAAGTATATAACTTGGAGTATGCCCTTGAATGGATTTAATGAATGATGTTCCCGTTCGTGATATATTTATATCTAATTCGTCTTAAATCTATGATGCAGTTTGTGCTCTGGAGGAAATGCCAATTTTCGGACCAGTCGTACGTAACGCTGGTGACAGCATGATATTTGTTATTTAGTAAGATGTTTCAGGATACATTTTGACATTTGCCCTACCAAGGACTTGTTGATTGGTCATTCTATTCATGATATATTCAGTATCTTATTTGTCATACAAGTCTGATTTACTTAGGGCTATGTACGGAATGTCAATTTTCGGACCAGCTGTACATCGCACTGGTTGCAGCGACTAGTTTTATATATTGTGAGACGTTTATGTATATATTTTTACGTTTGCCAAAGGAGGGATGTATCGATTGACTTCTCTGTTAGGGGGATATATAATATCCAATTCGTCTTAAATCGCTTATGCAATTTGCGCTCTTGACGAAATGTCAATTTTCCGACCAGTCGTACGTCACACTGGTACATGCCAGTCCTTTGCAATTTTGTAAGACGTTTAAGTATATATCTTGGAGTATGCTCTTGAATGGATTTAATGAATGATGTTCCTGTTCGTGATATATTTTATATCTAACTCGTATTAAATCTATGATGCAGTTTGTGCTCTGGAGGAAATGCCAATTTTCGAACCAGTCGTACGTAACGCTGGTGACAGCATGATATTAGTTATTTAGTAAGATGTTTCAGGATACATTTTGACATTTTCCTTACCGAGGACTTGTTGATTGGTTATACTATTCATGAGATATTGAGTATCAAATTTGTCATACAAGTCTGATTTACTTAGGCTATGTACGGAATGTCAATTTTCGGACCAGCTGTACATCGCACTCGTAGCAGCGACTACTTTGATATATTGTGAGACGTTAATGTATATATTTTTACGTTTGCCAAAGGAGAGATGTATCGATTGACTTCTCTGTTAGGGGGATATATAATACCCAATTCGTCTTAGATCGCTTATGCAATTTGCGCTCTTGACGAAATGTCAATTTTCCGACCAGTCGTACGTCACACTGGTACATGCCAACCCTTTGCAATTTTGTGAGACGTTTAAGTATATATTTTGGAGTATGCTCTTGAATGGATTTAATGAATGATGTTCCCGTTCGTGATATATTTTATATCTAATTCGTCTTAAATCTATGATGCAGCTTGTGCTCTGGAGGAAATGTCAAATTTCGGACCAGTCGTACGTAACGCTGGTGGCAGCATTAAAAAATGTTATTTAGTGAGATGTTTCAGGATACATTTTGACATTTGCCCTACCGAGGACCTATTGATTGGTCATACTATTCGTGAGATATTGAGTATCTAATTTGTCATACAAGTCTGATTTACTTTGGGCTATGTACGGAATGTCAATTTTCGGACCAGTTGTACATCGCACTGGTAGCAGCGACTAGTTTAATATATTGTGAGACGTTAATGTATATATTCTTACGTTTGCCAAGGGAGGGATGTATCGATTGACTTCTCTGTTAGGGGGATATATAATATCAAATTCGTCTTAAATCGCTTATGCAATTTGCGCTCTTGACAAAATGTCAATTTTCCGACCAGTCGTACGTCACACTGGTACATGCCAGTCCTTTGCAATTTTGTAAGACGTTTAAATATATATCTTGGAGTATGCTCTTGAATGGATTTAATGAATGATGTTCCCGTTCATGATATATTTTATATCTAATTCGTCTTAAATCTATGATGCAATTTGTGCTCTGGAGGAAATGTCAATTTTCGGACCAGTCGTACGTAACGCTGGTGACAGCATGATATTTGTTATTTAGTGAGATGTTTCAGGATACATTTTGACATTTGCCCTACCGAGGGCGTGTTGATTGGTCATACTATTCATGAAATATTGAGTATCTAATTTGTCATACAAGTCTGATTTACTTTGGGCTATGTACGGAATGTCAATTTTTGGACCAGCTGTACATCACACTGGTAGCAGCGAATAGTTTGATATATTGTGAGACGTTTATGTATATACTTTTACGTTTGCCAAAGGAGGGATGTATCGATTGACTTCTCTGTTAGGGGGATATATAACATCCAATTCGTCTTAGATCGCTTATGCAATTTGCGCTCTTGACGAAATGTCAATTTTCCGACCAGTCGTACGTCACACTGGTACATGCCAGTCCTTTGCAATTTTGTGAGACGTTTAAGTATATATCTTGGAGTATGCTCTTGAATGGATTTAATGAATGATGTTCCCGTTCGTGATATATTTTATATCTAATTCGTCTTAAATCTATGATGCAGTTTGTGCTCTGGAGGAAATGTCAATTTTTCGGACCAGTCGTACATAATGCTGGTGGCAGCATGATATTTGTTATTTAGTGAGATGTTTCAGGATACATTGTTACATTTTCCCTACCGAGGACTTGTTGATTGGTCATTCTATTCATGATATATTGAGTATCTTATTTGTCATACAAGTCTGATTTACTTTGGGCTATGTACGGAATGTCAATTTTCGGATCAGCTGTACATCGCACTGGTAGCAGCGACTAGTTTGATATATGTGAGACGTTTATGTATATATTTTTACTTTTGCCAAAGGAGGGATGTATCGATTGACTTCTCTGTTAGGGGGATATATTATAATATCCAATTCGTCTTAAATCGCTTATGCAATTTGCGCTCTTGACGAAATGTCAATTTCCCGACCAGTCGTACGTCACACTGGTACATGCCAGTCCTTTGTAATTTTGTGAGACGTTAAAGTATATATATTGGAGAATGCTGTTGAATGGATTTAATGAATGATGTTCCCGTTCGTGATATATTTTATATCTAATTCGTCTTAAATCTATGATGCAGTTTGTGCTCTGGAGGAAATGTCAATTTTCGGACCAGTCGTACGTAACGCTGGTGGCAGCATGATATTTGTTATTTCCTGAGATGTTTCAGGATACATTTTGACATTTGCCCTTCCGAGGACTTGTTGATTGGTCATACTATTCATGAGATAGTGAGTATCTAATTTGTCATACAAGTCTGATTTACTTTGGGCTATGTACGGAATGTCAATTTTCGGACCAGCTGTACGTCACACTGGTACATGCCAGTCCTTTGCAACTTTTGAGACGTGTAAGTATATATATTTAAGTATGCTCTTGAATGGATTTAACGAATGATGTTCCCGTTCGTGATATATTTTATATCTAATTCGTCTTAAATCTATGATGCAGTTTGTGCTCTGGAGGAAATGTCAATTTTCGGACCAGTCGTACGTAACGCTGGTGGCAGCATGATATTTGTTATTTCCTGAGATGTTTCAGGATACATTTTGACATTTGCCATACCTAGGACTTGTTGATTGGTCATACTATTAATGAGATATTGAGTATCTAACTTGTCATACAAGTCTGATTTACTTTGGGCTAATTGTACGGAATGTCAATTTTCGGACCAGCTGTACATCGCACTGTTAGCAGCGACTAGTTTGATATATTGTGAGACGTTTATGTATATATTTTTACGTTGGCCAAAGGAGGGATGTTTCGATTGACTTCTCATGCTAAGGGGATATATAATACCCAATTCGTCTTAGATCGCTTATGCAATTTGCGCTCTTGACGAAATGTCAATTTTCCGACCAGTCGTACGTCACACTTGTATCTTCCAGTCCTTTGCAATTTTGTGAGACGTTTAAGTATATATTTTGGAGTATGCTCTTAAATGGATTTAATGAATGATGTTCATGTTCGTGATATATTTTATATCTAATTCGTCTTAAATCTATGATGCAGTTTGTGCTCTGGAGGAAATGTCAATTTTCGGACCAGTCGTACGTAACGCTGGTGACAGCATGATATTTGTTATTTAGTGTGATGTTTCAGGATACATTTTGACATTTGCCCTACCGAGGACGTGTTGATTGGTCATACTATTCATATGATATTGAGTATCTAATTTGTCATACAAGTCTGATTTACTTTGGGCTATGTACAGAATGTCAATTTTCGGACCAGCTGTACATCGCACTGGTATTAGCGACTAGTTTGATATATTGTGAGACGTTTATGTATATATTTTTACGTTTGTTAAACGAGGGATGTGTCGATTGACTTCTCTGTTAGGGGGATATATAATATCCAATTCGTCTTAAATCGCTTATGGAATTTGCGCTCTTGACGAAATGTCAATTTTCCGACCAGTCGTACGTCACACTGGTACATTCCAGTCCTTTGCAATTTTGTGAGACGTTTAAGTATATATTTTGGAGTATGCTCTTGAATGGATTTAATGAATGATGTTCCCGTTCGTGATATATTTTATATTTAATTCGTCTTAAATCTATGATGCAGTTTGTGCTCTGGAGGAAATGTCAATTTTCGGACAGGTCGTACGTAACGCTGGTGACAGCATGATATTTGTTATTTGGTGAGATGTTTAAGGATACATTTTGACATTTGCCCTACCGAGGACTTGTTGATTGGTCCTACTATCCATGAGATATTGAGTATCTAATTTGTCATACAAGTCTGATTTACTTTGGGCTATGTACGGAATGTCAATTTTCGGACCAGCTGTACATCGCACTGGTACACTGGTAGCAGCGACTATTTTGATATATTGTGAGACGTTTATGTATTTATTTTTACGTTTGCCAAAGGAGGGATGTATCGATTGACTTCTCTGTTAGGGGGATATATAATGTCCAATTCGTCTCAAATCGCTTATGCAATTTGCGCTCTTGACGAAATGTCAATTTTCCGAAGAGCCAAACGTCACACTGGTACATGCCAACCCTTTGCAATTTTGTGAGACGTTTAAGTATATATTTTGGAGTATGATCTTGAATGGATTTAATGAATGATGTTCCCGTTCGTGATATATTTTATATCTAATTCGTCTTAAATCTATGATGCAGCTTGTGCTCTGGAGAAAATGTCAAATTTCGGACCAGTCGTACGTAACGCTGGTGGCAGCATTAAAAAATTTTAGTGAGATGTTTCAGGATACATTTTGACATTTGCCCTACCGAGGACCTATTGATTGGTCATACTATTCATGAGATATTGAGTATCTAATTTGTCATACAAGTCTGATTTACTTTGGGCTATGTACGGAATGTCAATTTTCAATGAAACGAATGACCAATCAACAAGTCCTCGGTAGGGCAAATGTCAAAATGTATCCTGAAACATCTCAATGAATAACAAATATCATGCTGCCACCAGCGTTACGTACGACTGGTCCGAAAATTGACATTTCCTCCAGAGCACAAACTGCATCATAGATTTAAGACGAACTAAATATAAAATATATCACGAACGGGAACATCATTCATTAAATCCATTCAAGAGCATACTCCAAAATATATACTTAAACGTCTCACAAAATTGCAAAGGGTTGGCATGTACCAGTGTGACGTATGGCTCTTCGGAAAATTGACATTTCGTCAAGAGCGCAAATTGCATAAGCGATTTGAGACGAATTGGACATTATATATCCCCCTAACAGAGAAGTCAATCGATACATCCCTCCTTTGGCAAACGTAAAAATAAATACATAAACGTCTCACAATATATCAAAATAGTCGCTGCTACCAGTGTACCAGTGCGATGTACAGCTGGTCCGAAAATTGACATTCCGTACATAGCCCAAAGTAAATCAGACTTGTATGACAAATTAGATACTCAATATCTCATGGATAGTAGGACCAATCAACAAGTCCTCGGTAGGGCAAATGTCAAAATGTACCCTGAAACATCTCACTAAATAACAAATATCATGCTGTCACCAGCGTTACGTACGACTGGTCCGGAAATTGACATTTCCTCCAGAGCACAAACTGCATCATAGATTTAAGACGAATTAGATATAAAATATATCACGAACGGGAACATCATTCATTTGATCCATTCAAGAGCATACTCCAAAATATATACTTAAACGTCTCACAAAATTGCAAAGGACTGGCATGTACCAGTGTGACGTACGACTGGTCGGAAAATTGACATTTCGTCAAGATCACAAATTGCATAAGCGATTTAAGACGAATTGGATATTGTTTATCCCCCTAACAGAGAAGTCAATCGATACATCCCTCCTTTGGCAAACGTAATAGTATATACATAAACGTCTCACAATATATCAAACTAGTCACTGCTACCAGTGTGATGTACAGCTGGTCCAAAAATTGACATTCCGTACATAGCCCAAAGTAAATCAGACTTGTATGACAAATTAGATACTCAATAGCTCATGAATAGTATGACCAATCAACACGTCCTCGGTAGGGCAAATGTCAAAATGTATCCTGAAACATCTCACTAAATAACAAATATCATACTGTCACCAGCGTTACGTACGACTGGTCGGAAAATTGACATTTTGTCAAGAGCGCAAATTGCATAAGCGATTTAAGACGAATTTGATATTATATATCCCCCTAATAGAGAAGTCAATCGATACATCCCCCCCTTGGCAAACGTAAGAATATATACATTAACGTCTCACAATATATTAAACTAGTCGCTGCTACCAGTGCGATGTACAGCTGGTCCGAAAATTGACATTCCGTACATAGCCCAAAGTAAACCAGACTTGTATGACAAATTAGATACTCAATATCTCACGAATAGTATGACCAATCACCACGTCCTCGGTAGGGAAAATGTCAAAATGTATCCTGAAACATCTCACTTAATAACAAATATCATGCTGTCACCAGCGTTATGTACGACTGGTCCGAAAATTGACATTTCCTCCAGAGCACAAACTGCATCATAGATTTAAGACGAATTAGATATAAAATATATCACGAACGGGAACATCATTCATTAAATCCATTCAAGAGCATACTCCAAAATATATACTTAAACGTCTCACAAAATTGCAAAGGACTGGCATGTACCAGTGTGACGTACGACTCTTCGGAAAATTGACATTTCGTCAAGAGCGAAAATTGCATAAGCGATTTAAGACGAATTGGATATTATATATCCCCCTAACAGAGAAGTCTATCGATACATCCCTCCTTTGGCAAACGTAAAAATATATACATAAACGTCTCACAATATATCAAACTAGTCGCTACTACCAGTGCGATGTACAGCTGATCCGAAAATTGACATTCCGTACATAGCCCAAAGTAAATCAGACTTGTATGACAAATTACATACTCAATATCTCATGAATAGAATGACCAATAAACAAGTCCTTGGTATGGCAAATGTAAAAATGTATCCTGAAACATCTCACTAAATAACAAATATCATGATGCCACCAGCGTTACGTACGACTGGTCCGAAAATTGACATTTCCTCCAGAGCAGAAACTGCATCATAGATTTAAGACGAATTAGATATAAAATATATCACGAACGGGAACATCATTCATAAAATCCATTCAAGAGCATACTCAAAAATATATACTAAAACGTCTCACGAAATTGCAAAGGACTGGCATGTACCAGTGTGACGTACGACTCTTCGGAAAATTGACATTTCGTCAAGAGCGCAAATTGCATAAGCGATTTAAGACGAATTGGATATTATATATCCCCCTAACAGAGAAGTCTATCGATACATCCCTCCTTTGGCAAACGTAAAAATATATACATAAACGTCTCACAATATATCAAACTAGTCGCTACTACCAGTGCGATGTACAGCTGATCCGAAAATTGACATTCCGTACATAGCCCAAAGTAAATCAGACTTGTATGACAAATTACATACTCAATATCTCATGAATAGAATAACCAATCAACAAGTCCTTGGTAGGGCAAATGTAAAAATGTATCCTGAAACATCTCACTAAATAACAAATATCATGATGCCACCAGCGTTACGTACGACTGGTCCGAAAATTGACATTTCCTCCAGAGCACAAACTGTATCATAGATTTAAGACGAATTAGATATAAAATATATCACAAACGGGAACATCATTCATTGCATCCATTCAAGAGCATACTCCAAAATATATACTTAAACGTCTCACGAAATTGCAAAGGACTGGCATGTACCAGTGTGACGTACGACTGGTCGGAAAATTGACATTTCGTGAAGAGCTCAAATTGCATAAGCGATTTGAGACGAATTGGATATTATATATCCCCCTAACAGAGAAGTCAATCGATACATCCCTTCTTTGGCAAACGTAAAAATATATACATAAACGTCTCACAATATATCAAACTAGTCGCTGCTACCAGTGCGATGTACAGCTGGTCCGAAAATTGACATTCCGTACATAGCCCAAAGTAAATCAGACTTGTATGACAAATTACATACTCAATATCTCATGAATAGAATGACCAATCAACAAGTCCTTGGTAGGGCAAATGTAAAAATGTATCCTGAAACATCTCACTAAATAACAAATATCATGATGCCACCAGCGTTACGTACGACTGGTCCGAAAATTGACATTTCCTCCAGAGCACAAACTGTATCATAGATTTAAGACGAATTAGATATAAAATATATCACGAACGGGAACATCATTCATTGCATCCATTCAAGAGCATACTCCAAAATATATACTTAAACGTCTCACGAAATTGCAAAGGACTGGCATGTACCAGTGTGACGTACGACTGGTCGGAAAATTGACATTTCGTGAAGTGCTCAAATTGCATAAGCGATTTGAGACGAATTGGATATTATATATCCCCCTAACAGAGAAGTCAATCGATACATCCCTTCTTTGGCAAACGTAAAAATATATACATAAACGTCTCACAATATATCAAACTAGTCGCTGCTACCAGTGCGATGTACAGCTGGTCCGAAAATTGACATTCCGTACATAGCCCAAAGTAAATCAGACTTGTATGACAAATTAGATACTCAATATCTCATGAATAGAATGGCCAATCAACAAGTCCTCGGTAGGGCAAATGTAAATATGTATCCTGAAACATCTCACTAAATAACAAATACCATGCTGCCACCAGCGTTACGTACGACTGGTCCGACAATTGACATTTCCTCCAGAGCAGAAACTGCATCATAGATTTAAGACGAATTAGATATAATATATATCACGAACGGGAACATCATTCATTAAATCCATTCAAGAGCATACTCCAAAATATATACTTTAACATCTCACGAAATTGCAAAGGACTGGCATGTAACAGTGTGACGTACGACTGGTCGGAAAATTGACATTTCGTCAAGAGCTCAAATTGCATGAGCTATTTAAGACGAATTGGATATTATATATCCCCCTAACAGCGAAGTCAATCGATACATCCCTTCTTTGGCAAACGTAAAATATATACATAAACGTCTCACAATATATCAAACTAGTCGCTGCTACCAGTGCGATGTACAGCTGGTCCGAAAATTGACATTCCGTACATAGCCCAAAGTAAATCAGACTTGTATGACAAATTAGATACTCAATATCTCATGAATAGTATGACCAATCAGCAAGTCCTAGGTATGGCAAATGTCAAAATGTATCCTGAAACATCTCACTAAATAACAATTTTTAATGCTGCCACCAGTGTTACGTACGACTGGTCCGAAATTTGACATTTCCTCCAGAGCACAAGCTGCATCATAGATTTAAGACGAATTAGATATAAAAAATATCACGAACGGGAACATCATTCATTAAATCCATTCAAGAGCATACTCCAAAATATATACTTAAACGTCTCACAAAATTGCAAAGGGTTGGCATGTACCAGTGTGACGTATGGCTCTTCGGAAAATTGACATTTCGTCAAGAGCGCAAATTGCATAAGCGATTTGAGACGAATTGGACATTATATATCCCCCTAACAGAGAAGTCAATCGATACATCCCTCCTTTGGCAAACGTAAAAATGAATACATAAACGTCTCACAATATATCAAAATAGTCGCTGCTACCAGTGTACCAGTGCGATGTACAGCTGGTCCGAAAATTGACATTCCGTACATAGCCCAAAGTAAATCAGACTTGTATGACAAATAAGATACTCACTATCTCATGAATTGTATGACCAATCAACAAGTCCTCGGTAGGGCAAATGTCAAAATGTACCCTGAAACATCTCACTAAATAACAAATATCAAGCTGTCACCAGTGTTACGTACGACTGGTCCGGAAATTGACATTTCCTCCAGAGCACAAACTGCATCATAGATTTAAGACGAATTAGATATAAAATATATCACGAACGGGAACATCATTCATTAAATCCATTCAAGAGCATACTCCAAAATATATACTTAAACGTCTCACAAAATTGCAAAGGACTGGCATGTACCAGTGTGACGTACGACTGGTCGGAAAATTGACATTTCGTCAAGAGCGCAAATTGCATAAGCGATTTAAGACGAATTGGATATTATATATCCCCCTAACAGAGAAGTCAATCGATACATCCCTCCTTTGGCAAACGTAAAAATATATACATAAACGTCTCAAAATATATCAAACTAGTCGCTGCTACCAGTGCGATGTACAGCTGGTCCAAAAATTGACATTCCGTATATAGCCCAAAGTAAATCTGACTTGTATGACAAATTAGATACTCACTATCTCATGAATAGTATGACCAATCAACAAGTCCTCGGTAGGGCAAATGTCAAAATGTACCCTGAAACATCTCACTAAATAACAAATATCATGCTGTCACCAGCGTTACGTACGACTGGTCCGGAAATTGACATTTCCTCCAGAGCACAAACTGCATCATAGATTTAAGACGAATTAGATATAAAATATAACACGAACGGGAACATCATTCATTAATTCATTCAAGAGCATACTCCAAAATATATACCTAAACGTCTCACAAAATTGCAAAGGACTGGCATGTACCAGTGTGACGTACGACTGGTCGGAAAATTGACATTTCGTCAAGAGCGCAAATTTCATAAGCGATTTATGACGAATTGGATATTATATATCCCTCTAACAGAGAAGTCAATCGAAACATCCCTCCTTTGGCCAACGTAAAAATATATACATAAACGTCTCACAATATATCAAACTAGTCGCTGCTAACAGTGCGATGTACAGCTGGTCCGAAAATTGACATTCCGTACAATTAGCCCAAAGTAAATCAGACTTGTATGACAAGTTAGATACTCAATATCTCATTAATAGTATGACCAATCAACAAGTCCTAGGTATGGCAAATGTCAAAATGTATCCTGAAACATCTCAGGAAATAACAAATATCATGCTGCCACCAGCGTTACGTACGACTGGTCCGAAAATTGACATTTCCTCCAGAGCACAAACTGCATCATAGATTTAAGACGAATTAGATATAAAATATATCACGAACGGGAACATCATTCATTAAATCCATTCAACAGCATACTCCAATATATATACTTAAACGTCTATCAAAATTGCAAAGGACTGGCGTGTACCAGTGTGACGTACGACTGGTCGGGAAATTGACATTTCGTCAAGAGCGCAAATTGCATAAGCGATTTAAGACGAATTGGATATTATAATATATCCCCCTAACAGAGAAGTCAATCGATACATCCCTCCTTTGGCAAAAGTAAAAATATATACACAAACGTCTCACATATATCAAACTAGTCGCTGCTACCAGTGCGATGTACAGCTGGTCCGAAAATTGACATTCCGTACATAGCCCAAAGTAAATCAGACTTGTATGACAAATAAGATAATCAATATATCATGAATAGAATGACCAATCAACAAGTCCTCGGTAGGGAAAATGTCAAAATGTATCCTGAAACATCTCACTAAATAACAAATATCATGCTGCCACCAGCGTTATGTACGACTGGTCCGAAAAATTGACATTTCCTCCAGAGCACAAACTGCATCATAGATTTAAGACGAATTAGATATAAAATATATCACGAACGGGAACATCATTCATTAAATCCATTCAAGAGCATACTCCAAGATATATACTTAAACGTCTCACAAAATTGCAAAGGACTGGCATGTACCAGTGTGACGTACGACTGGTCGGAAAATTGACATTTCGTCAAGAGCGCAAATTGCATAAGCGATTTAAGACGAATTGGATATTATATATCCCCCTAACAGAGAAGTCAATCGATACATCCCTCCTTTGGCAAACGTAAAAGTATATACATAAACGTCTCACAATATATCAAACTAGTCACTGCTACCAGTGTGATGTACAGCTGGTCCAAAAATTGACATTCCGTACATAGCCCAAAGTAAATCAGACTTGTATGACAAATTAGATACTCAATAGCTCATGAATAGTATGACCAATCAACACGTCCTCGGTAGGGCAAATGTCAAAATGTATCCTGAAACATCTCACTAAATAACAAATATCACACTGTCACCAGCGTTACGTACGACTGGTCCGAAAATTGACATTTCCTCCAGAGCACAAATTGCATCATAGATTTAAGACGAATTAGATATAAAATATATCATGAACGGGAACATCATTCATTAAATCCATTTAAGAGCATACTCCAAGATATATACTTAAACGTCTCACAAAATTGCAAAGGACTGGCATGTACCAGTTCGTCGTACGACTGGTCGGAAAATTGACATTTTGTCAAGAGCGCAAATTGCATAAGCGATTTAAGACGAATTTGATATTATATATCCCCCTAATAGAGAAGTCAATCGATACATCCCTCCCTTGGCAAACGTAAGAATATATACATTAACGTCTCACAATATATTAAACTAGTCGCTGCTACCAGTGCGATGTACAGCTGGTCCGAAAATTGACATTCCGTACATAGCCCAAAGTAAACCAGACTTGTATGACAAATTAGATACTCAATATCTCACGAATAGTATGACCAATCACCACGTCCTCGGTATGGAAAATGTCAAAATGTATCCTGAAACATCTCACTTAATAACAAATATCATGCTGTCACCAGCGTTATGTACGACTGGTCCGAAAACTGACATTTCCTCCAGAGCACAAACTGCATCATAGATTTAAGACGAATTAGATATAAAATATATCACGAACGGGAACATCATTCATTAAATCCATTCAAGAGCATACTCCAAAATATATACTTAAACGTCTCACAAAATTGCAAAGGACTGGCATGTACCAGTGTGACGTACGACTCTTCGGAAAATTGACATTTCGTCAAGAGCGCAAATTGCATAAGCGATTTAAGACGAATTGGATATTATATATCCCCCTAACAGAGAAGTCTATCGATACATCCCTCCTTTGGCAAACGTAAAAATATATACATAAACGTCTCACAATATATCAAACTAGTCGCTACTACCAGTGCGATGTACAGCTGATCCGAAAATTGACATTCCGTACATAGCCCAAAGTAAATCAGACTTGTATGACAAATTACATACTCAATATCTCATGAATAGAATGACCAATAAACAAGTCCTTGGTAGGGCAAATGTAAAAATGTATCCTGAAACATCTCACTAAATAACAAATATCATGATGCCACCAGCGTTACGTACGACTGGTCCGAAAATTGACATTTCCTCCAGAGCACAAACTGCATCATAGATTTAAGACGAATTAGATATAAAATATATCACGAACGGGAACATCATTCATTGCATCCATTCAAGAGCATACTCCAAAATATATACTTAAACGTCTCACAAAATTGCAAAGGACTGGCATGTACCAGTGTGACGTACGACTGGTCGGAAAATTGACATTTCGTGAAGAGCTCAAATTGCATAAGCGATTTGAGACGAATTGGATATTATATATCCCCCTAACAGAGAAGTCAATCGATACATCCCTCCTTTGGCAAACGTAAAAATATATACACAAACATCTCACAATATATCAAACTAGTCGCTGCTACCAGTGCGATGTACAGCTGGTCCGAAAATTGACATTCCGTACATAGCCCAAAGTAAATCAGACTTGTATGACAAATTAGATACTCAATATCTCATGAATAGTATGACCAATCAACAAGTCCTAGGTATGGCAAATGTCAAAATGTATCCTGAAACATCTCACTAAATAACAAATATCATGCTGCCACCAGCGTTACGTACGACTGGTCCGAAAATTGACATTTCCTCCAGAGCACAAACTGCATCATAGATTTAAGACGAATTAGATATAAAATATATCACGAACGGGAACATCATTCATTAAATCATTTCACGAGCATACTCCAATATATATACTTAAACGTCTCACGAAATTGCAAAGGACTGGCATGTACCAGTGTGACGTACGACTCTTCGGAAAATTGACATTTCGTCAAGAGCGCAAATTGCATAAGCGATTTAAGACGAATTGGATATTATATATCCCCCTAACAGAGAAGTCAATAGATACATCCCTTCTTTGGCAAACGTAAAAATATATACATAAACGTCTCACAATATATCAAACTAGTCGCTGCTACCAGTGCGATGTACAGCTGGTCCGAAAATTGACATTCCGTACATAGCCCAAAGTAAATCAGACTTGTATGACAAATTAGATACTCAATATCTCATGAATAGTATGACCAATCAGCAAGTCCTAGGAATGGCAAATGTCAAAATGTATCCTGAAACATCTCACTAAATAACAAATATCATGCTGCCACCAGCGTTACGTACGACTGGTCCAAAAATTGACATTTCCTCCAGAGCACAAACTGCATCATAGATTTAAGACGAATTAGATATAAAATATATCACGAACGGGAACATCATTCATTAAATCCATTCAAGAGCATACTAAAAATATATACTTAAACGTCTCAAAAATTGCAAAGGACTGGCATGTACCAGTGTGACGTACGACTGGTCGGAAAATTGACATTTCGTCAAGAGCGCAAATTGCATAAGCGATTTAAGACGAATTGGATATTATATATCCCCCTAACAGCGAAGTCAATCGATACATCCCTCCTTTGGTAAACCTAAAAATATATACATTAACGTCTCACAATATATCAAACTAGTCGTTTATACTAGAGCGATGTACAGCTGGTCCGAAAATTGACATTCCGTACATAGCCCAAAGTAAATCAGACTTGTATGACAAATTAGATACTCAATATCTCATGAATAGTATGACCAATCAATAGGTCCTCGGTAGGGCAAATGTCAAAATGTATCCTGAAACATCTCACTAAATAACAATTTTTAATGCTGCCACCAGTGTTACGTACGACTGGTCCGAAATTTGACATTTCCTCCAGAGCACAAGCTGCATCATAGATTTAAGACGAATTAGATATAAAATATATCACGAACGGGAACATCATTCATTAAATCCATTCAAGAGCATACTCCAAAATATATACTTAAACGTCTCACAAAATTGCAAAGGGTTGGCATGTACCAGTGTGACGTAAGGCTCTTCGGAAAATTGACATTTCGTCAAGAGCGCAAATTGCATAAGCGATTTGAGACGAATTGGATATTATATATCCCCCTAACAGAGAAGTCAATCGATACATCCCTCCTTTGGCAAACGTAAAAATATATACATAAACGTCTCAAAATATATCAAACTAGTCGCTGCTACCAGTGCGATGTACAGCTGGTCCGAAAATTGACATTCCGTATATAGCCCAAAGTAAATCAGACTTGTATGACAAATTAGATACTCACTATCTCATGAATAGTATAACCAATCAACAAGTCCTCGGTAGGGCAAATGTCAAAATGTACCCTGAAACATCTCACTAAATAACAAATATCATGCTGTCACCAGCGTTACGTACGACTGGTCCGGAAATTGACATTTCCTCCAGAGCACAAACTGCATCATAGATTTAAGACTAATTAGACATAAAATATATCACGAACGGGAACATCATTCATTAAATCCATTCAAGAGCATACTCCAAAATATATACTTAAACGTCTAACAAAATTGCAAAGGGTTGGCATGTACCAGTGTGACGTACGACTGGTCGGGAAATTGACATTTCGTCAAGAGCGCAAATTGCATAAGCGATTTAAGACTAATTGGATATTATAATATCCCCCTAACAGAGAAGTCAATCGATACATCCCTCCTTTGTGAAAAGTAAAAATATATACATAAACGTCTCACATATATCAAACTAGTCGCTGCTACCAGTGCGATGGACAGCTGATCCGAAAATTGACATTCCATACATAGCCCAAAGTAAATCAGACTTGTATGACAAATAAAATACTCAATATATCATGAATAGAATGACCAATCAACAAGTCCTCGGTAGGGAAAATGTAAAAATGTATCCTGAAACATCTCACTAAATAACAAATATCATGCTGCCACCAGCGTTATGTACGACCGGTCCGAAAAATTGACATTTCCTCCAGAGCACAAACTGCATCATAGATTTAAGACGAATTAGATATAAAATATATCACGAACGGGAACATCATTCATTAAATCCATTCAAGAGCATACTCCAAGATATATACTTAAACGTCTCACAAAATTGCAAAGGACTGGCATGTACCAGTGTGACGTACGACTGGTCGGAAAATTGACATTTCGTCAAGAGCGCAAATTGCATAAGCGATTTAAGACGAATTGGATGTTATCTATCCCCCTAACAGAGAAGTCAATCGATACATCCCTCCTTTGGCAAACGTAAAAGTATATACTCACAATATATCAAACTAGTCGCTGCTACCAGTGTGATGTACAGCTGGTCCGAAAATTGACATTCCATACATAGCCCAAATTCAATCAGACTTGTATGACAAATTAGATACACATCCCTCCCTTGGCAAACGTAAGAATATATACATTAACGTCTCACAATATATTAAACTAGTCGCTGCTACCAGTGCGATGTACAACTGGTCCGAAAATTGACATTCCGTACATAGCCCAAAGTAAATCAGACTTGTATGACAAATTAGATACTCAATATCTCACGAATAGTATGACCAATCAACACGTCCTCGGTAGGGAAAATGTCAAAATGTATCCTGAAACATCTCACCAAATTACAAATATCATGCTGTCACCAGCGTTACGTACGACTGGTCCGAAAATTGACATTTCCTCCAGAGCACAAACTGCATCATCGATTTAAGACGAATAAGATATTGAATATATCACGAACGGGAACATCATTCATTAAATCCATTCAAGAGCATACTCCAAAATATATACTTAAACGTCTCACAAATCTGCAAAGCACTGGCATGTACCAGTTTGACGTACGACTCTTCGGAAAATTGACATTTCGTCAAGAGCGCAAATTGCATAAGCGATTTAAGACGAATTGGATATTATATATCCCCCTAACAGAGAAATCTATCGATACATCCCTCCTTTGGCAAATGTAAAAATATATACATAAACGTCTCACAATATATCAAACTAGTCGCTGCTACCAGTGCGATGTACAGCTGGTCCGAAAATTGACATTCCGTACATAGCCCAAAGTAAATCAGACTTGTATGACAAATTAGATACTCAATATCTCATGAATAGTATGACCAATCAATAGGTCCTCGGTAGGGCAAATGTCAAAATGTATCCTGAAACATCTCACTAAATAAATTTTTTTAATGCTGCCACCAGCGTTACGTACGACTGGTCCGAAATTTGACATTTCCTCCAGAGCACAAGCTGCATCATAGATTTAAGACTAATTAGATATAAAATATATCACGAACGGGAACATCATTCATTAAATCCATTCAAGAGCATACTCCAAAATATATACTTAAACGTCTCACAAAATTGCAAAGGGTTGGCATGTACCAGTGTGACGTACGACTGGTCGGACAATTGACATTTCGTCAAGAGCGCAAATTGCATAAGCGATTTGAGACGAATTGGACATTATATATCCCCCTAACAGAGAAGTCAATCGATACATCCCTCCTTTGGCAAACGTAAAAATGAATACATAAACGTCTCACAATATATCAAAATAGTCGCTGCTACCAGTGTACCAGTGTGATGTACAGCTGGTCCGAAAATTGACATTCCGTACATAGCCCAAAGTAAATCAGACTTGTATGACAAATTAGATACTCAATATATCATGAATAGTGGGACCAATCAACAAGTCCTCGGTAGGGCAAATGTCAAAATGTATCCTGAAACATCTCACTAAATAACAAATATCATGCTGTCACCAGCGTTACGTACGACCTATCCGAAAATTGACATTTCCTCCAGAGCACAAACTGCATCATAGATTTAAGACGAATTTGATATAAAATATATCACGAACGGGAACATCATTCATTAAATCCATTCAAGAGCCTACTCCAAAATATATACTTAAACGTCTCACAAAATTGCAAAGGACTGGCATGTACCAGTGTGACGTACGACTGGTCGGAAAATTGACATTTCGTCAAGAGCGCAAATTACATAAGCGATTGAAGACGAATTGGATATTATATATCCCCCTAACAGAGAAGTCAATCGACACATCCCTCCTTTAGCAAACGTAAAAATATATACATAAACGTCTCACAATATATCAAACTAGTCGCTACTACCAGTGCGATGTACAGCTGGTCCGAAAATTGACATTCCGTACATAGCCCAAAGTAAATAAGACTTGTATGACAAATTAGATACTCACTATCTCATGAATAGTATGACCAATCAACAAGTCCTCGGTAGGGAAAATGTCAAAATGTATCCTGAAACATCTTACTAAATAACAAATATCATGCTATCACCAGCGTTACGTACGACTGGTCCGAAAATTGGCATTTCCTCCAGAGCACAAACTGCATCATAGATTTAAGACGAATTAGATATAAAATATATCACGAACAGGAACATCATTCATTAAATCCATTCAAGAGCATACTCCAAGATATATACTTTAACGTCTCACAAAATTGCAAAGGACTGGCATGTACCAATGTGACGTACGACTGGTCGGAAAATTGAGATTTCGTCAAGAGCGCAAATTGCATAAGCGATTTAAGACGAATTGGATATTATATATCCCCCTAACAGAGAAGTCAATTGATACATCCCTCCCTTGGCAAACGTAAAAAATATATATATTGACGTCTCACAATATAGCAAACTAGTCACTGCTACCAGTGCGATGTACAGCTGGTCCGAAAATTGACATTCCGTACATAGCCCAAAGTAAATCAGACTTGTATGACAAATTAGATACTCAATATCTCATGAATAGTATGACCAATCAACACGTCCTCGGTAGGGCAAATTTCAAAATGTATCCTGAAACATCTCACTAAATAACAAATATCATGCTGTCACCAGCGTTACGTACGACTGGTCCGAAAATTGACATTTCCTCCAGAGCACAAACCGCATCACAGATTTAAGACGAATTAGATATAAAATATATCATGAACGGGAACATTATTCATTAAATCCATTCAAGAGCATACTCCAAGATATATACTTAAACGTCTCACAAAATTGCAAAGGACTGGCATGTACCAGTGTGACGTACAACTGGTCGGAAAATTGACATTTTGTCAAGAGCGCAAATTGCATACGAGATTTAAGACGAATTTGATATTATATATCTCCCTAACAGAGAAGTCAATCGATACATCCCTCCCTTGGCAAACGTAAAAATATATACATTAACGTCTCACAATATAGCAAACTAGTCGCTGCTACCAGTGCGATGAACAGTTGGTCCGAAAATTGACATTCCGTACATAGCCCAAAGTAAATCAGACTTGTATGACAAATTAGATACTCAATATATCATGAATAGTTTGACCAATCAACACGTCCTCGGTAGGGAAAATGTCAAAATGTATCCTGAAACATCTCACCAAATAACAAATATCATGCTGTCACCAGTGTTACGTACGACTGGTCCGAAAATTGACATTTCCTCCAGAGCACAAACTGCATCATAGATTTAAGACGAATTAGATATAAAATATATCACGAACGGGAACATCATTCATTGAATCCATTTAAGAGCATACTCCAAAATATATACTTAAACGTCTCACAAAATTGCAAAGGACTGGAAGATACAAGTGTGACGTACGACTGGTCGGAAAATTGACATTTCGTCAAGATCGCAAATTGCATAAGCGATTTGAGACGAATTGGATATTATATATCCCCCTAACAGAGAAGTCAATCGATACATCCCTCCTTTGTCAAACGTAAAAATATATACATAAACGTCTCAAAATATATCAAACTAGTCGCTGCTACCAGTGCGATGTACAGCTGGTCCGAAAATTGACATTCCGTACATAGCCCAAAGTAAATCAGACTTGTATGACAAATTAGATACTCACTATCTCATGAATTGTATGACCAATCAACAAGTCCTCGGTAGGGCAAATGTCAAAATGTATCCTGAAACATCTCACTAAATAACAAATATCATGCTGTCACCAGTGTTACGTACGACTGGTCCGAAAATTGACATTTCCTCCAGAGCACAAACTGCATCATAGATTTAAGACGAATTAGATATAAAATATATCACGAACAGGAACATCATTCATTAAATCCATTCAAGAGCATACTCCAAGATATATACTTTAACGTCTCACAAAATTGCAAAGGACTGGCATGTACCAATGTGACGTACGACTGGTCGGAAAATTGAGATTTCGTCAAGAGCGCAAATTGCATAAGCGATCTAAGACGAATTGGGTATTATATATCCCCCTACGTAACATGAGAAGTCAATCGATACATCTCTCCTTTGGCAAACATAAAAATATATACATAAACGTCTCACAATAAATCAGACTAGTCGCACATACCAGTGCGATGTACAGCTGGTCCGAAAATTGACATTCCGTACATAGCTCAAAGTAAATCAGACTTGTATGACAAATTAGATACTCAATATCTCATGAAACGAATGACCAATCAACAAGTCCACGGTAGGGCAAATGTCAAAATGTATCCTGAAACATCTCACTGAATAACAAATATCATGCTGCCACCAGCGTTACGTAAGACTGGTCCGAAAATTGACATTTCCTCCAGAGCACAAACTGCATCATAGATTTAAGACGAATTAGATATAAAATATATCACGAACGGGAACATCATTCATTAAATCCATTCAAGAGCATACACCAAAATATATACTTCAACGTCTCACAAAATTGCAAAGGACTGGCATGTACCAGTGTGACGTACGACTGGTCGGAAAATTGACATTTCGTCAAGATCGCAAATTGCATAAGCGATTTGAGACGAATTGGATATTATATATCCCCCTAACAGAGAAGTCAATCGATACATCCCTCCTTTGTCAAACGTAAAAATATATACATAAACGTCTCAAAATATATCAAACTAGTCGCTGCTACCAGTGCGATGTACAGCTGGTCCGAAAATTGACATTCCGTACATAGCCCAAAGTAAATCAGACTTGTATGACAAATTAGATACTCACTATCTCATGAATTGTATGACCAATCAACAAGTCCTCGGTAGGGCAAATGTCAAAATGTACCCTGAAACATCTCACTAAATAACAAATATTATGCTGTCACCAGCGTTACGTACGACTGGTCCGAAAATTGACATTTCCTCCAGAGCACAAACTGCATCATAGATTTAAGACGAATTAGATATAAAATATATCACGAACGGGAACATCATTCATTGAATCCATTCAAGAGCATACTCCAAAATATATACTTAAACGTCTCACAAAATTGCAAAGGACTGGAAGATACAAGTGTGACGTACGACTGGTCGGAAAATTGACATTTCGTCAAGAGCGCAAATTGCATAAGCGATCTAAGACGAATTGGGTATTAAATATCCCCCTAACATGAGAAGTCAATCGATACATCTCTCCTTTGGCAAACATAAAAATATATACATAAACGTCTCACAATAAATCAAACTAGTCGCAGCTACCAGTGCGATGTACAGCTGGTTCGAAAATTGACATTCCGTACATAGCTCAAAGTAAATCAGACTTGTATGACAAATTAGATACTCAATATCTCATGAAACGAATGACCAATCAACAAGTCCACGGTAGGGCAAATGTCAAAATGTATCCTGAAACATCTCACTGAATAACAAATATCATGCTGCCACCAGCGTTACGTACGACTGGTCCGAAAATTGACATTTCCTCCAGAGCACAAACTGCATCATAGATTTAAGACGAATTAGATATAAAATATATCACGAACGGGAACATCATTCATAAAATCCATTCAAGAGCATACACCAAAATATATACTTCAACGTCTCACAAAATTGCAAAGGACTGGCATGTACCAGTGTGACGTACGACTGGTCGGAAAATTGACATTACGTCAAGATCGCAAATTGCATAAGCGATTTGAGACGAATTGGATATTATATATCCCCCTAACAGAGAAGTCAATCGATACATCCCTCCTTTGTCAAACATAAAAATATATACATAAACGTCCCAAAATATATCAAACTAGTCGCTGCTACCAGTGCGATGTACAGCTGGTCCGAAAATTGACATTCCGTACATAGCCCAAAGTAAATCAGACTTGTATGACAAATTAGATACTCACTATCTCATGAATTGTATGACCAATCAACAAGTCCTCGGTAGGGCAAATGTCAAAATGTACCCTGAAACATCTCACTAAATAACAAATATCATGCTGTCACCAGCGTTACGTACGACTGGTCCGGAAATTGACATTTCCTCCAGAGCACAAACTGCATCATAGATTTAAGACGAATTAGATATAAAATATATCACGAACGGGAACATCATTCATTAAATCCATTTAAGAGCATACTCAAAAATATATACTTAAACGTCTCACAAAATTGCAAAGGACTGGGAGATACAAGTGTGACGTACGACTGGTCGGAAAATTGACATTTCGTCAAGAGCGCAAATTGCATAAGCGATCTAAGACGAATTGGGTATTATATATCCCCCTAACATGAGAAGTCAATCGATACATCTCTCCTTTGGCAAACGTAAAAATATATACATAAACGTCACACAATAAATCAAACTAGTTGCAGCTACCAGTGCGATGTACAGCTGGTCCGAAAATTGACATTCCAAACATAGCCCAAAGTAAATCAGACTTGTATGACAAATTAGATACTCAATATCTCATGAAAAGAATGACCAATCAACAAGTCCTCGGTAGGGCAAATGTCAAAATGTATCCTAAAACATGTCACTGAATAACAAATATCATGCTGCCACCAGCGTTACGTACGACTGGTCCGAAAATTGACATTTCCTCCAGAGCACAAACTGCATCATAGATTTAAGACGAATTAGATATAAAATATATCGCGAACGGGAACATCATTGATTAAATCCATTCAAGAGCATACTCCAAGATATATACTTAAACGTCTCACAAAATTGCAAAGGACTGGCATGTACCAGTGTGACGTACGACTGGTCGGAAAATTGACATTTCGTCAAGAGCGCAAATTGCATGAGCAATTTAAGACGAATTGGATATTATATATCCCCCTAACAGAGAAGTCAATCGAAACATCCCTCCTTTGGCCAACGTAAAAATATATACATAAACGTCTCACAATATATCAAACTAGTCGCTGCTAACAGTGCGATGTACAGCTGGTCCGAAAATTGACATTCCGTACAATTAGCCCAAAGTAAATCAGACTTGTATGACAAGTTAAATACTCAATATCTCATTAATAGTATGACCAATCAACAAGTTTTAGGTAGGGCAAATGTCAAAATGTAACCTGAAACATCTCAGGAAATAACAAATATCACACTGTCACCAGCGTTACGTACGACTGGTCCGAAAATTGACATTTCCTCAAACTGCACAAACTGCATCATAGATTTAAGACGAATTAGATATAAAATATATCACGAACAGGAACATCATTCATTAAATCCATTCAACAGCATACACCAATATATATACCTAAACGTCTCACAAAATTGCAAAGGACTGGCATGTACCAGTGTGACGTACGACTGGTCGGGAAATTGACATTTCGTCAAGAGCGCAAATTGCATAAGCGATTTAAGACGAATTGGATATTATAATATATCCCCCTAACAGAGAAGTCAATCGATACATCCCTCCTTTGGCAAAAGTAAAAATATATACATAAACGTCTCACATATATCAAACTAGTCGCTGCTACCAGTGTGATGTACAGCTGATCCGAAAACTGACATTCCGTACATAGCCCAAAGTAAATCAGACTTGTATGACAAATAAGATACTCAATATATCATGAATAGAATGACCAATCAACAAGTCCTCGGTAGGGAAAATGTAAAAATGTATCCTGAAACATCTCACTAAATAACAAATATCATGCTGCCACCAGCGTTATGTACGACTGGTCCGAAAATTGACATTTCAACAGCATACACCAATATATATACCTAAACGTCTCACAAAATTGCAAAGGACTGGCATGTACCAGTGTGACGTACGACTGGTCGGGAAATTGACATTTCGTCAAGAGCGCAAATTGCATAAGCGATTTAAGACGAATTGGATATTATAATATATCCCCCTAACAGAGAAGTCAATCGATACATCCCTCCTTTGGCAAAAGTAAAAATATATACATAATCGTCTCACATATATCAAACTAGTCGCTGCTACCAGTGTGATGTACAGCTGATCCGAAAACTGACATTCCGTACATAGCCCAAAGTAAATCAGACTTGTATGACAAATAAGATACTCAATATATCATGAATAGAATGACCAATCAACAAGTCCTCGGTAGGGAAAATGTAAAAATGTATCCTGAAACATCTCACTAAATAACAAATATCATGCTGCCACCAGCGTTATGTACGACTGGTCCGAAAATTGACATTTCCTCCAGAGCACAAACTGCATCATAGATTTAAGACGAATTAGATATAAAATATATCACGAACGGGAACATCATTGATTAAATTCATTCAAGAGCATACTCCAAGATATATACTTAAACGTCTCACAAAATTGCAAAGGACTGGCATGTACCAGTGTGACGTACGACTGGTCGGAAAATTGACATTTCGTCAAGAGCGCAAATTGCATGAGCAATTTAAGACGAATTGGATATTATATATCCCCCTAACAGAGAAGTCAATCGATACATCCTTCCTTTGGCAAACGTAAAAGTATATACATAAACGTCTCACAATATATCAAACTAGTCGCTGCTACCAGTGTGATGTACAGCTGGTCCAAAAATTGACATTCCGTACATAGCCCAAAGTAAATCAGACTTGTATGACAAATTAGATACTCAATATCTCATGAATAGTATGACCAATCAACACGTCCTCGGTAGGGCAAATGTCAAAATGTATCCTGAAACATCTCACTGAATAACAAATATCATGCTGTCACCAGCGTTACGTACGACTGGTCCGAAAATTGACATTTCCTCCAGAGCACAAATTGCATCATAGATTTAAGACGAATTAGATATAAAATATATCATGAACGGGAACATTATTCATTAAATCCATTCAAGAGCATACTCCAAGATATATACTTAAACGTCTCACAAAATTGCAAAGGACTGACATGTACAAGTGTGACGTACAACTCGTCGGAAAATTGACATTTTGTCAAGAGCGCAAATTGCATACACGATTTAAGACGAATTTGATATTATATATCTACCTAACAGAGAAGTCAATCGATACATCCCTCCCTTGGCAAACGTAAAAATATATACATTAACGTCTCACAATATAGCAAACTAGTCGCTGCTACCAGTGCGATAAACAGTTGGTCCGAAAATTGATATTCCGTACATAGCCCAAAGTAAATCAGACTTGTATGACAAATTAGATACTCAATATATCATGAATAGTTTGACCAATCAAAACGTCCTCGGTAGGGAAAATGTCAAAATGTATCCTGAAACATCTCACTAAATAACAAATATCATGCTGTCACCAGCGTTACGTACGACTGGTCCGGAAATTGACATTTCCTCCAGAGCACAAACTGCATCATAGATTTAAGACGAATTAGATATAAAATATATCACGAACGGGAACATCATTCATTGAATCCATTCAAGAGCATACTCCAAAATATATACTTAAACGTCTCACAAAATTGCAAAGGACTGGAAGATACAAGTGTGACGTACGACTGGTCGGAAAATTGACATTTCGTCAAGAGCGCAAATTGCATAAGCGATCTAAGACGAATTGGCTATTATATATCCCCCTAACATGAGAAGTCAATCGATACATCTCTCCTTTGGCAAACATTAAAATATATACATAAACGTCTCACAATAAATCAAACTAGTCGCAGCTACCAGTGCGATGTACAGCTGGTCCGAAAATTGACATTCCGTACATAGCCCAAAGTAAATCAGACTTGTATGACAAATTAGATACTCAATATCTCATGAAACGAATGACCAATCAACAAGTCCTCGGTAGGGCAAACGTCAAAATGTATCCTGAAACATCTCACTGAATAACAAATATCATGCTGTCACCAACGTTACGTACGACTGGTCCGGAAATTGTCATTTCCTCCAGAGCACAAACTGCATCATAGATTTAAGACGAATTAGATATAAAATATATCACGAACGGGAACATCATTCATTAAATCCATTCAAGAGCATACTCCAAAATATATACTTGAACGACTCACAAAATTGCAAAGGACTGGCATGTACCAGTGTGACGTACGACTGGTCGGAAAATTGACATTTCGTCAAGATCGCAAATTGCATAAGCGATTTGAGACGAATTGGATATTATATATCCCCCTAACAGAGAAGTCAATCGATACATCCCTCCTTTGTCAAACGTAAAAATATATACATAAACGTCTCAAAATATATCAAACTAGTCGCTGCTACCAGTGCGATGTACAGCTGGTCCGAAAATTGACATTCCGTACATAGCCCAAAGTAAATCAGACTTGTATGACAAATAAGATACTCACTATCTCATGAATTGTATGACCAATCAACTAGTCCTCGGTAGGGCAAATGTCAAAATGTACCTTGAAACATCTCACTAAATAACAAATATCATGCTGTCACCAGCGTTACGTACGACTGGTCCGGAAATTGACATTTCCTCCAGAGCACAAACTGCATCATAGATTTTAGGCGAATTAGATATAAAATATATCACGAACGGGAACATCATTCATTAAATTCATTCAAGAGCATACTCCAAAATATATACTTAAACGTCTCACAAAATTGCAAAGGACTGGCATGTAGCAGTGTGACGTACGACTGGTCGGAAAATTGACATTTCGTCAAGATCGCAAATTTCATAAGCGATTTGAGACGAATTGGGTATTATATATCCTCCTAACAGAGAAGTCAATCGATACATCCCTCCTTTGGCAAACGTAAAAATATATACACAAACGTCTCAAAATATATCAAACTAGTCGCTGCTACCAGTGCGATGTACAGCTGGTCCGAAAATTGACATTCCGTACATATCCTAAAGTAAATCAGACTTGTATGACAAATTAGATACTCACTATCTCATGAATTGTATGACCAATCAACAAGTCCTCGGTAGGGCAAATGTCAAAATGTACCCTGAAACATCTCACTAAATAACAAATATCATGCTGTCACCAGCGTTACGTACGACTGGTCCGGAAATTGACATTTCCTCCTGAGCACAAACTGCATCATAGATTTAAGACGTATTAGATATAAAATATATCACGAACGGGAACATCATTCATTAAATCCATTCAAGAGCATACTCCAAAATATATACTCAAACGTCTCACAAAATTGCAAAGGACTGGAAGATACAAGTGTGACGTACGACTGGTCGGAAAATTGACATTTCGTCAAGAGCGCAAATTGCATAAGCGATCTAAGACGAATTGGGTATTATATATCCCCCTAACATGAGAAGTCAATCGATACATCTCTCCTTTGGCAAACATAAAAATATATACATAAACGTCTCACAATAAATCAAACTAGTCGCAGCTACCAGTGCGATGTACAGCTGGTCCGAAAATTGACATTCCGTACATAGCTCAAAGTAAATCAGACTTGTATGACAAATTAGATACTCAATATCACATGAAACGAATGACCAATCAACAAGTCCTCGGTAGGGCAAATGTCAAAATGTATCCTGAAACATCTCACTGAATAACAAATATCGTGCTGCCACCAGCGTTACGTACGACACACCGAAAATTGACATTTCCTCCAGAGCACAAACTGCATCATAGATTTAAGACGAATTAGATATAAAATATATCACGAACGGGAACATCATTCATTAAATCCATTCAAGAGCATACTCCAAAATATATACTTAAACGTCTCACAAAATTGCAAAGGACTGGAATGTACCAGTGTGACGTACGACTGGTCGGAAAATTGACATTTCGTCAAGATCGCAAATTGCATAAGCGATTTGAGACGAATTGGATATTATATATCCACCTAACAGAGAAGTCAATCGATACATCCCTCCTTTGTCAAACGTAAAAATATATACATAAACGTCTCATAATATATCAAACTAGTCGCTGCTACCAGTGCGATGTACAGCTGGTCCGAAAATTGACATTCCGTACATAGCCCAAAGTAAATCAGACTTGTATGACAAATTAGATACTCACTATCTCATGAATTGTATGACCAATCAACAAGTCCTCGGTAGGGCAAATGTCAAAATGTACCCTGAAACATCTCACTAAATAACAAATATCATGCTGTCACCAGCGTTACGTACGACTGGTCCGGAAATTGACATTTCCTCCAGAGCACAAACTGCATCATAGATTTAAGACGAATTAGATATAAAATATATCACGAACGGGAACATCATTCATTAAATCCATTCAAGAGCATACTCCAAAATATATACTTAAACGTCTCACAAAATTGCAAAGGACTGGCATGTACCAGTGTGACGTACGACTGGTCGGAAAATTGACATTTCGTCAAGATCGCAAATTGCATAAGCGATTTGAGACGAATTGGGTATTATATATCCCCCTAACAGAGAAGTCAATCGATACATCCCTCCTTTGGCAAACGTAAAAATATATACATAAACGTCTCAAAATATATCAAACTAGTCGCTGCTACCAGTGCGATGTACAGCTGGTCCGAAAATTGACATTCCGTACATATACCAAAGGAAATCAGACTTGTATGACAAATTAGATACTCACTATCTCATGAATAGTATGACCAATCAACAAGTCCTCGGTAGGGCAAATGTCAAAATGTACCCTGAAACATCTCACTAAATAACAAATATCATGCTTTCACCAGCGTTACGTACGACTGGTCCGGAAATTGACATTTCCTCCAGAGCACAAACTGCATCATAGATTTAAGACGAATTAGATATAAAATATATCACGAACGGGAACATCATTCATTAAATCCATTCAACAGCATACTCCAATATATATACTTAAACGTCTCAGAAAATTGCAAAGGACTGCCATGTACCAGTGTGACATACGACTGGTCGGAAAATTGACATTTCGTCAAGAGCGCAAATTGCATAAGCGATTTAAGACGAATTGGATATTATATATCCCCCTAACAGAGAAGTCAATCGATACATCCCTCCTTTGTCAAACGTAAAAATATATACATAAACGTCTCAAAATATATCAAACTAGTCGCTGCTACCAGTGCGATGTACAGCTGGTCCGAAAATTGACATTCCGTACATAGCCCAAAGTAAATCAGACTTGTATGACAAATAAGATACTCAATAGCTCATGAATTGTATGACCAATCAACAAGTCCTCGGTAGGGCAAATGTCAAAATGTACCCTGAAACATCTCACTAAATAACAAATATCATGCTGTCACCAGCGTTACGTACGACTGGTCCGGAAATTGTCATTTCCTCCAGAGCACAAACTGCATCATAGATTTAAGACGAATTAGATATAAAATATATCACGAACGGGAACATCATTCATTAAATCCATTCAAGAGCATACTCCAAAATATATACTTAAACGTCTCACAAAATTGCAAAGGACTGGCATGTAGCAGTGTGACGTACGACTGGTCGGAAAATTGACATTTCGTCAAGATCGCAAATTGCATAAGCGATTTGAGACGAATTGGGTATTATATATCCCCCTAACAGAGAAGTCAATCGATACATCCCTCCTTTGGCAAACGTAAAAATATATACATAAACGTCTCAAAATATATCAAACTAGTCGCTGCTACCAGTGCGATGTACAGCTGGTCCGAAAATTGACATTCCGTACATAGCCCAAAGTAAATCAGACTTGTATGACAAATTAGATACTCACTATCTCATGAATTGTATGACCAATCAACAAGTCCTAGGTAGGGCAAATGTAAAAATGTATCCTGAAACATCTCACTAAATAACAAATATCATGCTGCCACCAGCGTTACGTACGACTGGTCCGAAAATTGACATTTCCTCCAGAGCACAAACTGCATCATAGATTTGAGACAAATTAGATATAAAATATATCACGAACGGAAACATAAGTCATTCTATCTTTCGTAGAGCAAACGTAGCAACATATTCTGAAACGTCTCTCAAACCAGCAAAGGACGAGCTAGCACCAGCGTAAAGTGCGACTGGTCAGAAAAGAGCGCAATAAAAATCAAAGCTTTATGTCAAATTAGATACCCAATATATCACGAATAGAATGACTACTCAACAAGTCCATGGTAGAGCAAATGCAAAAATATATACTTTAACGTCTCTCAAACTAACAACTTACGTGCTGCTACCAGTGTGACGTGAGACTGGTTCGAAAATTGACATTTTGTCTAGAGTGCAATGTAAATCAGAGCTTTACGACAAATTACATATTCCACATCTCTCGAATAGAATGACTAATCAACAAATCCTTTGTAGAGCAAATGTAAAGATGTATCCTTCAAAATCTCATTTATTAGCAAATATAGCATCCTGCCACCAACGTTACGTACGACTGGTCAGAAAATTGACATTTCGTCTATATCGCAAACTATATCAGCGATTTAAGGTGCCATGGAAGTTAACAGGAAATGAAAAAACAGGAAGTGACAAAATATTTTGCATTTTTAGACATTTTTTGAACAAAGATAACAGAGTTCTGTTTTGACCTCCAGTCAATTCAACTAGTTCCAAATACCATTTACAGGTCCAGGATCACAATGTCCATGGTCAGAATGACCCTAAACATGATGAAATAACCCTTTTCAGCCCTTTGAATATGTGACTGAAAAATAGCTAAAAGAAGGAGGTAGGAAAGGTCACTGAACAGAATCTTTCGAATTTTTCAGAAAATGTGCCCAATATATTGCTCTAAATGATACAATCTTTGAAATTTTAGACAATTGCAATTTTGTGAGACGTTAAGGTATATATTTTTTAGTATGCTCTTGAATGCATTTAATGAATGATGTTCCCGTTCGTGATATATTTTATATCTTATTCGTCTTAAATCTATGATGCAGTTTGTGCTCTGGAGGAAATGTCAATTTTCGGACTAGTCGTACGTAACGCTGGTGGCAGCATGATATTTGTTATTTAGTGAGATGTTTCAGGATACATTTTTACATTTAACCTACCTAGGACTTGTTGATTGGTCATACTATTCATGAGATATTGAGTATCTAATTTGTCATACAAGTCTGATTTACTTTGGGCTATGTACGGAATGTCAATTTTCGGACCAGCTGTACATCGCACTGTTAGCAGCAACTAGTTTGATATATTGTAAAACGTTTATGTATATATTTTTACGTTTGCTAAAGGAGGGATGTTTCGATTGACTTCTCTGTTAGAGGGATATATAATATCCAATTCGTCTTAAATCGCTTATGCAATTTGCGCTCTTGACGAAATGTCAATTTTCCGACCAGTCGTACGTCACACTTGTACATGCCAGCCCTTTGCAATTTTGTGAGAATTTAAGTATATACTTTGGAGTATGCTCTTGAATGGATTTAATGAATGATGTTCCCGTTCGTGATATATTTTATATCTAATTCGTCTTAAATCTATGATGCAGTTTGTGCTCTAGAGGAAATGTCAATTTTCGGACCAGTCGTAAGCAACGATGGTGACAGCATGATATTTGTTATTTAGTGAGATGTTTTAGGAT